>OZ020295.1:6145981-6518103 GCA_963971205.1 Aethes cnicana | reverse complement strand
ACTCGTCATGCTTCGTTCCTAAAGATCCCGGATTTAAAAAGCCTAGTGACAGATTCCTGGGTTTGATAAATTTAAGTATATATGAATGCAGCCTTTGAATGTACTTACAATGCATTAGAAGATGACATAAGATTGATATGTGACGCCAAGCCATCTTAATATAATATAAATGTGCCAGATAAATATTTATATTTGATAGGTGATGTAAATATTGTTATTATTATGTAAATTAGTATTGAGTAACAAAATAATGTTATATATATTATGCTTAGTATGCGTTTCAGAATGTTGTGTATTTGCGTTCTCCCTATGTTTACCGTGTATTCGAAGGTACATCTTACGTGCAATAATTTTATAATAATTTGATAATAATTTTTATAATAATGAAAGGTATTACGAGTATGATTTACGATCAACACACGATGATCATAGTTTTCTGTGTGAACAGTAAGCCTGAATCCATAACAGGGAGGTTATTGATTAATATATCGGTAGATCGATCCATTGGTGGTAATACTTGTGTAAATGGCGTCTGCGCACCGGTAGACAAGCTTTGTCTCAAACTTTCGCGATACACACTCATATTAAACACACTATCACCGGGACTTAATCGCGTAAAAACTATTTATATTTTACCTCGACGTTTCGGCCGCGATGCAACGGCCGTGGTCACGAGAAGACTGAAGTGACGGTATCAGGATATTTTTCTTGTTGCGCGGGTGATTCGATAAATAGTTTTTACGCGATTAAGTCCCGGTAGACAAGCTGTTAATAGGCCTCTAATAAGATGGAGCGATGACCTGGTGTAGGTTGCAGGAATGCGGTGGATAGTGATGGCACAAGACCCGAATAAGTGGCTAGCCTTGAGGAAGGCCTATGTCCAGCAGTGGACGTCTTGATAAGTCGTCTAGAATAACTAGATCCTCGATTGTGATATTGATCAATAATAATCAACCTACCCCTCATGTACGCCCGAAATAGTTTTTAATGCAATACTTAATAGATGTCACTGCCTGCCTAGGTAGGCTAGCCTGTATGCAGAAGCGCCTCTTGGATATTGCCACAGAAAATATAATAGTACTACATACAGAATGGCCACGGAATCTGAATCTAGCCGGCGCGCCCAACTCGCCGTTACCGTCATTTGTTTCATCCGGAGATGGAGAGTGAACCGTTGGCCCGCGTAGTGGTACACACACATTTACAAGTATACATACGTCCTCGCACGCAAACATTGACACTTTATTCGAATTGTGTTCGAAATCGTGCTTTTATAGGCCGTGTCCGCCGTGTGATATTGCTCATATACACAGCTTTTCCTATGTACGCCGCAATGTTAGGAGACTGTCATTTCTATATGTATGTATATTTTTATATTGTCTCTGATCAAATCAAGCAACCTATCTGATTGACTTTCCAGCAAGAGAACTGTCGAAGCATCGGATTCAACGATCATCGATATCTAACTCGAAGTTTCATGAATATTTTCCACAACGTAATCGTATTTTCCTAGTATCGTGAAGCTCATATCACGATAGCAATTTTCAACTGCATCATCATGAAGTTAAGGTCCAATTTTGACTCATATGAACTGAAATGAAAGTTTTCAAAATGCAGCGAAAGGTAGCGGTTAAATTTTCTCATAAGTCAGCGATTGTAAGAGGTGCTGCAACCCGCAATTTCAAAAAAGAAAAAGAAAATAGTTACAATCGAGCACAAAATTAAATTTCTCGGTACACAAATAGCACACAAAAAGCACATTATTGGGCAATTTTTTTTATTCTAATTAGTGCAGGTCGGGGTGTACCACGATGCACCTGATTGTAAGCACAGATATCATCATTGACTTTATGTATGGATACAAAACTTACATTTCCAGCCACAATGCTTAGTAAACGATATCGAGTAATAAAACAAGCGGTTGCCATTTTATTTTAACAGGCGCTACAATATTTACAAGTTTAGCATGAAGTCAGCTATAAAACGACTCGGTATTGTCCGATGCGCTAACAGTTGGTGCGTGGTCCAAGTAAAATTTCGTGTGAAATTTGAATACTTACTTATTACGATTTTCAACAAAATATGAATAGTAAACTACAAACATTTTTGTGAACAAACAGTTTTGTGTGATTTGTTAAGCTAATAAATACTTGTTTCATATTACGTACGAATCCGTAAGTACGAATCCATATTATCCATATCTGTATATATAAAAGGCAAAGGTGACTGACTGATGTATAAACGCCCAGGCCAAACCCGTAAAGCTAGAAACTTGAAATTTCGCACACGTATTCCTCTTATGACGTAAGCATCCACTAAGGAAGGATTTTTCAAAATTCAATCCCCAAGGGCGTGAATTAGGGGGTGAAAGTTTTAGATCAACGCAAAGGCCACACCCCTAGGGCTACAAACTCGAAATTTCGCACACGTATTCCTCTTACAACGTTGGCATCCACCAAGGAAGGAATTTTCAAAATTCAACCCCGAAGGGTGTGAATTAAGGGATGAAAGTTTAAGATATACGCAAAGGCCAGACCCTTAGGGCTCTACATACTTGAAATTTCGCACACGTATTCCTCTTACGACGTAGGCATCCACTAAGAAAGGATTTTTCAAAATTCTACCCCCAAGGGGGTGAATTAGGGGGTGAAAGTTTTAGATAAACGCAAAGGCCACACCCCTAGGGCTACAAACTCGAAATTTCGCACACGTATTCCCCTTACGACGTTGGCATCCACGAAGGAAGGAATTTTCAAAATTCAACCCCGAAGGGTGTGAATTAAGGGATGAAAGTTTTAGATATACGCAAAGGCCAGACCCTTAGGGCTACAAACTTGAAATTTCGCACACGTATTCCTCTTATGACGTTGGCATCCACCAAGAAAGGAATTTTCAAAACTCAACCCCCATGGGGGTGAAATAAGGGATGAAAGTTTTCATAAAACTTTTTATTCCTTGGACATATTTGCATGAAATTTCATAACAATTGAGTGCGGCAAAAATAATAAGTAACATAATTCAGAGTTGTCTAAAATTCAACCCTTAAGCGGGTAAAATAGGGGATGAAAGATTTAAATAAACGCACAGGCCAAACCCTTCGGGCTACAAACTTAAAATTTAGTACACGTATTCCTCTTATGACGTAAGCATCCACTAAGGAAGGATTTTTCAAAATTCAACCCCCAAGGGGGTGAAATAGGGGGTGAAAGTTTTAGATAAACGCAAAGGCCACACCCCTAGAGCTACAAACTCGAAATTTCGCACACGTATTCCTCTTACGACGTTGGCATCCACCAAGGAAGGAATTTTCAAAATTCAACCCCGAAGGGTGTGAATTAAGGGATGAAAGTTTAAGATATACGCAAAGGCCAGACCCTTAGGGCTACAAACTTGAAATTTCGCACACGTATTTCTCTTATGACGTAGGCATCCACTAAGAAAGGATTTTTCAAAATTCTACCCCCAAGGGGGTGAATTAGGGGGTGAAAGTTTTAGATAAACGCAAAGGCCACACCCCTAGGGCTACAAACTCGAAATTTCGCACACGTATTCCTCTTACGACGTTGGAATCCACCAAGTAAGGAATTCTCAAAATTCAACCCCCAAGGGTGTGAATTAGGGGGTGAAAGTTTTAGATAAACGCAAAGGCCAGACCCTTAGGGCTAGAAACTTGAAATTTCGCACACATATTCCTCTTATGACGTTGGCATCCACCAAGGAAGGAATTTTCAAAATTCAACCCCCATGGGGGTGAAATAAGGGATGAAAGTTTTCATAAAACTTTTTATTCCTTGGACATATTTGCATGAAATTTCATACAAATTGATTGCGGCAAAAATAATGAGTAACTTAATTCAGAGTTTTCTAAAATTCAACCCTTAAGAGGGTAAAATAGGGGATGAAAGATTTAAATAAACGCACAGGCCAAGCCCTTCGGGCTACAAACTTAAAATTTAGCACATGTATTCCTCTTATGACGTAGGCATCCAATAAGAAATGGTTGTTCAAAATTCAAACCACAAGAGGGTGAAATAGGGGATGAAAATTTAAATAAACGCAAAGGGGTCTACAAACTCGAAATTTCGCACACGTATTCCTCTTATGACGTAGGCATCCAATAAGAAATGATTGTTCAAAATTCAAACCCCAAGAGGGTGAAATAGGGGAAGAATTTTTTTATTAAACTTTTAATTTCTTCAACATACTTGCATGACATTTCGTATGAATTGAGTGCGGCCAAAATAATGAGAGACGTATTTCAGCGTTTTCTAAAATTGAACACCTAAGAGGGAAAAATAGGGGATGAAAGTTCTAAATAAACGCACAGGCCTTAGAGCTAGAAACTTGAAATTTTCTCACGTATTCCTTTAATGACGTAGGCATCAACTAAAGAAGGATTTTTTCAAAATTGCTTCCATGGTATGTTCCGTTAAAAGGCTAACTTAAAATATTTTATAAGAATTCTAATTTTATAGTATTTGTTAGGGTTCCGTACCTCAAAAGTAAAGAATGGAGCCCCTTATAGGATCACTTCTCAGGAACACGTAGCGGTGTCAATTTAGAATTTAAATTAAACTAGCCGTTGCCCGCGGCTTCGCCCGTGTAGACTTTGTCTGTCTGACTGTCTGTCTGTCTGTCTGGATGTTCGCGATAAACTCTAAAACCACTGAACGGATTTTAATGCAGTTTTCACTAACAGATAGAGTGGTTCCTGAGCTGAGGCAGGTTTTAGTATATACTTTGTTATAGTTTTCTGTAAATTCGATGAAATACGACGATGTTAGTTCAAGTTGGCGGATAAAATCAAGCCGGCTGGGAGCTTTCATCGAAAACGCTGCCTAACCCCTTTGAGGTATAACACAACAATGTATGGAAGTATTGTTTCTCTTATTAAGGTCTACAAAAAAGTCCGCGATGGTATAGGTCTATCTTCTAAGGATAGCTTACTATACCCATTTTAATTACTAAAAAAATGGTCCCATATAAAGTGTGATTTGGAAAGAAAGCTATTTTAGAGGGATACAGTATTAATCATTTTAAATACAATAGTTACCTTAAGCATTTCATGGACTTTATGATTGCCATTTACACCATGCAATTCAAATGAATATCTTTGGGAGTTATGGAAGAAACAAAAGGTTTCCAGGAGAAAATAAATTCTGCGCCTGCCCGCAGCGGCGCGGGCGAAGCCGCGGGTTAAAGCTAGTTAATATTATAAATGCGAAAGTAACTCTGTCTGTCTGTCTGTCTGTCTGTCTGTTACCTCTTCACGCTTCAACCGCTGGACCGATTGAGATGAAATTTGGCATGAAGATAGTTGGGGTCCCGGTAAAGGACATAGGCTACTTTTCATCCCGGAAAAACGCATAGTTCCCGCGGGAACGCGATAACCGAGTTCCACGCGGGCGTAGTCGCGGGCAGAAGCTAGTAATATTATAAATGCGAAATTAACTCTGTCTGTCTGTTACCTCTTCACGCTTCAACCGCTGGACTGATTGACATGCAATTTAGCATGGAGATAGTGGGGTCCCGGGAAAGGACATAGGCTATTTTTCATCCCGGAAAAACGCATAGTTCCCGCGGGAGCGCGATAACCGAATTCCACGCGGGCGAAGTCGCGGGCAGTAGCTAGTTTCCTATAAAGCGCAGATGTATACATTATATCTGCCATGTTAGGGAGACTAAGTTTATATGAGACCACTAGCTTCTGCCCGCGACTTCGTATTATAATATAATATGTGACCTACGGTATGGAGTGTGGAATGTGTCTTGGTAAGGAGCGCAATCGTATATGGCGAAACAGTTGAAAATGTGTCCAGATTTGATAAGCAAAAAAACAAAACACACTCTCCTCACAACCGTTTTCGCTGCGTTTTCGCCTCAGCAGCACCATCTGAAGGCGCTACTGCAGACTATCCGCCTAGGTGGCTTGACTAGAGTGGTGACCGCAGCGCCCCAACCCACCCGATTTGGTATCCACTTTTGGAACTATAAGCGCTTTTTTACTTCAACCCTCCATAACCTACGGTTTCGGAATTCGGTTATCGCGCTCCCGCGGGAACTTATGCGCTTTCCCGGGATAAAAAGTAGCCTATGTCTTTTCCGGGGACTCCAACTATCTCCATACCAAATTTCATGCAAATCGATCCAGCGATTGAAGCGTGAAGAGCTATAAATATCCATACGGATATTTATAGCAAACTTTGTACACATTTTTTACAAAAACGGCTTTTTCTTAAATTGTCATGATGTTCAATTTAAAGACAGCTCATTCGTAAAGGAGCGAGGTTAGTATCACCTCGTTACAATTTAAAGACAGCTCATTCGTAAAGGAGCGAGGTTAGTATCACCTCGTTACAATTTAAAGACAGCTCATTCGTAAAGGAGCGAGGTTAGTATCACCTCGTTACAATTTAAAGACAGCTCATTCGTAAAGGAGCGAGGTTAGTATCACCTCGTTACAATTTAAAGACAGCTCATTCGTAAAGGAGCGAGGTTAGTATCACCTCGTTACAATTTAAAGACAGCTCATTCGTAAAGGAGCGAGGTTAGTATCACCTCGTTACAATTTAAAGACAGCTCATTCGTAAAGGAGCGAGGTTAGTATCACCTCGTTACAATTTAAAGACAGCTCATTCGTAAAGGAGCGAGGTTAGTATCACCTCGTCACAAACGTACCCCTTTCATCACTACGCTATACTCTTTTGACTTCCTCCCCACTCCAAAGCCTAGTTTTTAGTGCGGCACTAAACGGTTTCTACGTTCGGTACCTAAAGCGCCAGGTATTTTGATAACTGTGCTTCGCAGAAACAAAGGAATTACAAAGTAACGCCGCTGTTTCGTATCTTATCTAGGGCAGTAAAAAGAACACTTAAGATCCGCCCATTAGAACATTTGATGTACTTGGTTGTAAAACTAGTTAAGCAAAGAAGAACTTTTTTGAACATAAAACAGTTGATTGACTAAAAAGGACTTAATACACTCAACATCAATGAAAACGGGTCACTTTGTTATAGGCTTTTCCATACAAAGGACACGTTTTCATTGCTGTTGAGTGTATTTTATGCTGTGGGAGTTTGAAGCTGCAGAATTGATTATCTGATGATGATGATGACGGAGATAGATGTTAATTTTAGGATCTGAGAGGCATTACCGAGTCTTCTGAGGCTGTGAGATATTTTTCACTTAAAATAAATTAGAGCTTTATTAGAACCAAATTATATGATGATGGACATAAAATGTTACACTGTGTTATTCAAAATTTTTGTAAATTTTTGTCTAGAAATTAAAGGTGGTAGGGCCCGGTGCTAGGTCCGTCCGGTGTGGTACCACCGTCTTTCCCCGCTTACCTACTCCAAATAGCAGTGCTCGCAGTGTTGTGTTTCGGTAGGGGGTTAAGGCAGCCGGTGAAATTTCTGGCACAGAGGCATTCTATCTTAGACCTCAGTTACATAACATCGAATGAATCCATGCTAACATTATGAATGCGAAAGTAACTCTGACTATCCCGTCATCCTGTTATCTCTTCACGCTTCAACATTTGGACCGATTTCAATGAAACTTAGTAGATAACATGGAGATAGTTCGAGTCCCGGGGAAGGACATAACATATCGTCCTATCCTACGAAGAGGGGCGCAACCGTCCTTATGACCGTATTCCGATTATTACAGTATCGCATTCTCTGATTTTTTTTACACCGTTTGAGTCTTTGAAAATAATTAAAACTGAAATTTTGAAAGAATTATTTAAGTTTTTAAATTTGGGCGCAACTGTCTATCGCTATTTTATCCGGCGAACAAGGTCGCAAAATACTTAAAGGTCTGTATTCCATGAGTCGACGGTGCGCGGGGCGGGGTCGCAAGCGCACACGCGCCCTTTACGCACGGAGCGCTAATGTCAACGGCTGTGGTTTTGCATATCACGAAAAAATTAACATCGACTATGATAAGAAGTCAAAGACTTGTTAATTTATTGACTGGTATTATAATGTGTATAAAAATAAACGAAGAAGGATCGCCACATGTAAGTAATTTTTTTTTTATGCTATGTATAAACGTATATTTATAAGTTTTTGTTAGTCTTCGATAATGTCCAATTTTATTTACATTGTAATTGATATAATATGTTTGAATTATAATATTTCTACACAAAACAATTTTCGTTATCCCAATAATTAAATATCTAGTACGATTTAATCACTGTACGTGGTAAAAGGGCATAAAGTAACATAACGCCCTTTTTCGACGAACTCGACATCGACGATCACTGCCAGTTAGGCACTTTCGCCGGGGCTGTTGCGGCTTTATTCGATGGAAAATATTTTGAATCGGTATTTTAAAAGCATTTATCCATAAAAAAACATTTTGACTGAAAATAATGTAAATAAATCGTCAATTCCAAATAATAAATGGTATTATTTTCCATCAATACGGAACTTTAGTATTTTTATTAAAAAGGGCTTAATTGCCATTAGGTCCCTCAGGTAGGCTGTAAAAAATATAATGATAACGATATTTTACTTTTGTTTTAGCTTCGCCGGTACCTGTTGGATCAGAAAATGAAGTCATGTACTTATCTGATGGAGTGTTTAAATGAAAACCTTAATGTGGTGGTGGGTTTTTCGCTTCTCAACTACCTAATTCACGTTCTTGTTTCAGTACCTATGAATTCTGTACAGCCTACAATTTTAACTATCTTTTAGAATACGATTTCGATTTTTCAAATAAGTAATATTTTTATTTTATGTTATTTTTTACAACTAACAATAGGCAGACACCGATAATGTAAGAAGTAATTATGTTTAACTGTGTAGTTTCTTAGTAGAAGACGTTTTGAAGAATGTGATTCTTAGATGTTCGCTGTAATCAATTTGATCTCATTTCAGAAGTATCTAATGTTTAATTTAGTTTAAAGTTTAAAATGATACCATGCTTTGAATCTTTTATGATATATAAATTCATGAATGGAGGGACTTGGAGGGACTTAATCATTTTCGTCCTTGTGTGACGAACTTGACAATAGATTTCAAAATAAGTAATTAATATGATTAACATTCATCACATAATAAAAAATAAATAAAGCGTCAGATTACTTTAAGTCCTTAAAAGTACTTGTATTTTTTTTTTTATCCATCCTAATTAATTAATGGGAGATTAGAAAGAAAATCGTGTTAATTATTTTTAATTATACCTACTTTGCCCAATAAAAGTTAATTTTTACTTCCTATTAATTTCAAATATGGAGGTAGTTTAAATGAAACTTACCTACCATCATTATTTCTTAAAAATATCTCAAATGAGCTATGATAATTCATTGATAATAAAATATAGAGAAAAACTTTTTGTTTCATAATTTATTTATTTTTAATTATGTTTTGCTCACAAAAGTCTATTTTAATCTTTGATTAAAAATGTGATATTTAACTATGCTCAGCTTTATAATACTTATTATTCATAATGGTCACCAAACCTAACGACAGAGCTTTCAAAAAGTCCTAACTACTGTTGTGACCCCCGCTGCATCCGAGGAATAAGGTCGTATTAAGGCTTCCGCCTTTATTCTTCGGAAAATTAAAATGTCTATTTTAAATTTAGCGCGGAAGAAAGAAATATGGGACATATCACTGTAAATAAAATAAAATTTTAAATAATGCGATGACTAATATATTTCGGGGTGTTTTATGTACCCATGTAAAAAGTTTCAAAGCGCCCGCTATGCTGGTGATTTTTTTAAACACAAAAATGCTTCTCCTGTAAAGTTGACTTTTTGTAGTTGCGCCCCTCTTCGTAGGATAGGACGATATAATGGATTTATTTTCTTTTTATATCAATGGCAAATTGTAGTGATATGTATTTCACACATCACTATTTATGTAACTACAGGCCCTAGCCTAATATAATAAATATCTCATCGGAAATATGGTAAACACTGTTATCGGTTTTTTTTTTGATTCCCGAAATTTATCTAAAGTGCGTCTGTAACACGAAACTAGAAAACATAAATTTTACACAACATTCAAAATCCGAGATAATAGGGCTCTGAAGTGTGACTTATTATGTTTTTCTATCGTATTTAAGAATTCACAGAAAGACCATACAAGTTTACAAACTTCCCAATGTCGGTTGTCTTTCCGAGCCTATTTATAATTATGTTTTATGTTGTACACAATAAGGTGCAAATATGTTTAAACATAAACTACGCAAGATGTATTTGTGCGTTGCAGGAATTGCGCAGAGACGGACAAAGTGGACACATGGTGGTTTAGGCGCCAGCGCTGGCGCCCGGGCTGATGCAGTCCGTGCATAAAAAACGGAGCTGCGACGCTCACGACGATTTATTTTTACAAGTTTGCGGAATAGTGAATTTTAATGTCTAGAAATTATGATTGTTAATAAGTAGTAGTAATAAGTTTTTGGGCGGAGGCTGGGCCAGGGCAACGTAACTTTGCGACCGGTCGCTAGTTGAACTGGATCAACCTCTATGTCGACTACTTGTCCGGTAGTTGGCATGGTAGATGGCCTAGGGAGGAGCTCACAGTTGCATTGATCCCCTAGGCAAGACTGTTTGGGCTCCTTCCCGTGGTTACTGCCTGTTAACTGCTTGGCTCACCGAGTGAGACAAGTAGAACGGAAACAATCAGTCGAACCTCTTTATCCTCCTATACCCTCCCATCTTTCCCCCCCTCCTTCCCAAATTCCCAAACAACAATGACCACCGGAGTCTCCTTCCGAAGAGGTTTACACCAGCGGCCTTGCGAATTCTAGCAGAAAGGACTGGTAGGTCATGACCTGTGGGCGAGTCGGACCGACCCTTACTATCATGGTAGGGGGGAGCCCACCTACGTATTGTGCCGTGCGTAGCGAGCGTCGTATGGGGGGATAATGGAGTCCTGGGGGGTTGAGTCTCTCATAGGTTCGGGTAAGTTAGCCTATAGAGACAACACGCCCTCTTTGGTCCGGCATTCCATCCAACACGACGGCCTCGGGAACTAGCCAGCCTGGGGAAATCGGCAAGGAGTCCCAGAAGGGATGTCCTGGCGAGGGTTGCGGGAACATGGGGTGAGCAGTCGGCGGTGCGCGGAACCTACAGCGAGTCGGGTCAAAATCTCGATCTGACAACTGTAGAATTCTTCGCGCCGTGCGGACTCGCGACATCACTGATCCCGGATCCTATACTCCCTGTGGTAGGTCCTGGTGCTCGAATGAGCATCCCCACTTGCGGGCTCCAAGGAGGGTGGGACGCCTCGGGGAATGAAACTTTCAACTAACACTCAAAATGGAAAACCAGAGTAAAAAAACCCAAAAAAACAAACCCAAGAAGAAACAGGCTGCAGCATCCAAGGAAGCGCCCTGCTCTATGGAACAGGCTGCTGCTTCCAAGGAAGCGCCCTCGACAACAACTCAGGCTGCTGCTCCCACGGGAGCGCCCTGTAATCCAACGGGCACTGCCACTCCCGGTCCCCCTAGGCCGGAAGTTCAGGCATGGCAAATGCCCAAACGAACTCCGTCCTATCAGCGTCGGATGCAACAACGTGCTGCCAATCGCGAAGCCCTTCGCGGTCCAAAAGGCGCGGCTAGGAGGCAGGACACTGCCGAAGGTTCTTCTAAGAACCCCGCTAGCGTCCCTGTTGCGAAGCAATCTATCCGTCCAAGCACAAGCAAGGGCGGAGAGAAGCAGCGCACAGAAGGACCAGCCGCTGCCAACCAGGGTTCCAAGGAGAAATCCAAGGAACACCAAGGACCGAAGAAGAGGAAGCGCGGCAACCGTGGCAAGAAGGGGAAAGGGGTACAGCAAAATGCTCAAGACCGTGACATCCCCACTAAACGCGCTCGCCCAGACGATACGCCACCATCTACGTCTGTCAAGCGCACCAAACTGGACCTCACCTCCAGCCTGGTCCGAGCTTCAACTAGCTTCGCTGACGCTGCAGTTCAGAAAGAGCTGTACGTCGCAGTGACGTTGGAGCCGTACACAGACATGACGGCGGAGCAGGTGGAGGTCATCAAACTGGAGCTCCAGAAGCGCATCAAGGCGACTGCGATGGCGCCAACCGACACAGGTCGCCCCCAGTTTGGACCGGCCTTCCGAGGCAAACCCTTCCACAGTGAAGGGGTGCTCAAGCTGGGATGCGACAGCATGGAAGACGTGGTCTGGCTCCGCAGTGCGATCAGCACCATCCAATCACCAGTATCCGAAAGGAAACTGGTGGTTATTAAACAGACGGATATACCTAGGAGGGTCAAGTCGGCCGTCTTGCTACCATTCTGTGAGGACACGCCAGCAGAAATACACCGCATGCTCATGAGCCAGAACAGATGGTACCAGGTCGACATGTGGTCCCTCTACAACGTCGAGAGGCAGACGGGCACCACACCGGGCACCTTCCTGGTGATAGGAATCCCTGCCGACGACATACCCAACATAATGGCGAGGGGGCGGCGACTTTTCTTCGGACTAGGGACCGCCTATGTCCGCTTCTTCGGCAGCACGGGTCGGCTGCAGGATACTCCGCCTGACCCTGCTGAGGTTGCGGCTGGCGCGCAGGCAATGGATGACTCACCTGCTGAAAAGCAGGACGAGTGTACCGGAGCCGATGCAGCGACGGCAGCACCTCTGCCCTCGGCACCTGAGCCAGGCGCTGCTGCAAAGCAGTGTCAGGCAATGAAGGTCCCACCGGTTAGTCAACCAGAATCTGCCGTCAGGCAGAGTCTGGAAGATGAAATGCTGGCCTGTTCGCTGACGGCCTCGGATGAGGATTCCAGTATTGGAGACCTCGCCGATGCTGTCGCACAGCTAGCAGACCCGGGCAGCCCGATTGAAGTGGATGAGGTGGAGAGCAAGCGTCATGGCGCTGCCGCCTCCACCCCTTAACATCATACAAGCAAACCTCCAGCACAAACAAGCCGCGGCGGCTACCCTGCGTAGAGTGCTGGAGGTTAATAACGAGACCGTCGCCCTTATCCAGGAGCCGTGGATACGGAAGGACAGGATATGCGGTCTGAACAACATCGGAGGTAATATTCTTCTCGACACAACTGTAACGAATCCACGCACTTGCATTTTTGTACCAAAACATATCAACGCAGTTCTAATGAATGAATTCTGTTCCAGAGATCTGACCACTGTCAGACTCCAGAGCAACAACTTGACAGTTCCCGAGGTCATCATAGCGTCTGCCTACCTGCCGGGCGACGCTTCTATCCCGACGGTCGAACTGGTCAACCTCATCAGGCACTGCGAACTCAAAAAGCTTGAGCTGATCATCTCGGCGGATGCAAACGCTCACCACTCCCTGTGGGGGAGTGCCATTCCAAATAAACGAGGTGAGGAACTTGTAGAATATCTTTTTTCCACGCAACTCAGGCTTATCAACAGGGGGTCAGAACCAACGTTCGTTACCTCCAGATTTCAAACAATTATAGACATCACACTCGCTACAGAACGCATATCGGAGGATATCTTCGACTGGCGTGTTTCGGACGAACTGTCATGTTCGGACCACAGGTGGGTGAGATACAAACTAAGCGTGGACATCAAAAAACCTGAACCTTGGCGCAACCCTAGACGGACAGACCGCACTAAGTTCAATCAGGCTATCTCTGACAACTCTTCACTCAAAAATACTCCGGACACATACAGGACGTTATCAGAGATACAAGACCACGTCGATAAAATAACGAATACTTTACTAGAAACCTTTAACAAGTGCTGTCCACAAACAACGCAACCTACGAGGAACAACTCCCGTAACACTTGGTGGACACGGGACCTCGATAGGAAACGTCGGAAACTCCGTAAGCTTTTCAATAGAGCAAAAAACACGCGAAGTGACTCCGACTGGCTAGCATATAAACATGCGCAGAACCAGTACAAAAAGCGAATCCGTGAAAGGAAGCGGGAATGCTGGAGGAACTTCTGCACTAACATAGAATCAAACACACAGGCAGCCAGGATCAAAAACATCCTAAGTAGCGAACCGAATCGCAACCTAGGCTCCCTTAAAAAACCCGACGGCAACTACACGTCCACAAATCAGGAGATGTGTGAGTTGCTTCTTGATACACACTTTCCAGGTTGTCGGGTTGAAAACACGGCGACATGGGAAGAAGAAAACCACGTACACACTCTACAAGAGAAAAGTGTTGAGGACATTAACATAGCCCAAAGAATCATTACACCGGAAAAGGTTCTCTGGGCAATCAACAGCTTCTCACCGTATAAAGCGGCAGGACTCGATAACGTATTCCCGGGTCTGCTACAGTGGAGCAAGGACACCATAACCCCACACTTGGTACAGATATATCGAGCCTGCCTTCTCCATGGCTTTATACCTAGACAATGGAGAGAAGTAAAGGTAGTATTCATACCCAAACCAGGCAAGAGTGACTACACGCATCCCAAATCATACAGGCCAATCAGCCTCACTTCA
The DNA here is from genome assembly GCA_963971205.1 of Aethes cnicana. Classification (NCBI taxonomy): domain Eukaryota; kingdom Metazoa; phylum Arthropoda; class Insecta; order Lepidoptera; family Tortricidae; genus Aethes; species Aethes cnicana. The sequence continues at coordinate 6,503,674 of OZ020295.1, read as the reverse complement.
TTCCTCCTTAAGACCATGGAAAGACTCTGTGACAGAGATCTCAGAGACAGGGCACTTGCGTCGTATCCTCTACACGCCCAACAACATGCCTACTGCTCAGGCAAATCAACGGAATCGGCACTACACAACATAGTGACGCCGATAGAATTCTCATTATCAACACAATCAACAACTCTTGCAACCTTCATTGACATAGAAGGGGCTTTTGACAAGACACAATTTCACAGCATAAGCCGAGCTCTTCTTAGCCATGGAGCTGATCAGGTCACAGTGCACTGGATTGACTCCATGCTGAGAAGGAGAGCTGTTCAGGTAACAGTAAACGGAACAACACGAGCAGTTGTGTCCAGAGGCTGTCCACAAGGTGGAGTCCTATCTCCACTCCTGTGGAACCTTGTGGTAAACGACCTCATTAAGACGCTAAATGAGGCGGGCTTCTATACTGTTGGCTATGCAGACGATGTAGCAATCCTTGCAAACGGTAGGTTTGAGGGAGTGTTGTGCGACCTGATGCAGGAAGCACTTAAGATCGTCGAACGATGGTGTTCCGAGCACGATCTTTCGGTGAACCCATCCAAAACGGAACTAGTTATGTTTACAAAAAAACGATCAGCAACTAACTGTAGGTTACCAAAGTTATTTGGAACTACACTCACGTTATCAAAGCAGGTCAAATATCTGGGAGTCCTGCTGGATGACAAGTTGCTGTGGAACAAACACATCGAGAATAAACTGGAAAAAGCCTGTAGGGCTTTCTGGCAGTGCAAAAGACTCATAGGCAAAACTTGGGGCTTACATCCACGAGTAGTCATGTGGCTTTACACTGCGGTCATAAGACCAATTATCAGTTACGGCGCAGTAGTTTGGTGGCCCAGGACCAAACTCAAAACCGCCAAGGATAAACTGCAACAGTTTCAACGTCTGGCTTGCCTAGCCACTACTGGTTGCATGAAAACTACCCCCACGGCCGCCCTTGAGGTCCTGCTGGGACTACCTCCTCTGGACTTATTCATACAACAGGAGGCTGCCTCAGCAGCCATAAGGCTCAAAGCCTTGGGCCTGTGGGGAAGACCAAATGGTGCACACAGTACAATAATGGAGGAAGCCATCAAATACGAACCACTGATAGGCGCCCCAAACGACAAAGTACCTAAACAACACAACTTCAACAAGTCCTATCAAATTAGACTTGTTGCAGAGAAAAAGGACCAATCGAGCATACATGAGGTACGCATCTACACCGATGGATCGAAAACCAAATCAGGCACAGGTGCCGGAGTGTACTCACCTGATATCAACATTAACATATCAATGGCCCTGGGTGAGCATAGCTCCATCTTCCAATGCGAATGCGCTGCTATAACCCAGGCTGCCGAGGCAGTAGCCAGAAGAAAAATCACAAATCAAAAGATACGTATAATTTCGGATAGCGCTGCCGTCCTACGAGCACTAGATAGCAAAAACATCAGCTCAAAGCTCATACTAGAGTGCCACTCCTCACTGGAAGCGATCTGCCACAATAACCAGATCACGCTCCAGTGGATCAAAGGTCACAGTGGATCACTAGGAAATGACGCAGCAGACCAGCTGGCTAGAAGAGGGTCAGACCAAGAGGTACACGGTCCGCACCCAATAATGCCTATCGCCTTCAACCAGCTTAGGACATGGCTGCGTCGCAGAACATTAGAACAACACAAAGCTCAATGGACACAAACCACCAAATGCAGACAATCACGGGAGAATGTACCATACCCGGACCGTCGACTCACACGTCGTCTTCTAGCTTTGGAGAGGACTGCCCTACGAACGGTCGTAGGCAACCTCACCGGTCACTGTCCACTTAACAAACACTTGTATGTTATAGGTATAACCGACAGCCCCCTATGCAGGGGATGCCTGTCGGCCGAAGAAACGGCTGCCCATGTCGTCCTGGAATGCGAGATGGTGGCTGCACAACGGGCTGAAATCCTCGGGACACCGGGGTCGCTTCGTGAAGCCTGCGGAGACACCAGGAAAATCCTGCGCTTCTGGTCGGAGCTAGGCTGGCTAGATCCCTAGTCGGCATTTTAACGTACAAAGGCTCAACATAAATGAGCCAAGTGCGGATATTAGAGCCCACAACCATAACCATAACCATAACCATAACCATAAGTTGTAGTTTAATAAATTATACGACTAAATAATAATAACAATGAAGAAGCGTGGTCAGAGGTTAGAGGGGTGAGATCGGGGCATTCTGTGAAAGATCGTAGAAGTGACTAGTTGGAAATAAACTAAGGAATAGATTGAATAACTACACTTTTGGAATTGTACTAAAATCTTGTATATCAATAAAAGTAAAAGTATTAGTAGAGTAGAGTCAGTGGTTGCAGAGTTGGGTGTAAAAACCAGATGAGTATTCTGAATCATTAATATAGACGTGATTAAACTGATAACGGGTTGTTACGGTTTTATTCAGAGTTTTTTCATTAATAATTATAATTGTTCTAATAGTGTTGGATATCGGTATTAATCACGGCTTGTTTTCACACTTCTTATTCTGAATTTAATTTCGATATTGGATCGTAAACTTATAAATTTCATTCAAGGTGTTGATTTGTTGGAAATTTGGGAACGGATTTCAATTTAGAATAATTTACGATCCATTATCTAATTATATTTTGACCTAATTTAATTTCTTGTATTTTATTTTGACTTTATTGAATTCACTCGTAAATTTATGTAAATTGATTAGACCTTGGTAAACAATTTTCACGAAACATTTGTTTAATAAAATGATGATGATGACGATTATGTTGATAATGATGATAATGATAATATGATGATGCTTTGATTAATTGAATTTACTAAAAATAGAAAAGTCCGAGTTTATTTCTTTATAACTAAGTGTAAAGTGCTGGCTCAGGGGTTTTTTATTTGGCTTGGTTCGTTTTTCCCTCTGAAAGTAGAATGTCCAGCTAGGAACGGAACCAAGACTCAAGGATTTCACGTCCTTCGTAATCCTTGTGGATAGGATAAATAAAACAAACAATACAAATATAGGTATTTTTTAGGAGTTTGGTAATAAACATTCAATACTTAATAACTCCTAAATACGCATTTTTCTTTCTTATCCTGATTAACCTTTTGATTATTTCTTTTATAGTGAAAATACCCTTTCTCGATATTTAATAGAGATTTTTCTTAGATCATTTTCATTGGGCTGATTTGATTGAATTATATTAGTACATTATTTGATCATTTCAAAGTAACTTATTTTAATCAATATGGCATTATTTCACTTCATTCAATTTATTTGATTGCCATAAATCATTTTAATACCTGTGTGATAAATAAATGACAAAACAAATCACTACAGATTAAATTTATCTGGGCCTGGGAGGGATCATTCTCCGAGTACGGCCGAACTTCTGTTGGAGGTCTTTTCCCATTTATATCAAATTCACTTTTAATTCTGTTTATTATATATTGCTTTGATATTGTAATTGCAAGTCATATCTATATTGAATTAATTATTCCTATTTTCATAGTTATATTACATAGACCAACAGAAGACAGGATACGAACTATCGAATTATACTGCGCACATTCTTGGTCAAATAAAAGCGCTAAAGAGCTCTCTCCAGGGTGGCCACCCAATAATATATTCTCAAATAAAACAAGTGCATGTAAATCAATAATACAATGAGAATATAAATATACAAATAAAATCGAATGCATTCGTCAATATAAAGGAGAGAAAGCTCGAGCCGGACTGCGTCCAGTGGACGAGACGGCCAATATATATTACCTATAAAACCCTATCCAAATATATATAAATAAAGTTACGTAACTTATATAAGGGTGAGAAAGTGCAGAGTATAACTTGAACATTCGTTTAACCCGAAACCAGTAATGGAGGTATGCCAGTATTACGCTAAGGGAGGCGTAGCCCACGGTGAGTCCTAGCGTGGAAAACTCCACACGAAGACGCACCGAATTAAATAAGTATATAATCACGTACATAAGCTCGATGATCATTGCCATTGAAGGGATTTGGTACAGTAGTTACCATCACAAAATGACCGCACAGACCACCTCATGGTAAGTGGTCACTGCGGCCCATGGACACCGAAATCATAAGCTCTCGAATGCGTTGCCTACCCTGAGGCCTAAGATGGAATGCCTCTGTGCCAGAAATATCACCGGCTGCCTTAACCCCCTACCGGAACACAAGAGTGCGAGCACTGCTATTTGGCGGCAGGTTAGCGGGGAAAGACGGTGGCGCCCAATAATAGGTTTTCCACTGTTTTTCTCTAAATTTTCACTGAGCCGTGTTCACTTTCACTAGTTCTAGGTATTTTCTAGTTATCTTTGGTGTTGGTAGCTTTTGTGTAAGCATAATCAGACCAGTCATCAAAAATTTATTCTTTACACTCTTTATACTACTTGCTTTTCCTTTTTGTGTCTACCCACAACATAAATTTTAATTTCCCTATTTTTTTAACAAGAACTAAATTTTTGGTGACTTTCTTTAAATCTAAACTGAAGTTGATTACTGTCCTGGTGGTAGGACCGTGTGCAAGGTCCGTCCGGATAGCTACCACCGTCTGCTCCACTAACCTGCTGAGCAGTGCTTGCACTATTGTGTTCGGTAGGGGAGTACGACAACCGGTTTTAATTACATGCACAGAGGCAATTCTATCTTAAGTCCTCAAGGGTTGGTGAAGTTTTCTAAATTTTTCTATCTTTTTCTAAATTCTACCTGGTGAATTACTATTACTGCTTTGTTTGTTATCTTCTACCTTTTGTAAAATTGCAACACACACCTGAACAAAGGAAAATGTCGTACCAAATTAAATATCTTTCACTACAAAAAGCCGAGCTTGACTATGAAGTTGGTGTCAGAGGAGGTACTACCGACGAATCCGTTCAGGAGCTTAGAAAGCAAATTGTCAAACTAGCTCCACTACTACCGCCTGAAGACATTTTAGAATCGCACTTGGAACCTACAGTCGATTTGGCACAGGTTAAGGACACTCTAACTAAAACTAAACAAAATTTAGACAATCTTAAAACTAGGTATGATAAAAATGTATACTCTAGAACCGAAACAATGCTGCATCACGTCTACTACAGACTCATTAGAATAGACAGGTCTGAGGCTATAAATGCTCTTTATACAGAATGCTCACAAGTTTTCAAACTGCAGTTTGCTGAGCTCAGGAAATTTAAAATGGAGGCACCGTCAGCGTCAACTACCCCTGAGCCCATTTCAGACCTTATATCTGTCACCTGTGAGAAAAATCGGGTTTCTGAAGTTGTTAGCAAATTAAAATATTCTGGTCACACTTGTGTTAGGTCTTTCATACAGAAAGCCGAGGAACTGCTGATTTCTAGGAGCATGCCGAAAGATAAACTTCTCAGCTTTGCCTACGAAATTTTTACTGACGATGCCCTTCATTGGTACCGGTGCATTCAAGACAAAGTTACCACTTGGGAGGATCTTGTTGTACTACTAAAACAAGATTTCAGTCAGAGTGATTATGACTATCGGCTACTTTCCGAAATTAGGATGCGCACACAAGGGGAACAAGAGAATATTTCTATTTACATTTCTATCATGCATGGGATGTTCTCACGCCTCGGCAAACCTCTACCAGAGGAGGACAAGCTTGAGATACTCCTTCACAATATTCGGCCTGCTTATGCCAGTACCCTAGCCGCTTCTCCTAACATCGCTACAATCGATGCCCTAAAAGATCTGTGCCGCAGCTATGAGAACATTCAGGCTCGCTTAGCTCAATTTCATGATCCACCTAAAATAAATTCGGAGACACTAGCTCGCGAATTTGCCTATAATCGTCCATCTACAAGCACGTCTCTTAGTGCTAACACTAAACATAATAACTACACTAACTACAAAAATAACTTTGGATCCTACAACTACAATCAGAGAAATGATAATCAAACTAAAAATTTACCTGTGAATGCTTTGTCCACTCAAAGTAATTCATACACACGGAATCTATATTGCCCAAGGTGTCGCGTGGACACCCACTCTCTAGGCCAGTGTCATCAACCACATTTTCCGATATGCTTCAAATGTGGCAAGAAGGGTGTTCGTTACCCTGATTGCTCCAACTGCAAATCTGCGCCTAACGCAAAAAACTAGACGGTGTGGATTGCAGTGATGGTGAGTCTAAATTTGATAAAACCGAATGGGCTGATTGGTTACAATTCATTTCAAATTTCTTCTCGTGCTATACCGTCTCTTCAATCCACAACTCACAATTGTACTACTCACGTCCACATGTTTCGGTGAATTTACTTGATAAACCACTAATCGGTTTACTTGATACTGGTTCTTCGGTGTCTATTCTAGGACATAACTCTCATATTTATTTCACTGGTAAAGGTTTTGTGCTGCAACAAGGTAAACCCTTACAATTCGTAGCTGCTGGTGGTCAAAAGTTAAATAGCATTGGTGTCATTAAATTACCTGTCACATTTTTAGACCAGACTAGTATACTTGAAATTTACGTAGTCCCAGAAATTCAAAATTACCTGATCCTAGGAATGGACTTTTGGACTAATTTTGGCCTATTTCCAAAGCATCTATCTGCCGTTATAATGCGCTCGGAATCCGATGTCGCTCTTGCGGACCTATCTATTGAAGATGATGCTAATATTTGTAGCTACGATCACTTATCCGAGGATCAGAAGACTACTGCTGATCATATAATCTCGCACTTCCGCGATATATCCTACGAGGAACGTGGCCTAGGTCGTACATCTCTCATCGCGCACAGTATCGATACTGGGAATGCTGCTCCCATACGTCAGCGGTACTACAGAATGTCGCCTGAGAAACAACGCGTCTTGGTCGAACAACTTGACGAAATGCTACGAGAAGACGTCATCGAGCCGTGCGAGAGCCCTTGGTCGTCACCTGTATTACTGACTCCAAAAAAAAACGGTGAGCTTAGGTTTTGTCTAGATAGTCGCAAGCTCAATGACGTCACTATTAAAGATGCATACAGTATTCCATACATCTCCGAGATATTAGACAACCTACGCGACGCTAAGTACCTATCTAGCTTGGATTTGTCCAAAAGCTTTTGGCAAATCCCTATAACTGAGACAGACAGATGTAAGACCGCTTTCTATGTCCCATCTAGAGGTACCTTCCAGTTTAAATCTATGCCTTTCGGGCTTACTAATGCTCCAGCGACGCAACAACGTCTGGTAGATATGTTGTTCTATGGACCCGAATTTGAGCACAAGGTCTTCGTCTACATCGACGACATCATTATTGTATCTCCTACATTTGAACAACATATCTCCTTGCTAGTTCGCGTCCTGGAGAAATTAAAGATGGCAAATCTAACCATCAGCTACAAAAAGTGCAACTTTTTCCGGAAACAATTAAAGTATCTAGGTTACGTTGTAGACTGTAATGGCCTTCAGCCAGATCCGGAAAAAATCGAGGCAATCCAAAACTATCCCACACCTACCAATCGTAAAGAAGTTCGACGGTTTATAGGGACAGCTTCTTGGTACAGGAGATTCATATCGAATTTTAGCTCCATAGCTGCACCTTTGAATAAGCTAACGTCACAAGGCAAAAATTCTCCTCCTTTCCATTGGTCTGCCGATGCCGATAAGGCTTTTAGGTTGCTAAAAGAACGTCTGGTTTCTACACCGATTTTGTCTTGTCCTGACTACTCTCAGCCGTTCGAAGTCCACACTGATGCAAGTGACGTAGGTATCGGTGCAGTCCTCACTCAGTCTTTACAAGGTGTTGAGAGAGTCATAGCCTATATGAGTAAGTCCCTATCTAAACAGGAACAGAACTATAGTGCTACTGAGCGCGAGGCGTTAGCTGTCTTAACAGCAGTTGAGCATTGGCGCTGTTATTTAGAAAACGGCCAAAAGTTTGTTATCTATACGGATCACTCCGCTCACAATATTAGTTTTGATTCTAGAAAATAAGTACAGTACCTACCTACTGTGGTTAACTATTATAATTGTTGTCTCTAACTAAACGAGATCGACGATTGCTTATTAATATATGAGACTGAATATTTCTTAATCCATCTTTAACTATTGGCGAGTATATTATAATTCTAAATAACTACTCTGTATGAAAGTTGCTGTAACACATAGCTAAATGTGTTAGGGCTATTCTGAAAGAAGATGTATCAAGGTCGTATAAGTGAGTGAAGTATGTAGGTGATGAATGCTGTATAAATGTGTAACTGATAGTTATTGAGATAGTATAGTGATAGAGAATTTTACCTAGGCAAAATTCTACCCAAACAGAGGGAGTATGTAACGTAAACGTTACTGCTTTCGCTGAATATGCACTTTTATCATACTATTAACTATTTACAAACTAAAATATATTTTAAAGCTAATAAAACTACAAAAACTATCTACAATAACTTAATTCAAATCTAAAAGCCTGTCTGTTTGCGTTCCAATTCGACTGTAAAAGGGTTTCTGCTAAGTGATTTCCACCAGGCGTCTTCTTTAATTAGGACAATTAGCAAGTCATGCGAGATACGTCACGCACCCCTCTCGCCGCTCACATTCGTAAGGAGCAACCGAACTGAACGGACACCTTTTTATCTAAATTCCTAAGTGCTCGTTCCGGCTCAACAGTATTATACTAATTATCTAAAATTCTATTTTCTACAAATAATTAAAATTAAGTGCTGTGTTTTCCCCGATCGGGGTCCTATCCTACCGCCCGCAACTACCACGGCGAGTACTACGGGTCGAGTCCTGCCTACTCAGAAACGCTCCCACCTTCGCCGCTGACTACCATTTTCCCCCGGGAGCTGCCCCGGACTAACCACTGCGCTGCGCTGGCTACACCGCGCGCTGCGCTTCAGGGAAGTGGCTGTCCTATAGACGGTGCTAAGTGTTCACGGTTCACAGTACCTTCCTTTCGAATAGTGGAAATAAAGAACCTCACCTGAGACCTACATAAAATTAACGTTCTGGCCCAATTTTCAAAATTGTTTTTTTTGTACTTTTATTAAATTTGTAAATTAATTAGTTGTTTCCTTCCCCAGTCAGAACCGTTACAATATGATAGGCTAATTCTTACACATTCCTCCATACTCACCACAGCCTCTTCCTCATCAGCTCCTCCTCCTCCTGGCTCATCTGCACTGGAAGAAGCGCCCGTATCTGACTAAGTCCGACCCACATCTCGGCGACGTCCAGTTTCGTTTTGGCGTTGATTACGTAGGTCTTTTCTAGCGCGCGAATCAACTCGCCCACTGAGTCGTATTGGCGGACTAAGAGGCTGTAACAATAGTATATTACAGACCTAGGGTGGTGAATTCGTAAATGTCCCAGATCGCAGGTTTCTCTGGCCCGAACCGAGGGTGAGGGCCATAAACATGCGATCTGGGGCTTTACGAATTACCGCCCGTGGTTTGTCAAAAGTTTTACGTCTTGCCTTGGCCAAGAAGTGAGATTTTCTCTCCGCGTAGCGGGCAGAAAATCCCACTTTATGGCCAAGGGTGATGTAAAAGAATATGATAGATGTTTAGAAGTAAATTTTTGATGAGGTTTTGTGACGTATATAATAGTACATTATAGACCTAGGGTGGTGAATTCGTAAATGTCCCAGATCGCAGGTTTCTGCTTAATATGCGATCTGGGACATTTACGAATTCACCACCCTAGGTCTGTAATGTACTATAATGAATTAGCTGCTACGAGCGCTTTGAGTAGGGTGAGATGTAGTGTCGCCAATTTAGCACATCAAGACCATATTATACGTTAAATTGGCAACACTGAGGTTCCCGAAACATCAGTAGTCACAATGAGACTGACACTATTCTAAGTAACTACAAGGACAGTTGTGTCAACTGGTGGCCCTTATTTATGATTTAAGTACCTGAACATTTCTCGAACGAGTTTGGGCGTCTCGATCTGCGATTCCTCCGCCCAAGATACGATTGTTTGTATGAGCACTTTGCGGAATTTTTCTTCGGGCGACTTGCGCGGTGGCTCTTCTACGGGCTGGAAATTAATAAACCATACATTGTTTGTTCAAAAGTGTCGAGATATTTTTGCAATGACCAGTATTTTTTTTTGCCTAATGACAACCCACACCGTGGAATATGCAGAAGAAAAAAAAAAACAACATCACCATATTACGTGTAGGGAAGGTACCTCATTAAGAAATTTATTTTTTATTTTATTTTACCACATTGTCGATGCATTTTGCCAAATTACAGCTTTTTAACACGCTTTTATTAGGTCGGCCTGTATGTAACTATGTAATGGAATCTTGCGAGTTAAATTTGACCCACTTTCCGATTTCCGATTGAGCTGAAATTTTGCACGAATATGTAAATCGCGTGACAATGCAATATTATGATGACGTGGAGCTGATCTGATGATGGAGCTGGAAGGTGGCCATAGGAACTCCGTAATAAAACTACATAAACCCATCGAATTTGGGCTCGTTTGATTGCTGAGGTCGACTGCGGAGAGGCCAGATGGTCCGTAGTTGCGATATGTATGAACTAATCGTAGTTTTCAAGTGTTTGTATACTAACAATAATATGAGTCCTGTTACTCGAAATAAAAGATTTTATTATTATTATTATATCCTATCCATCCCTCTCGTGATGAGAGGAGGCCTGTGCCCAGTAGTGGGACGCAAATAGGCTGTACTAGTAGACCTAGTATTATATCCTAATAAAAGTAGTGAGTAAGTATGCTTAGATTCCCTCTTACTTTAGGATCCTCTTCCAATTCTTTGACAGTGTTAATGATGTTGTAAATCTTGCCGATGGCGCCCCGCTTGGTTTCCAGTCCCGTTGTATCCTGTAACAAAACAAAACGGAAAATTATTTAATTTTTAGTACAGAAAATAGGTATTATACATCAGTGAGCCTATAATGACTGAAACTTTTGAATACCACAGTACCTATTTGTATTAATGGTACATTATGGCAAAGGCTGCCACGTAGCGCATTGCCGGATGAGTAAGTTATAAGACTGAGCCGTAGACAAAGTAGTAGACGTAGTTGAAGTGTATATAATGCTTTTCTCAAACAGCGAGGAAATACACAATAATAAAAATAAAATACCATTTAGTTACCAAAATAATATTCTTGGACTTTGGTGGCAATAATTTATTCAAAACCAGTTTTGGCCCTGGCAAAACTTTTATTAATTTTTCCTCGAGCCGCAAACAAAACAAATGAATCGTGGATGATTGGCAATTTTTCTACAGACGTGTGTCGAATTGCACACGAAATAAAAATGAAAAAACCGAACGCGACTATGAAAGATTTTAATACATATCTTGCTTGCCTTTAATAAATAATTATATCCTGGGACATATCACACAAATTGACCTAGCCCCAAACTAAGCGATGCTTGTATTATGGGTACTAGACAACGATATAAATACATACGTACATATATAAATAGTTAAACATCCATGACTCGAGTACAAACATTGCTCATCACACAAAGTTTGCCCCGAGCGGGACTCGAACTCGCGACCATCGGAACAGAAGGCAGGGTCACTACTAACTGAACCAATCCGGCCGGCTTGGCCGGCAATCAAATGACGTGCTTCGTGTCTTCTTTTTTTGAAAGCATCACAAACACACTTCGGTTTGGTCTGATCTCGGCTTGCGAGATCAGTCTCCACGTTTTTGTTATGTTTGTATAGTACGAAAAAAGCCGTGGTGGCCTAGTGGTTCGACCTACCGCCTCTCATGCCGAGGGTCGGGGGTTCGATTCCGGCTCGCACCTCTAAGTTTACTTACGTGCAAAATTCAATTTGAAATTACCATGAGCTTTTCGGAGAAGGAAAACATCGTGAGGAAACCTGCACGCATCTGCGAAGTAATTCAAAGATGTGTGTGAAGTCCCCAATCCGCATTGGGCCCGCGTGGGGAATATAGCCCAAACCATCCCATGATGAGGGGAGGCCTGTGCCCAGCATTGGGACGCAAATAGGCTGTAGTAGTCGTAGTATAGTAAGACACAACTTAGAAGGCGGCGAAGCACTCGAGTCGTTGACGCAGTCTATTATTGCTTGATCCGCGCGTCTTCTAAGTTGTGTCGTGACTCGTGGTATACTAGCTTTTGCAAGCGACTTCGTCTGCAGGTAATTTCCTTCGTAACTTCCAAACGTCTTTTCCTATGATCCCTTTATTACCTTTTACCAAGATTATCCGGGATTTTAGGGACTGCAGTGCAGACTCCAAAAAGTTAATTTCCGGGATCCATCGACTGACTTCATTTTGAATTTTTCCGACATTTCAGTGAAAAACAAACATTTTTAGGGTTTCCTACCCAAAGGGTAAAACGTGACCCTATTACTAAGACTCCTCTGTCCGTCTGTCACCAGGCTCATGCTCATGAACCGTGATAGTTAAGACAGTTAAAATTTTCACAGATGATGTATTTCTGTTGCCGCTATGACAACAAATAATAAAAAACAGAATAAAGGGGGCTCCCATAAAACAGACATGATTTTTTTGCCGTTTATATAGATAATAGTACGGAACCCTTCGTGCGTGAGTCCGACTCGCACTTGTCCTGTTTTTTATTCAGATTATTTATTTATTTATTTATTTATTTAAACTTCATTGCACATACAAAATGTATACAATTGGCGGACTTAATGCCTAAAGGCATTCTCTACCAGTCAACCATAAGGCCAAACAGAAAGAAAAATGAGTAGGTGCATCAATATCAGAAAGAAACTAGGTACAGAAATACAAGGAAGATAACAAATAATTCCAAAAGAGGATAAATTTACATAAACGTACATAAAAATTATATAAAAGATAAACATACATAAACTAATACATACATAAATCAGCCGCACGAAGCAAAGAAAAATATGAAGGATTCCAAGTCTACGCGACCTTCTCAAACAAATGCTTACGCAGCATTCGCTTGAAGGAGAGCTTGGTTTGAGCTTGTCTTATATCTAGAGGTAGCGAATTCCAGAGGCGGATTGCCTGAAGGGTGAAAGAATTAGAAACAAAACCCGTGGAGTGAGAAGGAGTGACGAGTTTAAGAGAACGAGAGGAACGCAGATCACAAACTGACCTCAGCTTCAGGTTCTTGTAAGGCGTTAAGCGAGACATGCGTCATGAGTCCCTCGTGGAAATGGTTCATGCGCGCGATGAGATCCTCGCCGCACGGACAGTTGTCTCTGTCTTCTGTCTCTTCCATGTGCTTGAAGCCTGAAAGAGATAATAGTTCAGTACTGCAGAGACCGAGAAGAGAGCGTTCACAAGCTGCTTACAAGCTGAACATTAGTTAAAATAGGCTGTTGCTCGGCCTTCTCAAGAAATATGATGCCTAATTACGGTACGATAAATTATTAAAGTTCATTTTGTTAATTGGCGCGCGAACATGGGGCGTATTTTTAATTATAATTTATTCATTGTTCCATCGAGTATCGATATAGATTTGTGAGAATAGAATTTGTGTGTTTTGATGATTTCAGTGGACTTGATGCGATTAATGTTCATTTTGTAAATTGGCGCCCGAACGTGGAGCTTATAATTATAATTCATTAATTGGTCTATCAATACAGCATTGCGAGAAGTCCATATTCTGCCGTGGACGTCTTTTAGTGGCCATAATGCGATTAATGTTAATTTTGTAAACTGGCGCCCGAACGTGGGGCCTATTTGTAATTATAACTAATTAATTGGTCAATCAGTATAGCGAACCATGGAAGAGATCTATATTTAACAGTGGACGTCTTTCGATGGACATGATGCGATTAATGTTCATTTTGTTAACTGGCGCCCGAACATGGGGCCTATTTTAATTATGATGAATTGGTCTACCAGTACGGCAAACCTTGGGAGAGATATATGTTTAGCATTGGTCGCCTTTCGATTGACATATGCGATTAATGTTCATTTTGGAAACTGGCGCCCGAACATGGGGCCTATTTTAATTGTAATTAATTGGTCTATTAGTATGACGAACCCTGGAAGAGGACTATATTTAGCAGAAGCGTCTTTCAGTGGACTTGATGCGATTAATGTTCATTTTGTAAACTGGCGCCCGAATATGGGGCCTATTTTAATTGTAATTAATTGGTCTATCAGTATGACGAACCCTTGAAGAGGACTATATTTAGCAGAAGCGTCTTTCAGTGGACTTGATGCGATTAATGTTCATTTAGTAAACTGGCGCCCGAACATGGGGCCTATTTTTAATTAATTAATAAATGGAAGGGAGAGGTCTATTTTCGGCAGTAGACGTACTTTCACCTGACACGATGATTACCATCATCATAAGAACAATGTTGATACTACTTGTACTTACTAAGAATGGCGTTCATCTGTTCCCGCGGTGGACAACGGAACTCTCTCGTCTTCTTAGCTGCCACGGCACTCGGAAGGTCAGATTGTTTGATTTCTTGGTAGCGCCTGTGGACAAAAGAAATATCTCTAATCCTTATAGTACTGTAAATTTAAAAAAAAATAACCGTCTCAATTGCGTTGATTTTTTTCATTTGTTAGTACGAAATACCACGGAAATCGACTGAAAATACGGAACCGAGCATGAAACGTTTCTTTCTGCAGAACATTTAATGAGAAGTGGCGATCTGCCGTTTAGTATTAAACATGAACATATTATAAACATTCATGCTAGCTTTGTACGGAATGGAGCATATTCAGGTATTGTACGGAATGGAGCATATTCAGGTATTGTACGGAATGGAGCATATTCAGGTATTGTACGGAATGGAGCATATTCAGGTATTGTACGGAATGGAGCATATTCAGGTATTGTACGGAATGGAGCATATTCAGGTATTGTACGGAATGGAGCATATTCAGGTATTGTACGGAATGGAGCATATTCAGGTATTGTACGGAATGGAGCATATACACAGTTTCGTAGCTTGGCTTCAAAGCTAGCTATCACGCACATCTCAAGTGCCACCTTGAAACCTTAGTTGATCCAAATAAACCCTATAAATAATAATAATACTAACCTTAACTGATCATTCTGGAGATCACCAACGAAATCGAAGGCGAAGGCGATGATGAATTCAACGCGGTGCCTCATCTGAATGTCGTTCAGATGGTGCAGTAGGTAACACATCTGTAACTTCGCTCCTTCCGCCATTTTCATGTGGAGTAGGCCCTTACGATGTTCGTCTTTGCCCTCTGAAATAAAGTGATTAAAGGTTATGGTTGTTAGGACTGTCATTATAAACCGCTCGTTAAATAATCTAGATTCGTTTTTCACACTTTAGAGAAGACGACGACTTTTTCTACTGCCGACGACATTTTCAATTATTTAGATAACGTTTTTGTTTTAGCACAAACTACACTGAAATAATAATTATTGTTATAATGCGCCACGAAGGAACACTGTCACGTTTTTTGAAAATGCATTTTTTATCTCAAAATGTAGAGCTCATTGAACGCTTAATTTTTGATGTTAAAATTCCATTTTAAGTTTCTAGATAATACTTTGTTTCAATTTGAATTCACCACTGAGCCTTTCAGTGGAGGAAAACATAGATAGCGTCTGTTCGCATCAGCGAAGATATTCAAGGATGTGAAGTCTGGGGACTATAGCCCAAACCCTCTCGTGATGAGCGGAGGCCCGTGCCCAGGAATGGGACGCAAAATAGGCTGCTGCGATGATGATGACGAGACGATACTGTCTTCTTTCTCTATACCATATATATAGGTCAAGCAAAACGTTTTGACGGTATTTTACCAAGCAATAGTATCAGCTATCGATTCTAAGCACGTTTTTAAGGCTTCAATGTTTTTCGAGTTTGTGAAAAAAATAATTAAGTATTGTTAGCGACATTTCTTGACAAGAACCTTTATTATTGTATAATCATAGATATAACTTTAAGAACCTCCCTAGTTTAACCTTAAAGTCACAACCCTAGTTTATATATGGCAACTTTATGACTGTCATAGAGCGCTCGTGCGCGTCAGAGAGGATCTTGGCTTGTCAATGGCGATCGATTGTTTTTTTTATTCTAGATTTGATATAAATATTGTAAATCGCGGTTATCAGTGTTTTTCGTATAATAGTATGGAATTCAGGTATAGCCCACACCTCACTCCCATACTGGGCCATACTTTTTTATTTTATTACGAACTCGAAGAAAACAGGAACCTAAAGAGCATGCTGAGAATCGACAGCTGACACTGTGGATAAGATATCGTCACAACGTTTTGCTTGACCCAGTATGTGTTCAACGGCAAATTTTCCTTTTAGTCCTACAGCATACCTTTATCGAAGGTGGGATCCCAGGTCTCGGGGTTGATCATGATGAGCAGTTTCTCCACGTCTTCGTCTCGCATCATGCCCACGAGAAGGAGACGGTCCACCAGCTTTATCAGGGGGCTGGAACGAGGTGATAATTCTAAGAATAGGTGTCGATTTTTGTACTTTTGTTGTGTTACATTATTTTGAGACCCTTGAAGTTATAGCATTAGAAACATAGACGACTCCCACGTATCCTGTGAGTGTTTCATTAAATTATTACTTTCATTCGTTTTTATCTCGTCCCATTTTGTGTGCTTAAGCAAGTGAATGACAATTGTATTGTAATGCGCAAATAATTTATTTTGCACTGTAACGGCAGGAAATATTTCCTTCATTTCGGTTTTATTGCACTAAAGTGGCAACTCGACTTTGACGGGCCGGTGTCACAACCCGGAGTAGCAGACCTTGTTTTCTTACACCATGGAAGTACTCACAGGAAGAGGTTCTCGTTGCTGCCGCCCACTGGATCCCGGTTGTGCACCTGGTTTGTGTCGACGGCCTCGGCAAGCGCTTGCATCACAAATTCACGGACCACCTCTAGCGGGAAGTTGGGGGAGTAAAGGTTGCTGATCTCTGAGATATTCTCCCTGTTGACAGAGGAAAATTATAAGATTGCAGAATATTGTTGACGACTCGATTATTGTATCAGAACAAAGTCAGTAAACGTGTACCAAGTTCAACAGACGCAAATACGAACTTTCTTTCCGCAAAAATTACACAACTGCTACATAAAAGCGGACCTTGAAAAACGAGTGGTTTTATGAAAAGAGCTGATAAGCGAATTTCATAATAAGATCACACGGGTGTTTAAGGCCTACTTCTAACGCTATGAGCCATCAGTTATGCAAGCAATGTGCCACTATGCTTAGAAATTCTCCAGGCTATGTTTATGACCTTAGTTCTACTGAGGGTATCATAATTTTTGATTGCATGCATTCAAAAATCGGTAGTACTGACATCTGTTATGACAGCGATTTCATTCTGTCAGAGCCAATTTCCTACCTGTGGTCATACAGTAAAATTCATTTTACAAAATCAAATTCGATGTTGTAATGGCGTTCAAATTTCGAACAGCAATGCCCGCCTATATTCTTCAGTCAGACAGAACGAAAAATTTTTCCAAATTCAAATGTCGGCTCTATATTTAGTCTATTCTTTTTGAAAATCGAATTTGTGACACTGACGTATTCGAATTTTCGCCATCGTGGACAGTTTTTGAAGCATCTTAGAGGGTTTATAAAATAAGTGTAGATAAAGGTGTGTATGCAACTGTACATAATTAGGCCTTAATTATGTAGCAGTTACATAAACTACTATTCTCAGATATGAAACCCAGCTAGCTCGTTTAAAGTATAAGATACTCACGCGATATCCGTCATCTTCATCTGCGGCCGTACGCTCTCACACTGCAAGGAACGAAGGCTGTGTCCCATGTCCGGTTCCTCGTACAAAGCCTTCAGTTCAGGCCCCAGCGGGATCACGAACTCATTCTTACAAGTTTCCCTGGAAAATGACGTTTTGATTGATTTTTCAGGTCGGGTATACATTTTGCGCAATTCCGTATACAAAACACGACCATTTTCACATACGAATAGATACAATTCGATATTGCAAAAAAAAAATTGATACTGTGCAAATACCACGTGTCATCAGCCAAATCGTTAAATTTAGAAGTTACTCTCGCTAAACATCAAACTGCATAATTGTTGTTATGGCGAGTAAAAAAATCATTTTTTCGTCTCAATTTTTTTTATTGTCTGTAGGCAAACGAGCACACAGCCTACCTGATTTTTTTTTCTAAATAAAATATTTATTTAAGGAACACATAAATACCAGGAAAAATATCCACAACATGCTTCGTCAAGTGTTTGCCTGCCTGATTGTAAGCGGAATTCTTATGATTTCTTATTAAGAAACCATAAGATCTCGAATGCGTTGCCTACCCTGAGGCCTAAGATAGAATGCCTCTCTGCCAGTATTTTCACCGGCTGCCTTAAGCCCCTACCGGAACACAACAGTGCGAGCACTTCTATTTGGCGGCAGGTTGGGGAAAGACGGTGGTAACACCCAGGATGAACATAGCACCATGCCCTACCACCATTAAATTTGACCAGGAATCTGAATTGAAGAACAAAGATAATACTTACATAGTGGTAGCGTGTGACTCCAAATGTAGGGCTATTAATAGATCATAGAATCCTTGTCTAAGAGGCCCAGACATGTACTGAGACTGGATCGCGTACAACAGCTGTTTTTGGTCCACATGTTGGCACAATGCGTGTGCCGCTCTGGAATGAAAAAAAAACTCTATGATAGTAGGGATAAGGCATACGGTGATTGCTTTAGTAAAGTTTGTAGACTTAAAGAAAGTGCTTCACTGGAGAAGATTATTCGTAGGTCTGTAATAAATTGACTTAGGTACCTGTAATTGCTCTGGTAACATAGAGCGGCATACAGCGTGAGTGTATGCGAATGGAAACTAAGAAGTTTGTCCATCTCGATGAGTTCAAGGATATCGATACAGCGATCTTCCTCTGTAGAAGAATAGAACGATTGAAATGCACTGTGTATGTGTGTGTGTGTGAATTGAGATATAGATTGAAGAAAGAGAATGAAAAGAATATTGAATGAATACTTATATTAATTACGGTGAATATATTGGCTACGATGGCTACTGCAAAAAATAGTATGTAATAATAATGACAAAGTTCCATTGAAGACATTCGGTATATTACACAGAATATATAAGATTTGTGTTGATAGACGCTTTCAAATTAAATGTAATACTTTCTGAAACATTACATAATCTATCTTCTTCTTTACTATAATAATGGAGTATTTTTTATCTCTTTCTTTGTGGCTGAGCTTTCTGATTGAGCTCATTTGCATGGAGTTTTCAAAAGTAGATAGAGCATCACTTGAAGCTTAGCTTTCATGGAATGAAACCAAATATCGGAATGAAAAGTTATTGTCATTTGTATATTCCACGCGGAGGAAGTCGCAGGGCATAACTAGTAACCAATAACAACTCACCAGGAATATGCAGAGCTAACATGGAGACTGCATCTTCACAGAGCATGGACCAGCCTCGAATGTCAGACAGTTTTAGGGCGTGCACTTGTAGAGATTGATTTGGAACCTGGAGAAATAATAGAACGTTTTGATGCAAGGGTGAAAAGTGGATTAATTCTTCACTAGTAAGCAGTGTTGATCATACTTATTATAGTTTAATGTTTTATTTTCTTTAAAAGTATCTTAGAAATGGCGATAAATGACATCCTAAAAACGAACCAACCTTTACAACGCTTTTGTTAGGTCGTCGTGTTACTAACAACACCTATGTAAGGAATCTTCCAAGCTAAATTTCACACACTTCAAATTACCGTATCACGATGAAACTTGGCAGGTATATGTAACTTGGAAGACAATGCAATAATATGGCACCACCGAGCTGATCTGATGATGGAGCTTGAAGGTGGGCACGGAAAAGTCAAAGCGTTGTTTTAGTTTTTTAAAGTATTAATTGATTTTATTTCACACGTCTATTCAGTTTTGTCAACTTAGACACTTCACAGTAGATACCAAAATCCCTAAATATACAATTTCGCTACCTAGTCATTATAATTTACTATTTCTCACCCGAGCCCACTGATGCGGCTTCAAGCACTGTATCTTAAGCCTGGGCGGGAACTGTGGTATGACGTGTTTGTCGCTCGTCGGTAACACCGCAGCAGACAGAGGGAGACTGGTGGAAGATCGACCCAGCTCTATCTGAAGGATCTCTTTGGAAGTCGCTTCTACAAAAATGGCCGGGAAGAGTTTGATTTCTGGCTCCATCTGAAAGAGGATATGATAGAAAGTTATTTTCACATTTGGTCTTGAAATTAGTTATCGCGGCTCATAGATACTCGTTATTAAAACGGAAGTTCGTAAGTTATTCAGTTGATGGAAACAAAAGTGCCTTTTTCTTTTTTTAAATTATGAACATGTACACATTTTTTTAAATTATGTACATAAAATTCAGTAAAATAAAAATAATAAATGAATTTATTATAAATAAATAAAATGTACCTACCTGACATGAAACTAAAGCGATCTTCATTATCAACCAAAACCGGTTTTATTTGTCAATTTCCGTCATGATTTGATGATGATGATGATAATAATAAAGATGATGCTAGTGGTGATGATCATGAAAATAAAGAGTATGGTGATGATAAGTGATAATAGCATGACGATTATGTTAATGATAGTGGTGATGATGATGATGGTCTAACCTTGAACTCACGATTCCGGTAGAACATCAACGGAGCAGTCTATGAACGTTCCTTGCGAGGCGCCCTTGGTGATGATGATGATGATAGTGGTGTTGATCATGACGATGACGATTATGGTGGTGATAATGGTGACGATTATGGTAATGATGATGATGGTGATAATTATGATGATGATAATGATGGCAATGATTATGATGATGACGATGGCAATGATCAAAATGGTGATGATCATGAAGTTGATGATGATGATGGTATTGATGATAGTGGTGATGATCATGACAATGACGATTAGAATGCTGATGATGATGATAATGACGCCGACGACGACAATGATGGACGGACCTTGAACTTGAAGCTGGTCTCCTTCCCCTCGCAGGTGAAGCTCACGATCCCAGTGGAACTATCGACGGAGCAGCCTATGAACATTCCTTGCGAGGCGCCCTTAGCGCCAGCCGCGTCGGCCATCACTTCGTTATATAGCTCGTCCGCTCGCACCATGTAGCAGGATTGGCGGTCCACGCTAAAATAAGACATAGTCACAGAATATTTAATAGTACTTCATACAGAATGGCCACGGAATCACCCGCCTGAATCTAGCCGGCGCGCAACTCGCGCCAAACTCGCCATTACAGTAATTTGTTTCATCCGGAGATGGAGAGTGAATCTTTAGCCCGCGTAGTTGTAAATACACATTTACAAGTGTACAGACGTCCTCGCACGCAAACATTGACACTTCATTCTAATTGTGTTCAAAATTGTACTTTTATTGGGCGTGTCCGCCCTGTGACATAGTTATAATGATCCATCATAATGTCCATCCTGACCGCTTTCGGCGATAGCGACGGCATAGAAGTCGTGGTGGCCTAGTGGTTCGACCCCCCGCCTGGAATGCAGAGGGTCGGGGATTCAAATCCGGCTCGCACCTCATTCAATTTGAATTCACCACTGAGCTTTTCGGTAAAGGAAAGCGTCGTGAGGAATCCTGCACGCATCTGTGAAGTAACTTGAGGATGTGTGTTGTGTGGAGTCCCAAATCTGCACTGGGCCCGCGTGGGGACTATAGCCCAAACCCTGTCGTGATGAGAGGAGGCCAGTGCCCAGCTGTGGGACGTAAATAGGCTGTTGTAGTAGTACTAGTAATTAATTCCATAGCTCCTCACCTCTCGACAACGCGGTCGTAGTCATCAGTGATGATGACGGAAGACCTCATAACCTTGGTCTGGTTGAACTCCTTGGAGTGTAAATGGTACTGGGTCGTCACCCAACCAACGTACACGTGTGTTGGGTCCTGACCGGGGTAGACCCTGGAAGAATAAAGAAAAATAGCTCATTACATAGACGAGCTTACTTGACGAGAAAGATGAATATTGAAGAAGGTAGAAAAGCTTGGCGTTCTGTATTCTCTCCCTACTCTAACGGGAAACAGGCGTGAGTTTACGTATGTAAGCCCTGGTGGATAAAAATAGTCATTGTTCGCTTTGGGACTACAAATTCAGTTTTTTTTTCTTGCCGTTGCTGTCTATATTCGCTGGTCTTGACCAAAGCACTGTTAGACTTCAAACTCTTTTTGAAATCTTACTCCAAGAAAGAAAGAAAGATTGACTGTCTTTCACTGGACATGGTGTAATGGAAAATTCTAAATATCGAACAAAGTTTTTGGCTTCAGTGTGATAAATAATGCATTACTACTCTCAATACAAAGACCATGAAACCACGTAAGATTCTTGTAAACTACAGTAAAAGTCAAGATCATCTACTCATTGATCACTTTAGTTCTTTGTTGCTGTCACGTGGTTGACAACATCGTATGGCATTTGGAACTTCAAGAAAGTACAAAAGTATCGTCTACTTTTGATGTCAACTATTACCAATCTATCTACAGTAAGAAATTATTCAAACGCTCATAGGAAGGCATATTTGACCTGTTGGTTACTAGAAGTTGGACCCACCTCACACCGTAGAAGTATTTCGTTGATTAATTTAGAAGAAGAAGAAGAAAATATTTATTCAATACAAAACACACATAGAGATACTAAACTGACTAATAGGGCAAGTAATTTCAACACATGGGTGTGCAAGGGGCCCACAATGTGTGCGCATGAATAGGCTCTGACTCAGCATTTGTTGTAGTCGAACGCTGTTATTCTGCCAGGACCTCCTAACAATATATTTTGGAGCAGTCTCAGTGGTGGCCGCTGCTAGGGTGCCGGTCGTCGTTTGCTTGTCTCGTTGTAACGTCTGTCTGTCTGTCTGTCTGTATATATTAGAGTGGGACCCACCTCACACCGTAGAAGTACTCGTTGATGAGCTTCAAGCACTCGGCGTCGAAGATCTCATTGCCGACTGTCTCAGTGGTGGCCGCGGCTAGGGTGCTGGTCGTCATTTGCTTGCGGTCTTGCTGGGGCGTCGGGACTTGCAAGGACGACATGTTCGTGAGGTTCGTCTGTCGAAGGTACATACATACATAAAGCCAGACCAGAAAAATAAAAAACCTGCTCTGGGAGCGTTAAATTAGCAATAATAGGGATGACGACTACTTTTTTTCCTTAGTCTATCAAGAAGATTATTGAAAAGTATTGTACACGTATTTTTTCTTTTTTCACGTAATCAAACTTATACGGAGATATATTGAGTTGAAATGTCGCGTGACGTCACGGTTAGGTACGATTTATACCTAACGGTGACGTAGTTAGCCCCCACTCTCCAACTTTAATGCGTTTTAAATTATTCATTCTTTGCTAATTTGATAAAACAAAAAATACGTGTCATTTTTTTTTAACTTGCTGACGGACTAATTAGAATTTCGATTTCTTCACCCTGTCGTCATCCCTATTATAGCAACACTAAGCGCCGGTTGATTCAAGTACAGTTGACCGACTGCTGGGGCCTATTTCTTGAAGCTTATTAGTCTAATAATATTACTCCATGAGCTAATACTTTTTACAAGTTCATTAGTGTGCGTTTCTGGGAGCTACGATGGTAGAATATTGGTTACTAGTTGCTAACTAATAAATATTAGCTTAGTTCCTGTTTCTCCAAGCTTATTAGACTAATAATATGATCCCAGGAACTAATATTTTTTACAATTTTATTAGTGTGCGTTTCTGAAATCTACGATGGTAGATATTAGTAACTAGTTGTCAACTAGTAAATATTTGGCTAATATTACGCAAGTAAAGTCAGTTTTGTTTCATGAAAGTTCAATTTCATTGCCACTCTTGTTACTTACAAGGGTAAAGCTATTGGTCTCGGAAGTCTTGTAAAAGTTATTAGTACAATTTATTAGACCTAAAATGCCGGATAAACAATTAAAATGTGTTCAGATTTAGTACTCAACATCTAATAGAAACCCTTACGAGGCAGAAGCAACGCTAAAATTCAATAAAAGGTTTCGGTTATCTACTCGTAGGCACGAGAATTAAAGATCCCAAGCTTGTATCGGGCCTGAGTTGACTCAGTTGACTGGGAAAATGTACTGGAAAAGTTTTCAAATAAAATATTTCGCTGAAAGCAAAATTAATGGTTTTAAAACCATATATTTAGATCCATATTTACGAATAATAAAGATCGTTTTAAATGTAGACTTTATAACAAACCACTATTTGCTTACTTACGATCCCGCCAAAAATGCATACTTACATCGCTCGTTTTTTTTTTAATTTGGCATAAGTCATAGGCTGCGTATTACGTTCAGCCTATCTTAACTAATATTTTGCATTGATTTACCACTATTAGTTACTAGTCTAGTAAAAATATTGGAGAAACAGGAATTATTAGAACTTGTAATTTGATCTCTAGTAAATAATGAGTCTAATGACTAATAAACTAGTAAAACTAATAGTTTCAAGAAACACGCCAATTTGCCTACTTATTAGTAATATTTTTCACTCGTGTACTACAATTAGTTACTAGTCTAGTAAAAAATATACGAGAAACAGGAATTATTACAACTTGTAATTTAAACACTAGTAACTAATGACTAATAGACTATTAAACCAATACTTTCGAGAAATAGGCCCCTGGTCGTTAAATATGGCCGCCGAGCTGTCATTCCATACAGAAACGTCATTTTGTCCCATAGTAAAATATTTGACGTTAATGTTAACTTTAACTAACGGTTTGAATCAACCTACCCTACCTGTCATGTTGACAACAAGTTCGGTAATGTTATTTAGAAGAATAGAGTCAATTCCTTCAGATTTCCTCTCTGACTAATACTTTGTCGTATTTTAAATCACTTTTCTTAAGTGACTTAATAGTTTTCGGCATTTTTCACTCACGAAATCCAATAAATAAACCACGCACAATCATCACTCACTTTGACAGCAATTTACTGATAACATTAATGACGTTTAACGTTACTCTTGCCAGTTGAAGAAATTAGTTCCAATAGTTATCCGCAATATGGCGAAGTTTTTTTCTTTTTCTGGTCGAGCTTTAATACTGTGAAACTAAATGGAAAATTTTCACAGTAAGAGCGGTTTCAAATTATCCGATACGATATCAGTACCGGACGTAATATGTATGAAATCTGAGAACGTTTTCACTTTGTCGGATAATTATTTCATACATTTCCGTTCGACACCGACATCGTATCGGATAATGTGAAACCGCTCTAACTGCTATGGTTGCTTTAGAAATTATGTGATTTAATAAATGGAATGTCATCATAAACAAACGCCGACCAGAATCCTTCCAAAAGATTAGTCAAAAAGGTCGCAAAAACCTCGAATCTATGTAATGTATGTAATTTAATCAAAATATTGAACACAGTAACACATATAGTTCTTGTAATGTGTATAAAAAACTTATAAAACCTATATCAGTATTATTCGCAGGTAATCGTGAATCGTAAATAAATAAAAATAACTAAATTTCCCGAGAACCAAAAATATAATAAATATATTGATATCTCTTTTAGCGTTAGAAAATTAAAAAGAGAACTAAAAAATATGAACTTATCTTTCTAAGGCTTAAGACAACAAAAGCGTTAAAAAAAGAAATAAAAATAACTAAGTATATTAGTCAAAATAAAACACAAATTGAACTTACGTTCATCTGATCGAACAAATACGGCTTGCTGGCGCGACTGTACGTGCCGTCATACCTTTGACTGGCCTTGGGAGGAAATGAAATTAAAAACAACACACAAAAACAAAAAAAAAACAACAACAAATTGGGAACAAATTAGGATTATCTTTGGGAAAGTCTTTACTAAGAGTCGTAGTGTTTTTAGAGTAAGTATAAAACTCAAAACATAGTAAAGATCTTAGAAGGCGCGCGGATTAAGCAATAATAGATTCTGCGTCAACGGCTTAAGTGCTTTGCCGTCCGCCTTTCAAGTTGTGTAATGCAAAAAAGCAAAAAGGATTTTTCATCACCCTTGGCCGTAAAGTGGGATTTTCTGCCCGCTACACGGAGAGAAAATCTCACTTTTTGGCCAAGGCAAGACGTAACGTAACTTTTGACAAACCACGAGCGGTAATTCGTAAAGCCCCAGATCGCATATTTATGACCCTCACCTTCGGTTCGGGCCACAGAAACCTGCGATCTGGGACATTTACGAATTCACCACCCTAGGTCTGTAATGTACTATTAAAATCATACAAATGGGTCAAAACTGGAATGCAAAATGGATTAAAAAGAGTTGTCTTTTTTAATGCAAAAAATGGATAGACATTCCTCAACCGTTTCAAACAAAGCTCAATTTTGTCCAAACTGGTCATTGCCACTCAATTCTTCAAACCAAAAGCAACCTGGAGAAGCCAGCCAGGTAGATTGGGAATGCCATTTGTTTTGCATGACGACTCGAAATATCATTTTTGTTCTTTACGAAATTGAACCTATTCATACTAACTTTGTCTGTTTGTCACTTCTCCACGCTTTAACCACTTGACCGATATTGATGAAATTTTGGTTTTGGTAGCTCAAATCCCGGGAAAGGACATAGGCTACTTTTTATCTCGGGAAAACGCATAGTTCCCGCGGAAACGCTATAACCGACTTCCACGCGGACAGAGTCGCGGGCAGAACTAGTGAAGTATAATTTCGTAAACAACCAAAATTATACTTTGATGGAAGCACTCGGAAGCAGTTGGCGTTCCGTGGTATC
Source organism: Aethes cnicana (assembly GCA_963971205.1). NCBI lineage: Eukaryota > Metazoa > Arthropoda > Insecta > Lepidoptera > Tortricidae > Aethes > Aethes cnicana. The sequence continues at coordinate 6,476,977 of OZ020295.1, read as the reverse complement.
TGGCTACGCCACCGGGAAACAGGCGTGAGTCTATGTCTGTAGTTTATACCAAACCAAGCGACATTCGCAATATACCCGCTGGTCTTAAGTTTGTTACCTGTGACACTCTAATTTGTGGGTTGGGGCGCCTCATTTCTGAGCGTTCCGGAGAGATTTCACCTTCGCTGAAGGGGTCTGGAGTTTTGGACTTTCGAGATTTGGCGCGGTCGCTGCTCTCACCGCGCTTGCTTTTGAAGAACCTTAAAACGTCGGTTGTCTATAGATAGATAGATAGATAGAAGAGTATTATTGCTATACAATTATTGTAAGATACATTTATGCAAGTATACATAAACCTTTTTAGGTTTACCCGTATACCTTATACGGCGTATACGCTACACTATTCATCGGATAATAGTAGTTTATCCACACTCATATCATAAACCCTCTATGATGCGTTCAAAAACCGTAAATTACGACCAGCATTAAGATAAACTCTTTAGTTAGAACAGATTTCTTATCTGTGAAAATGTTCTAATAGCTGTATTAGACCATCGAATTCGATTGTCTAATAGCATTCAAATTTCGAAAATCTTCAAATAGCAATGCCCGCCTACATTCTTCAGTCAGACACAACGAAATTTTGTAAATTAAATACTCATAATTAAATACTGTTCCTTGATTGTGTGGTGTTCAATAAAGTATATTGAATTGTACTCACTTGAAAGGCGACCGTCCCCTCTTTTCCTTCTTCTCATCAGGCAAGCTCTGAACACCTAGTTCGTATTTCGACATCTCCGCTTCGCTCGTAGTCCGGTGCATGCCGTTCACTTGACCTACAAAAATAGACTTTAAAGTGTGGAGCCAAGGTGCGTACTTAATGCGATGGATTACGTGGCCACGAGCTGAAAGTTAGGATAGAGCGGAGAAGATTGATGGTAGTGTGTTGATCGCTAGATGTCACTGTTTTACAAATGCAAATAAGTTATTAATTAAGTACATTTGGTCTATTTAGACGACAGGAATGAAAATCAAAATGGACGTTAGCTTTTAAATGAAAAAATTCGATACCTGTTTAACGTGCCAAATGTTTGTCATTTCCGAACGAGCGGTTTTTGTTTTTTGACAGCTAGTGAGTGTGCCTAAAGTTGTTTTTACGGACTAGTGCGTAAAATTTTTTGAGCTCCATCCTGTTAATTTATTTATTTTATAATTTATTCTTTTTTTTTCGAAAAATAATTAAAAAATGTCGTTTGGTGCGAAATTGTGATTTTCACTCGTCCCTAGTAACACTCGCTTTCGCTCGCGCCAACATAACTAGGGACTCATGATAAAATGACAAACTCTTCGCACTAGCATCAAAATGTACTAATTTAATGGTACAATTATTGTACTCTCTTTTTCTCTTTAGCCTCGTCCAGGTTAAATTCCCTTTCCCGGCCTTGAGCAGTTTCCATCCACTTCAGAAAATTTCATTACGAAATGTCAAATTGTCTGCATAATTAAAATTTCGAGATCTTTTCTTTTAAGATGATTTCCACCTTCACTATTTCAGATATTTATTTTAAAATTAACTGTCAAATCTACTTAAGTATAATGGGACTTAACCAATTATATTTTATCAACTGACATCTAGCGTTATTCGTGTTGGGTGTTGAACACCGAGTGAATAAGAATGAGTGTTCGGCGATGTTTTTGTTGACAGAATATTCGAAAATCATGCCAATAATGTTTCACGATTGACAATGAAGAAAACATCATATTTCTGTAACAATTTAGCGGTGTGAATATTGAAATACGATGCCACAAACATGGTTAACATTGGAAGAAAACAAGTGGTAATACGTCTTTTATAGCTGCGTTCCATCGCGCTCAGAGCGCGCACAGCACCCCTTGAATCCCTTTTCCTCTTGAAAGTCGAGTCCTAAGAGGAAAAAGGATGCAAGGTGCTGTGAGCGCTCTAAGCGCAATATGGAACGAAGCTTATGAAATTTTATGTCAATTTAGCGTGTAAGGTCCGTCAAATACAGTCATAAATCTATAACGGAATCCCACAACGGAATTCCGATTCGGAAATTCCGAACGCATAGCGTCTAGACCTGCCACATTCACGCAGTAGTTTTCCGTTCGGAATACGGAACGGAATGTGTGTGGTAGGTCTATACATTTTGTATTTCATAATGGAATTCCGACTGTACGTGGCGGGCCTAAAATGGTACATAATGCGCTGAATAGGGATGACGACAACTTTTTTTTCCTTAGTCTATCAGGAAGATTATTGAAAAGTATTGGACACGTATTTTTTCTTTTTTCACGTAATCAAACTTATACGGAGATATATTGAGTTGAAATGTCGCGTGACGTTACGGTTAGGTAGGATTTATACCTAACGGTGACGTAGTTAGCCCCCACTCTCCAACTTTAATGCGTTTTAACTTAGTCATTCTTTGTTAATTTGATAAAACAAAAAATACGTGTCTATTATTTTTTTATTACCTGACTGACGGACTAATTAGAATTTCGGTTTCTTCACCCTGTCGTCATCCCTATTAGCAGGATTGCACATCACGCGACACAAGCGCCTCTAGCAGTGACCCTTATAAAACCACAATGGCGTGACGAGTGAACCTGTTTGCATATTGTAACCGCGTCCGATGGAGCTTTTTCGTGGCGGACGCGACGGTAGTCGCTTCATTTTCGGCTCGTCTTCCTCGTAGTGCAAACCTTTGGTAGGAAATTAAACAAAAATGGGGAGTAAAATACATGCTTTAGAAATAAAAATAAAAATAAAATATCCTGGGTCATAAAAAGGTGAGAGGTCGGGGTCGAAATAATTATTGTGTAAAAAAAATGAACAAATAGTAAAATAGGATATCTAGCTAGAGTAAGTAAGGTAACTGCAGTGGAGGCAAACATACGGGTGTCATTAACAAGACTTCGTGATAACTTGAAAGAATTGTAATCATATATTTTGACGTCGAAAGTACACTTATTTGTAACTTTTCAAAATTACTACACTAATTAAATTACGATTTCCAAATATAAGGTTATTTAGATTTTCGTTCCAAACCTACTGTAAAATATTTTGGTAAATCCTCATGTTTCATGTCGTGTTTGTAAGTAACTCAATTAATCACAAATCTGGCTTCTCAAGATACAGGCTTTGCCTAGTTTGGGAGCCCCTGGAAACCGTCAACTACGAATTGAATCCTTTTATATCTTGTTATATGTACCGTTGTAAATAGATGTAAGAATTATGTCAATAAAAATTACAAATTACATTACAAATTACAAATTCATTTGAAGTTGTGCACAAACTTTAAAAAACAAGGCAGAAAGAAATCTTTATAATAACCTAGTTTGGTCAGTGATTTAGTCATCAGTGAAAGTCACATAAACTCATTTAAAGAACATTTGAAATTAACTTAACGAGCTTAAAATAAAATCACTAACAAAAAAGTGTTAAAGATGCTAAAACAACGGTCACTTTTTTAACAGCGTTGTCACCTTTGATATCGCTCATAGTGAACCCGCTCCTCATGATCTGGTCAATGTGCGCCGGCATCTGGGCCTCCGCAGCCTCCTTCATCAGCATCTGTTGGCGCTCTTTGATCTCGACCCAGCGGCGGGCTTTCTCGTGCTCGCTGAAAAAAAGGGAATATAAATACTTCCATAAAAATATTACAAATACGAGTATCTCTATTTATTTATTAAAGAATACAAAACTCTTAACTAGAAAAGTGTCCCACAAAACAGTTGACACGGTTTGACTGTGGGATCGATCAGTCTCTACTCTCTTTACAAACAGGTAAGTACTAATCTGTTTGTGATCTCGTCAAGCTTAAACCGCTGGACCGATTTAGATGAAATTTGGTATGGAGTCCCGAGGAAGGACATAGGCTACTTTTTATCCCGGAAAAACGCATTGTTCCTGTGGCAACTCTCGAACTGAATTTCACGCGGATGAATTCGAAGGCAGAAAAAGCTAGTACAAAATAGTTATGAAATTAACGCTACGAAAGAAGATTCAAGAATGACGAGCCTTGTTGAGCCAGGATTGGCGAGTATGTAATTAATTAAAGATTTTGAGGCAAAACTCTGGTTCTTCCTATAATAGTCGTGATCCATATCCATATTAATATTATAAATGCGAAAGTAACTCTGTCTGGCTTCTTCATGCTTCAACCGCTGGACCGATTTGGTATGGAGATATTTGGAATCCCGGGAAAGAACATAGGCTACTTTTTATCCCGGAAAAGCGCATAGTTACCACGGGAGCGCGATAACCGAATTCCACGCGGGCGAAGTCGCGGGCAGAAGCTAGTAAAATGATAAAAATATTATAAGGGTGTTAGATTAACTTACTCTATGAACTGCGCGTGGCAGATGACCGGTAGAGACAGTCTCAAAAACTCCCAGTTAGCCTTCTCCATGGTTTCAAACGTGTTGTGAGATATCTTCAAGCACGGAGGGGTATCTGAAAAATAATGTTTTTAATACAGTTGCTCAAAAAGTGAACATTTCGAATTTTCGATATACCTGTTTAACGTGCCAAAGTTTATCATTTCCGAACGAGCGCTTATTGTTTAATGACAGCTAGTGAGCGTGCCAAAAGTTGTTTTTTACGAACTAGTGCGTAAAGTTTTTTGAGCTTCATCCTGTTCGTTTATTTCTTTATTCTTTTTGTTCGCAAATGTATTAAAAAATGTCGTTTGATACACATGCGAAATTGGCATTTTATTACTAGTCCCCAGTTATGTTGGCGCGAGCGAACGCAAGCGTCAACACTAGGGACGAGTGAAAATGACAGTTCATAGACATTGACATGATATTTTTTTCATATTTGACTGTATACAAACGATGACAAATAATATCATCGATAATATTATGGTATTACTCGTGATTCCCGAGATTTTCAGATGGCAAATATTAATTCTACTACTACTACAGCCTATTTACGTCCCAATGCTGGGCACAGGCCTCCTCTCATCACGAGAGGGTTTGGGCTATAGTCCCCACGCGGGCCCAATGCGGATTGGGGACTTCACACACATCTTTGAATTACTTCGCAGATGCGTGCAGGTTTCCTCACGATGTTTTCCTTCGTCAAAAAGCTCAGCGGTAAATTCGAATTGAATTTCACACATAAGTAAACTTAGAGGTGCGAGCCGGAATCGAACCCCCGACCCTCTGCATGAGAGGCGGTCGACCCACTAGGCCACCACGGCTTATAAATATTTATATTTATTATTAATATTTATTCACTACATCAATAATAGCGCCAGCGAAAGTATTAAAGAAGCTTCAAAAAGGTCCGAATAAGTTTGTATGACTCTTGAAATGTACCTGATCCGGCCGGAATCCTGGTGACGTCTATCCTCGTGTCGATCATCTCATCAGTATTCTCGAAAATCGGCTGATCTTTTGTGTACCAGTGAGTAACATCTCTCTTCATATTACTGAAAAGAAAAGTATTTTTTATTTCCAATTCGATAATTAGCTACTAAACTAAAAAAACATACACAATCCTGATGCTCTAGCAGATTGATTGACCCTAGGGTCAATCAATCTGCTAGAGCATCAGGATTGTGTATGTTTTTTTTTACTTAGCTAGATTGCGTTTCAGTTATACCTAAGGCGAATAATCTTTCATTTTTAGGGTTCCGAACCTCAAGAGGTAAAAACAGGAACCCTTATAGGATCAGTCGCGTGTCTGTCCGTCCGTCTGTCACAGTTGATTTTCTTCGAAACTACTGGACCGATTAAGTTGAAATTTGGTACGTATATGTAAGTTTGTGACCCAAAGACGGACCTGTAACGAAAATAAAAGAATTTTAAACATAGACCCTATTTTTGGGGGCTAAAAATTTGAAAAAATATTAATGAACTATATCGTGTGACATATCAAATGAAAGTACTTCTTATGAGGATTTCAATTTTTTTTATTTCTTTTTTGGTTAATACTTTTTGAGTTATTTAAGAAAATAGGCGAAAATGTCCATCGCCCCCCCTCTTCTCCGAAACTAATGGACCTAAAGTTTTGGAAAAAATACGGAGGATAGTTATTGACCTATAGATCACAGGAAAATTATTAAGAAGTCCATGGTATTTGAGATCTATCATATAAAAGAGCTTATCCTGTGAAACGGTTTGAAAATGACGTCATTGAAAATAATCAAGGGTCCGGAACCTTCTCCACGCGAGTTTAACTCGCTTCTTGGCCGGTTTTTTCATAAATACTTACACGCAGAAAGGTTCGTAGCCCTCTTGAAGACCACACGTGGTGAAAAACTTCAAAGTATTAACATCCTGACCGTATGTCAACCTGGAAAAATACATCATTTTCAATTAAATTATTTAATACTAGCTTTTCCCCGCAACTTCGTATGCGCAGAAATATTAAAAAGTAAAATCCCGATTTTTCCCGTTCCCGTGGGAATTTTGCAAAATCCTTTCTTAGCGGATGCCTACGTCATAACATCTACCTGCATGCCAAATTTCAGCCCAATCCGTCCAGTGGTTTGGGCTGTGCGTTGATAGATCACTATGTCAGTCAGTCAGTCACCGTTGAGTTGTATATATTTAGATTAAGAAGGTAAATAATCTATTAATTAAATTGAGAGCTATCTGAAATTACATTAAATTATTTTTTTAGCTAGAATACCAGACTAAGGCAAAAAAGTAAACCTCATAATCGTAATTTAGTGAACACGTTGCAAAACATTTCTTTTTGCGGGGTAAGTCTAAATTCATTTTTCGACCGAATACCTTGTGATCAAAGCCAATTGCTTATTGCTGTGGGAAATCGAATTGTGTTAGTTGCATGTATGGAAGATAAATCATTAGTTGATTAATGTTTATAGTTATCAATATATTTATGGTAGGTAGGTGCATTTTCCCCTACCTAGCGCACTTGCCCCAACTGACCTTAGGTAGGTACTTCTACTACTACAGCCTATTTGCGCCCCACTTCTGGGCACAGGCTTCCTCTCATCACGAGAGGGTTTGGGCTATAGTCCCCACGCGGGCCCAGTGCGGATTGAGGACTTCACACACATCTTTGAATTACTTCGCAGATGCGTGCAGGTTTCCTAAATTCAAATTTAATTTCGCACATAAGTAAACTTAGAGGTGCGAGCCGGAATCAAACCGCCGACCCTCTGCATGAGAGGCGGTAGCCCGAACCGCTAGGCCACCACGGCTTTTAGTTAGGTAGCTACAAATAATACATATATTTTTGTATAGGTACTTTACCTGGCTTTCTGACCAACTCCAAGTGTGCAAGCGGGGACGAAATTGTCTCCCTGCACGTCAGCAAACGTGGTTTCTCCCCCGAGTGCGTCCATCAGTAGCTCGCCGTTAAGGGAGAAGCCTGCGTTTATACAAAATTGTATGATAATATAAAAAGACTGACCTACAGGTACATGTTGTAAATATCTCGAATCAGAGTAGGAAGGTATTGTTATATGATTTATGGTAAGATTAAGTTCTAGTACTAAAATCAAGAACAGTATAAAGTATGCGTTCTCTTTGATACATAAGCTACATGAAGATGTAATAAAAAAAGACAAGCTTTAATGATAGCTTAATTTCTTTGCGTATTCGTATAAATTATTTAAAAAGATCAGAAAGTTCAACTTTTGAGAATTCATTGGAATCTATAACACTAAAACTAATAAAAAAATGCAGATTAATGTATTAATAACAAAATAAGGATTGAGAAAGCGGTTAGTATTTATTAACTACTATTATAAAACTATTAATTAATAATTAGTCAAATGTTAGATACTTTTCATTGTGTTTGGTGTAAAAATCCTCCTAAAACATGCTAGGAATAAGTACGACTTTAAAAACATTATGCGAGCTATTATTAACATAACTAAAGTTCAATTTGTCAAAAAAAACTTTTCAGATGATTAAGTGCCTGTAGTAGTAAAAAATATGAATATTTACATTTGTTTCTATGTTTATTTGTATAGAACACTGTACTGAGTGCCTTTAAATGCTTTTTCTACTCGTGCCGTGTTTTTGGGATATCTACATGAATTTAGTGTTTCTTTTATGAAAATTTCAAGTGAAAAATATCCTGTTACTGCAAGCATGGCAATGCATTTATGAAATTAATACAATACATAACAACAGCGTTTATTTATGGAACATAAAAGAATATAAATCTTTTTTAAGCATATATATATAACATAAAATATATTGAAAAGACTGAAATGTAAAAGACTATAACAGACTGAAAACTTCGTTTTTAAACTGAAAGTCGAAAAAAAGTTACGCTGTTATCATCTATTAAATTGTTTTGATGTCGTTGAAATTTATTAGAAAAAGCGAATTTAGAAAATAAAATAAACTGGAAAGCGCATTTTCGAGTTCGGCATGATTTTGATATTTGGTGGAACTGCCTGTGAAGTGACATTGCTGATTTAACAGCATTTATTAATTATCTAAATTGGAATACGTACGGAACCAGGCTTAAATGAAATGTTTTTTTTTCTCTGGTGCTTACAAAAGTCACTATAATGTGTGTCGCTAATTCTTTACTTCGTAATGAAATAAGGTTCAAACTTCAGACAGAACGCATGTTGCTCTTCGTGAGCTAAATTATTGTCGTTTTCATACGACTTTAATTTCTCTCTGAATATTCCGAAATACCAAAAGTCCCACCAAATGCCATGATCACGTCACATCGTGATAACTATAAAAAATATGGAGTGTGGAATGTGTCTTGGTAAGGAGCGCAATCTTATGTGGCGAAACAGTTGAAAACGTGTCCAGCGGATTTGATAAGCAACAACACAAAACACTCTCCTCACAACCGTTTTCGCTGCGATTTCGCCTCAGCAGCGCCATCTGAAGGCGCTACTGCAGACTATCCGCCTAGGTGGCTTGACTGGAGTGGCGACCGCAGCGCCCCCAACCTACCCGATTTGGTGTCCACTTTTGTAACTATAAAGATTGCGCTCCTTTACTTCAACCCTCCATATATAGAAATCCCATTACTTATCGTCTTATCGATCAGATCTAGGAAGACTCCGACCACGTCTCCTACGGCCCATTGCTTCCCAAATGACTCTGAACTACCGCTGAACACTTTTTCCTCCTTGAAATAACAAACAACATTACATAAGACCGGTACTTGATTTTGACAGTATTTTGAATAATTATTTCTTCGCTAAAAAGTACATAATAGTGCGAGTAGCACACTGTCATGTTTTGTTTAAATAAACAAATTTAATATTTAAAAAAAAAACTTTGCAATGCGCAGTTTTTACCATCCTGGCCTCGTGTTATGAGGTCGGGCCTCGCGATTCGGCTCGGCCGCTAAACTAAACGCATCTCTTCGCCAGGAAGCTTACTTACTGGTACCGGTATGTTCATTGATGTAAAAAAGGTCAGAAACTATAAAGTCATCGGAGTTACTTGTATAAAAATATCGTTCTTAAAATCTATCTACATCAAATGTAGTGCATATTATTGACAGCAAGTTCCTAGTACTATAGGTCTTAGAGTATTCCAACGGGATATTTAAATTGTAAATAACTATTCTATACATACGGAGTAATATACTAACAAATACTGCCATTTTGTGTTGGACAGCGACTAAACAATAGGGCACATTGAAATTGGATATAAAACAACACATAAGTACATTTAAACACAACAGGAATGTGTTTATTATTTACGACCGTTGTTACCACAAAACATTTATATTTTTTCATGCTTCTTTGATAAAAAAAAAGGCAAGATTTTGCAACATATATAAAAAAATTGCAACAAGTCCGTTTTAATAGACAGATTCAATGGCTACAACATTGCTTTATTAATTGTAATGTATTAGAAAATTTTTGCAAATTGGCCACATACAGGCACCGTGTCGGGCATTCTTACCTAAAGATTGGCAAAACTGGCAAACGTAGATATTTAAATAGTCTTTCTATGCCCTGACGTCACCGTCGGCTATGGGACGGGAAGGGATTTACCATCAGGGACTATATTCCAAGAAGAGATGTAAAAAGTCATCACTTTTCAGCATAAACTGGTATTCGAGAAGCCAAAATTTCAGTCAAGTGAGATACCAATCCCAAGCTTCAAGCTTTTCTTATGTGTGTGAGGTGGACGAACGGATAATGTCAGATGGATGTTAACATTCACCAATACCTTTGTACGAGTAAAATACCTTCTCGCTAATAATACGAAATCGCGTATCTGTTTATACTAAACCGAAAAAAACCGCCTGATACGTTCACGTTATACCGGCCTGAATTTCTCACTCTTTTTAACAGTCTATTCCATGTTTTTATACGTGATAACGTCTTATAAATTGACGAACGCCGGCTGCGCTCACGAAAAAACATCACGCAATAGTAGCGTTATAGCGTTACGTGACGTTATCACATATAAAATTATCATCCGTAAACCGACTTTACAGACAGCCAATTTTTACTTGAGTTCTGTCTATTAATTCGAACTTAAGGACGTATTCAGTGTCGTCCCAAAGTAGATCTACATATAAACGGGATTTTTTAATTTTTTTTTATCAAAGAAGCTCCACGTGGACTCACTAATGGTCTGATCGACCACATCAAGGAAGCAGCCGACAATGTCGCCCACTTTGAACAGCGCGCCGAAGCTGTCCACAGACGCTCCGTGGACTTTGACGCACTGTTTTTTTTAAAATAAACTATTGTACTTTATTTTCATGGAAAAGGCATATTTTTTCAGTCTTAATCTAATATATAACATTCTCGTGTCACAGTGGTTGTAACCAAACTCTGAAAGGGCTTGACCGATTCTTATGAAATTTGGTATGTATTTCCAGTAAGTCTGAGAATAGGACGTAAGCTATTTTTCACACCTAAAAAAAAACTCAGGCGGTACGAAGTCCGAAGGTCAGCTAGTTTGATATAAAAGTCGGGACAGAGACAAGGTAATTATTTAGACTGACATTTTTTTTACATTGCGGCGTACATCGGAAAAGCAATATCCAGTGGCGCTTCAAATTTTCATACTGGCTACCTAGGCAGCGACATCTATTGTCACATTTAACACTTATTTTGGGCGTACGCTGATTTGTAAGAAGGACGTCACTCTAGGTTTACCTTGTTTTTCTATGGTCGTCGGTTGGCACTTGCGCCACCGGGGTAAGTGCATCAATTTTTTCAAGATTGATTTCCGACCTCAGACCTTGTATAGAGCCCATTGTGTATTGCATTGGCATTGTGTTTTAATAATAATAAGATATCTTTAGTCGAGTTTTATTCATATTGTTGGATATATTTATGGTAGATGCACTTACCCCTACTCTAGCGCACTTGCCCCGACTCATTTTAATCAAAACCCCCATAGAAAGGTAACTAAATAAAACTGTCAGTAAAGTATTGTTATATTATTTACCTTGTTTTTCTATGGTCGTCGGTTGGTCGGGGCATTTGCGCCACCAGGTTACCCTGGTGCATCAATTTTTTTAAGATTGATTTCCGACCTCAGACCTTGTATAGTATACAGGGCTTATTGTGTATTGCAGTGGCATTGTGTTTTAATAATAATAAGATATCTTTGGTCGAGTATTATTCTTATTGTTGGATATATTTAGGGTAGACGCACTTGCCCCGACTCATTTTAATCAAAACCCCCATAGAAAGGTAACTAAATAAAGTATTGCTCTTGAACACGTTCTTACAATAAAATACATGAAAATTACACATATTTCTGTAAACTCGTTCGCATCATATTGAATCGCTGTAGATCAAATTCTGCATTCTATATTACCTAAACATAGTTACTGTTCACATAACTTAGAAGGCGTGTGGAGCAATAATAGACTCTACCTCCACGGCTTATGTGCCTCGCCACGCGCCTTCTAAGCTGGTCTTGCTATATGTAGGTACTTATTAAGAAAAATACTCACATTATATCCGTCAAACGCCCAAGAGTTTTCATCTTGACCGAGCATCATCCCTGGGGCCATATCAGCATGCGCCCAGCCCACCTGTTCATATTGAATATTTACTTTATTACGAGCTCTATTCGAATTCAATTTGAATTTACCACTGAGCTTTTCGGTGAAGGAAAACATCGTGAGGAAACCTGCACGCATCTGTGAAGTAATTCAAGGATGTGAAGTCCCCAATCGGCACTGGGCCCGCGTGGGGGACTATAGGCCCTTTCATGATGAGGGGAGGCCTGTGCCCAGCAGTGGGACGCAAATACGCTGTAGTAGTAGTAGTAGAGCTCTATAAGATTTACATACTCGTACTGACTAATCTATGAAACATATTTATTGAGTTGATATATTTACACACAAAGACATATCCTATCAAAACGAATGGAAATGACAATTTCGCATGTGTATCAACCTTTTTTAAACAATTTTGCGATAAAATTACGTAAATTAAAGTAGAAAATAAACTGGACATTCAAAAAGTAATAGATATTTAAATTATAAAGTGCGCAGGTAATTCTTACACCTACAAAAGTTGGATAATACCCATTCGCATGCATATAATGTTTAACAATCCGTCATGCGAGGAAATGAGTAAAATTAAGTTAAGAGGGTTTATCCCGAAAGTTGACAACGTCGCATATAGCTATCAAATGTTTCGCTGTTTTTATTAATTTCTCAATATTACTGAATTAAAAAAGAAGTTATCATTCTATGGTTGAATGACGCGTCTCGTTTTATATTTGTTGGTTAGGCATTCAAATGATTAGATTACATTAAAACGCATGAAAAATGTGATGGAAAGTTTTCAAAAGATAGTACCTCCATAATCCTAAGAATTTCATGTTTCTATGATAATTGTTACAATCCGTACTTAATGTTTTATTCAACCATAGAGCGATAATTCATATTTTCATTCAATAATATTCAGAAATTAACGAAAACAACGAAATATTCGACAGCCATTTGCGACGTTGCCAACTTTCGGAGAAAACCCTCTTAAGAGTTAAAACCAATTGAGAAATGAAAAAATATATTTTTATTTTATTGGATCAATTTTAATTATCTCACCCGCATGGGACCAGCCGTCAGGATCTCGAATTCGAAATACCACTTCCCGGAGCTGACCGCGTAGTTTTTCTCGGCGCGGTACGTTCGGAAGTCGGCTTGCTTCTGCTTCGACGCTTCGAGGAGTAACGCTACAAAAACATATGAAAATCTTTTACTGTATACTAAAATGAAGAATGCTATGCTCAGAGTTTTTCTGAATGATAGCATCAGGATTGGAGATAAAAAAATGACAAAATTTCGCCGGTAGAATCCATATTAATATTATAAATGCGAAAGTAACTCTGTCTGTCTATTATCTCTTCACGCTTCAACCGCTGGATCGATTGAGATGAAATTTGGCATGGACATAGGGTTCCGGGAAAGGACACAGGCTACTTTTATCCCGGAAAAACGCATAATTCCCGCGATGAGGAGCGCGATAACCGAATTCCACGCGGGCAGAAGCTTGTATGTACATAAAACATTGTGTCAAATGAGGGCCACCGTATTCCTCACTAGTTGGAGCCACTGTCTGCAAGGTAGGGGTTGTCAATGTCAATACTAGTGTCAATGTCATGTCATGTTTGTCGTTTCTGAGACTGAGGTTGCCAATTTAGCGTGCAATATGGCAAAAAATGAGCTAAATTGGCAACATTGCATCTGGGAGGGCGGCAAGCGCCTCTAGCGGAGGATTCACTCGCGGTGAGCCTCTTAGATTGTTAACTGATTATTAACGGTGTAGTACCTACCTTCATATAGCCTATCTGGGTCATAGATTAGACACTCCAGATATGAGATCCTGCAGCTTATAATTACGGGCAAAGTTGCCGGCAAAGGATCAATCGGCCGTAGAAAGAAGTCGTGGTTGCGCAACATACGCGAGTGGACTGGCATCACGAGTGCCGCAGAACTTTTCACTATCGCCAAGGATCGGGCGAAGTGTACAGAGCTGACTGCCAACCTTCACTCGTGGGAGAGGCAGCAGGACAGGGAGAAGACCTACCTTCATGTTGTTCCCCAGTGGGTGGGTCCAGATTGTACCCATAAACGAGCAGGGTCCGAACGGTCTCGGAGGCTGTGTCACGGTTGGCCTTTTTAATCGCTTCGTCCACCTTTGGGTACGGAACCAAGTGCGGCGAGCGATGCATATCCGGGTCCTGAGCAATAATACAATGAGCATTAAAAACTAAAACATTTATTACAAATATCTGTATTTTAACATTTAAAAATAAAATAAAAAATATTTAGTAGTAAAAATTATAGTAAAAATAAACAGTGGTGTCCCGTACGTAGATTGTATGATCTTTTTTTTTATTTGCTGTGGTTCAATGAAGGTTTAGAAAGAAAAATAAATGGGTAACATCTAAATGAACAACAAAAAGAAAAAATAACTTTGTATGGGAATCCGTGGTGAAACGAAGTTCACTGGGCTACTAGTATAAAATAAAATATAATTTGCAAAGAGTCCTGAAAATATTTTAAAAACTGCATCGACGGGCAAATTACAAAAAAAAGGTAAAAAAATGAAACATCAACGGAACAAACAAGTACACACGCTAATAAATACCAATAAAAAAAAAACGTCTTCTCATGATTGACATCTAGACAACTAGACATCTTTCGGCTAAAATTATGATATTAATGATGATGAAATCTTCAAGTCTTCTTTCTTCTTCGGTCGGATTCCACAAACGCAATGTGCTGTGACCCTCACACCTAATAATACGTGTCAATACTAAGTGTGAGAGTCCCAGCTACTGAGTTCAGGATATGATCTTCTTTGTGCTTCTAGAAGGACATACATTGAAATCATAGTGAAAATAGTGAAAAGCACCAAAGTAAACAGAAAATTCCTACCATTTATAGTAAATCAATATAAGCTATAATTGATTTTTGTGTATGATATAGGAACATAATAAAATTATGAACTGTAAACTAGATACGTACAGTCAGCAGCAGAAGTAGATAAGCTGTCCAGGTGTTCAAAATGACCTACACACGACCTTATTCTTAAGGCGTTAAGGGCGTGTGTAGGTCATTTTGAACACCTGGACAGCTTATCTACTTCTGCTGCTGACTGTACTTACAACAATTATAAAGCTTGACCCGGAAGTTTGCAAAACTGTCAACGAGACGAGGGGAGAGCATCATGGTAACAATCCAATGTTACGAACAAGGCATGACTTTTTCAATATTGGTTACCTCGACGCTTTTCGTGTTTACCTTACTGAGTTGAAGTTCCGATCTTGGTTGCTGCAAGTTCTAAATGTAGGGGACAGCATTGTTTTAAGTGCTACAAGAATGGGTATTTCCATGAAAAGTGCTGATGCATCGTAAGGCAAAGTGCATGTGTAAGGATCCTAAAGCTTAAAAACTAGATGAGCTAAGTTACAGGTAACTTAACTCATCTAGTTTTTAAGCTTCATTCTGTAAGTCCAGCCCTGATGACTGTGTAGATGGATGAATGGATGGAAAGTCGAAATCATTGGCGACTCTTAATAGCCTTAATGTAGGAGGCAATAATGTTTTAAGTGCTAGATGAAAGGGTATTTGCGCGAAAAGTGCTGATGCATAACAGCCCTCAGTCTTCAGAAATAGATGAGCCAAGTTACCTCGTGGATTCCGCAGGTCCGACCCTGCTGACTGTCCATAGTCCAGAGGTTTTAAGTGTAACGAGGAGTATTCGCACGAAAGATTTTAATGTGGGAAGCAGCTATGATTATAAGTGCTAGATGAAAGGGTGCTTGAGCGAAAATTACTGGTGCATCGAAAGGCAAATGGCATGTAGAAGAGCCCTAAATGTTAAGAACTAGATCAGCTAAGCTTCTTCATTAAGTCCGTAGGCTGTGCTGACTCTAGAGGCTTTAAAATATCACGACGAGTATTCGCACAAAAAGTGCTGATGGAACGAAAGTCGAACTCTTAATGTAGGAGGCAGATACATGTTTTAAGTGCTAGGAGAAAGGGTATCTGCACGAAAAGTGCTGATTCTTAAGGGACGTAAAATTTAAGACTACTACTAGATGAGCCAGTTACCTCGTTGAGTCCATAGGTCCAGCCCTGCTGGATGCGCTCCCTGCACCAGAGGTTGTGCGTGTTCTCGGCGAGCTGGTCGACCAGGGCGTCCATCTTCGGTGTCAGGGTGACAGCGCCCAGGTCTAGCGGTGCTGGTTTGTAGCCGTTCGACTAGAAACAGGGTCAAGCTGTGACTTCTACGGATCAAATTGCAACTCCGGGTGAGTTGATTCATGTATAGTTGATGGACTTCTGGTCGTTAAATATGGCCGCCGAGCTGTCATCCCATATAGAAACGTCATTTTATCCCATAGCAAAATATTTAATGTTAACGTTAACTTTAACGGACGGTTTGAATCAACCCACCCTAAGACGAGTGACCATTTTAACGTCGAGGATGATACTGAGTATGAATATGAGTAAGAGTATTATATGAGAATTAACATCAGGATGAATGTGAGTACAAATTATATGAAAACGAATATGAGGATGAATTTGAATATAAGAATGATAATGAATATGATCCCGAATATAAGTATAAATATGAGAATGAATATACGAGTAAGTATTATTAATAGATATGAATATGAAGACGAATCTTTAGCCAATTTCAGACTGTAATGCAAAGAAGGCTCCTCAATAGTTTCCGACGATGAGTATGAGTTTGTGTTTAAGTATGAGTATGGATACGAGTATGTTACCTGCATGAAAGGCTCGTTGGGCAGGCGGACGTTGCGGATGCGCGCGGGGGGCTTGTCCAGGCTGATGTAGTAGCCCAGAGCCAAGATAGTCCTGACAAGTACATATCTTGGTAAATAAATTTATTGTTAACAAGTAAAAAAAATGCACATTAGTAAGCTCAGAGGTGCGAGCCGGTATAGAACCCCCGAGCCTCTGCAAGAGAGGTGGTAGAACGATCCACTAGGCAATCACGGCTTAAGTGGAATTAGAATCCAAAGTACGGCGATATCGCATCACTATGAACAATATCTTTTTTAAAGGGTTTTAATCTAAAAATGGTGAGACAGAGTTGACAGTAACAACAGCCAGTAATTTCATCAAAAAGTAGGATTATTGTCGGTGTTTACGAGCAGCTGCTTCTTTAACATCCAAAAAACCGGCCAAGTGCGTGTCGGACCACGCGCAAAGTATAGGGTTCCGAAGTTGACGATGCCCACAGTAAGTACCTTTCTAAGACTTATTAGCATCTAGCTAGCCTGTGGTATGACGTGCCCGCCCGACGCCCCTGCCGCTCGAGAAAAATCATTGGTATTTTAATCATTTCATAAGTTGGTCGACTATTACTCATAAGTTTGTACAGCCTACTTAGCTGTGATAGTTTTCCTTTCAACTACGTTATATATGCCATAACCGTGATTTTTTTCAGCCATCCAAATACCACCATTTAGCTGGCACACGTGACTCTAACAAAAAATAGCACTCTAAAGCTTAATATTTCACAAACGCATCACTTCACAATCAAAAAATGATTTTAACAAACCCACAATATTTTCTTAAGACCTATTCAACGATATGCCGCACCATGGGGTACGCAAGAAAAAAAAATACATCCCCACTTTACGAGTAGGGGAGGTACCCTATAAAAAAATATATTTCAAAATTTTATTGTACCACTTTGTCAGCGTATCTAATATGTATATTCATGCTAAATTACAGCTTTCTAAAACTAACCATCTCCGAGCAATAGTGCGGACAGACGGACGGACGGACGGACGGACGGACATGGCGAAACTATAAGGGTTCCTTGTGGACTTCGGAACCCTAAAAAAGTGCCTGCCCTTTTGCCCATTTTTTAATACAGTTGCTCAAAAAGTGAACATTGCGATACCTGTTTAACGTGCCAAAAGTTTGTCATTACTGAACGAGCGCTTTTTGTTTTTTGACAGCTAGTGAGTGTGCCAAAAGTTGATTTTTTTTTTACGAACTAAAGCGTAAAGTTTTTTGAGCTTCATCCTGTTCGTTCATTTATTTATTCTTTTTTCGCAAATGTATTTAAAAAATTCGTTTGATACACGTGCGAAATTGTCATAAAATGACTAACTTTTCGCACTTGCGCCAAAATATACTATCCTTCCGTCACACTTCCGTAAGTTATTATAGGCCAATGCTTATGGCATAAAAAACTTACTTCAACGTCTGAACAGCTAGTTGTATGTCATATCGTTTCTCAGCCGCGGGCAGTCTCTCGAAGGGAACCAAGCACGGGTGGATTTTGTGTAAATCTTCCCGCTGATCGCCGAACATCCAGCCAGCTTCGATCTGAAAAATGTAAATTTTTAATTGTCGTAATAGTCGTATATGTTGTGGATGTTTTGTCTCGTGATTTTCGGGAGATAAATATGATCGATATGGAAAATACTAATATAGTTTATACTCGTACTAGCTTCTGCCCGCGTGGAAATCGGTTATCGCGTTCCCGCGGGAACTATACGTTTTTCCGGGATATAAAGTACCAACTATCTCCATGCCAAATTTCAACTCAATCGGTCCAGCGGTTGAAGCGTGAAGAGGTAACAGACAGACAGACAGACAGACAGAGTTACTTTCGCATTTATAATATTAATATGGATTACATTACATGTGTAAGTAGGTAGGCATTGAAACTTTTTGTAAATAATTAAAAAATAAATAAGAAGAAAAAAAACAAGTTTCTGAGAGACATAAAACACCTTGACAGACAGCTTTGTGTCAATAATTACTTACAAATAAGGCTTAGCTTTCATTGTTTCGTCTGCCAATTTCAACAGATAGATACTCAATCTCAAAAACATAATTGCTCAGTATTGATAAAAAAGTGCCTAACACTAGAGTCTGGCAGATGAATTTTAGGAAAAAAAGAAGAATTAAGAAGACATTGTACCTTATTCATTGCCCACATTTCGTGAATATTCTCAGCCAACTTGTCCCTTATTTGCTCGACGTATGACGGCAGAGTGATCTGAAAAAGAAATCCGGTTTATATATTATATGAAATCTCTTCACCCACATGTAAATTTTATTTTCCTAGTTTTAAAATTTTGTAAAAAGAAGACAACTGTTTATTGTTCAATGGGCAGAACCGGCGAGACAAAGTTCCTAGAAAGAATTTAAAGAATTTATAATATTAGTACTCAGTACAATGGATAGGTGTACTTCCATTCCAAAAGGGCATAATGTTTGAGATCCCGAGTCATAAATGCGGAAACTAGAAGACACAAAATCTTTATCTGTACATGTTTTTTTCCGCTGTTTCTGTTAATTCCTCATGAAACCTGAAGAGACGTGATTGTATCATGTTTTTGCGGCATCATACAAGATGAATTCAAAGGGGAAGTGATGATGACATGAGTATGACCCACCGCATATCGGGAGACGAGATGTCGTTGCCAACAAGAGAGAGCGATGTCCTGAAGATAGCAATTATTTGGTGGATGTGACTGGTACAAGACCGAGCGAACCTTGGGTGAGGTTTGTGTTAAGCAATGGATGTCTTGTGATGATAATAATGACTTACCAGGGTAGTATCAACAGGTGTAGGCACGAACGCAGAATCGTCCTGTAAAAGCGGCGGACCGGCCAATGCCCGCTTGGCCAGGTTGCCGAAATAGAAGCAAGGCTCCAGAGACAACACTTGCTGGGGATTGAGGGACTCCACTAGTGGGGAGTAGCCTTCGGGGGCCGCGTAGCGGAGCCGGCCGTGCTCGCCGCCTAGCAGGAAACGGCAGCTGGGGACAAGGTTTTTAAAAAATTAGGGCCACCGTATTCCTGGTCACCAGTTGGCGTCACTGTCGTGTGCGGCTGTCAATGTCAAAGATTATCATTATACACAGTCATGTTTCACGTTTCGGGGAGCTCAGTGTTGGGGTTGCTCAATGGCAGTCGTCCAAGATGGTTGACGATGAGCTTTTCCATTTTTACTTGATTTATCTTTGGTACCGTACAATGAAAAATGAAAATGAAAATGAAAATATTTATTCAGCAAATAGGCCACATCTGGGCACTTTTACACGTCACTTTTAAATGAATTTAACAGAAATGAATTTACCAGTTTAACAGTTTACAGTTATCGTTATTACCGTACACTGTTCGGCCTGTAGGCCAATTACTTGACATTGGCGAAATTGTCTTGCATATAGACAGAAGCCATTATTTAAAGGAGAAGAAGTAACAGCTAGTCACTACATAGTATAAAACAAAGTCGCTATCTCTGTCCCTATATCCCTATCTATGCTTAAATCTTTAAAACTACGCAACGGATTTTGATGCGTTTTTTTTCATTAGATAGAGTGTTTCAAGAGGAAGGTTTTCGTATATAATTTGTTATAGTTTAACGCTATAACCGAATTCCACGCGGACGAAGTCGCGGGCAGAAGCTAGTAAAGCATAATTAAAGTTTTCGTTAAGACTCATCAAACGAGTCCAAACTCGACGAAGTTGTGTTGTTTAACTACCGAGTTCCTATGGATACCTTCCGGTTCCATCATCAGATCAGCTCCATGTCATATAAATTTTGCATTGTCATCCGATTTACACGTGCATGCAAAATTTCAGCTCAATCGGTAACCGGGGAGTGAATCAAATTTAACTTGCAAGATTTAAAAAGCTTGTAAAATAGTAGATTGTGCGACTGAGTAGCAAAATAATTTTGCTTTTCACTCCTCCTAGGAGAAACCCAGTAGCAGCGGGGAACAAAATCGTACATTGCTCCCTAGAGAGCAAAATCCAACTTTGCTCACTGTTTGCGGGGCAGAAACGGAGAGGAAGCAAAATCGCATTTTGCTCCCTCTAAACGGGGAACAAAGTACTCCTTTTCGAATAGGAGTGAAAATGTTTTTTCCCCAAATTACCTCAATTTACTGGAGCAACTGATGACCGGGAAGAACATGCCTTCGAGGTTGAAATTGGTGAAGGAACCGGTGACCCTTACGCCGTTGAACATAAAGTTGATAATCGGCACCGTCAAGTCAAGGGCGCAGCCGATTACGTCACCTGGTAGATGCAAACAAAAATGTAAGAAACAGGTGAAAAGTAATATCATCAGACTACTATTAAAATCCGTCATGTTGGTTTTTTTTGTACGTAATGTACTACTAATACTACTACAGCCTATTTGCGTCCCACTGCTGGGCACGGGCCTCCTCTAATCACGAGAGGGTTTGCACTACAATACCCACGCGGGCCCAGTGCGGATTGGGGACTTCACACATCCTTGAATTACTTCGCAGATGCGTGCAGGTTTCCTCACGATGTTTTCCTTCACCGAAAAGCTCAGCCCATACAGCAACAGCAACACTTAATTGCATTGTCATAGAAGTCGGTAAAAAAAGAAGTTAGAATGAGAAATCTGAAGTGTCGTAAAAATGTATTCAATTTACTTACCTTTTCTGATGAACGGCTCATCATTATAATTCCTGTTGACGGGAGTTTTCCTCCCACCTGCCCACAAGTGGGCACCATCGAACCCGAACGAGTAAAGGTCGTCGCCCACTCCATTGCCGCCCCATTTCTCTCCGCCGCCAGGGTAGGGGACGTAGCTAAAATTTAATTCAATTCAATCATTTATTCAGCAAATTAGCCATATAGGGACACTTTTACACGTCAGAAATAGTATATTACAGACCTAGGGTGGTGAATTCGTAAATGTCCCAGATTGCAGGTTTCTGTGGCCCGAACCGAAGGTGAGGGCCATAAATATGCGATCTGGGGCTTTACGAATTACCGCCCGTGGTTTGTCAAAAGTTTTACGTCTTGCCTTGGCCAAGAAGTGAGATTTTCTCTCCGCGTAGCGGGAAGAAAATCTCACTTTACGGCCAAGGGTGATGTAAAAGAATTTACCGGGGCTGCGTTCCGAATCGCGCTTAGTGCGCTCATAGCACCTTGCAACCTTTTTCCTCTTAGGACTCGACTTTCAAGAGGAAAAGGGATTTAAGTTGCTGTGAGTGCTCTGAGCACGTTTCGGAACGCAGCCCAGCGCTTCCTAGACCGATTGCTTAAGAAGAAGTGCCGCAACAAACTCAGCAGGCCTTTTAAAAAAAATCCACATACAAGTGAAATTAGCTACATGTATCTTGGAACAAACATAAAACTCTTCCGTTTCTGATTGACTGACTGACTGATGATAAAGCACAAAGCGATGCACTAAATCTTTTCTTGTCCGCACTGCTAAACTTTGGAAATCCCTCCCTGTGTTTGTGTTTCCCAGTTCCTATAATCCTGGTGTATTCAAGTCTAGAGTGAATAGGCATCTTCCGGGTAAGCGTGTTCTACCTTAGACCCTATTACTTTCCATCAGGTGTGATTAGGGTCAAACGCAAGCCCATCCGTAATAAAAAACCGGTCAAGTGCGTGTCGGGCCACGCGCAAAGTATAGGGTTCCGAAGTTGAGGATGCCCACAGTACCTTTCTAAGACTTATTAGCATCTAGCTAGCCTGTGGTGTGACGTGCCCGCCCGACGCCCCTGCCGCTCGAGAAAAATCATTGGTTTTTTAATCATTTCATAAGTTGGTCGACTATGACTCGTAAGTTTCTACAGCCTACTTAGCTGTGATAGTTTTTCTTTCAACTACGTTATATATGCCATAATCGTGTTTTTTTTCAGCCATCCAAATACCACCATTTAGCTGGCAGGGGGGGGGGGGGGATCAAAAAATTGCACTTTAAAGCTTAATATTTCACAAACGCATCAATTAATCAAAAAATGGTTTGAACAAACCCACAATATTTTTCAAGACCTATTCATCGATACGCCGCACCATGGGGTACGCAAGAAAAAAAAATTACATCCCTACTTTACGAGTAGGGGAAGTACCCTATAAAAAAAAATATTTCAAAATTTTATTGTATCACTTTGTCAGCGTAACTAATATGTATATTCATGCCAAATTACAGCTTTCTAGAAGCATCTCCGAGCAATAGTGCGGACAGACGGACGGACGGACGGACATGGCGAAACTATAAGGGTTCCTTGTGGACTTCGGAACCCTAAAAAACCGGCCAAGAAGCGAGTTAAACTCGCGTGGAGAGGGTTCCGACCCTTAATTATTTTCAATGACGTCATTTTGAAACCGTCTCACAGGATAAGCTCTTTTATATGTTAGATTTCAAATACCATGGACTTCTTAATAATTTGCCTGTAATCTATAGCTCAATAACTATCCTCCGTATTTTTCCAAAATTTTAGGTCCAGTGGTTTTGGAGATAAGGTCATCTTTCGCCTATCTTCTTAAATAACTCGAAAAGAATTGACCAAAAAAGAAATAAAAAAATATATTTGAGATCGTCATAAGAATTACTTTTATTTGCTATTTCACAAAAAACTGTATCAGTTTGAAAAACTTCATTAATATTTTTTCAAATTTAGCCCCCAAAAAATAGGGTTTATGTTTAAAATTCATTTATTTTCGTTACACTTACACGTCTTTGGGTCACAAACTTACATATACGTACCAAATTTCAACTTAATCGATCCAATAGTTTCGGAGAAAATCGACTGTGACAGACGGACCGACAGACACACGAGTGATCCTATAAGGGTTCCGTTTTTACCTCTTGAGGTTCGGAACCCTAAAAAAGGTAATAAAAAAATCGATGGATGCCCATCTCTGGTTTCACTGCTGGCCACAGGCATCTTTTCATTCTGTTAGATCAACTCACCCGGAGGTGTTAGCCCAGCCGATCCTCAGATGCGGCATCATGTGGGTGGTCTTCTCGATGTGGTCCATAGTGACTTCGAAGTACCACTTTTGGTACACCGCCGATCCCTCCACGCGACCCACGAAGATGTTTGGACGGACGCTGGAACAAATATTAATCATGACTCAGTGCCACAGACTGATCGGAACTGTGTTATGCAGTCTCGAATGATAATCCCGCGAAAGTTGTCACCCGCGACACAGTAGCCATATTAATATGATAAATGCGAAAGTAACTCTGTCTGTCCGTCTGTCTGTTACCTCTTCACGCTTCAACCGCTTGACCGATTTACATGAAATTTGGCATGGAGATAGTTGAAGTCCCGGGAAAGGACATAGGCTACTTTTTATCTGGGAAAAACGCATAGTTCTCGCGGGAACGCGATAACCGACTTCCACGCGGGCGAAGTCGCGGGTAGAAGCTAGTAATATGATAAATGCGAAAGTAACTCTGTCTGTCTGTCTGTCTGTTACCTCTTCACGCTTCAACCGCTGGACCAATTGAAATGAAATTTGGCATGGAGATAGTCGGGGTCCCGGGAAAGGACATAGGCTACTTTTTATCCCGTAAAAACGCATAGTTCCCGCGGGAACGCGATAACCGAATTCCACGCGGGTGAAGTCACGGGCAGAAGCTAGTATCTAATAAGTTTATTAAAACAGACACCTAAATTAATTAAAAAAAAAAAACAAAACGACAGGATTTTCTTCTCGATAATAAATCAAAAATGTGATAGAACTAGTATAAAACGGGTTATCGAGGGGTAAATACCTATTTTTAGAAAGTACTTTCAGATGAAAAAGTCATTTATTTGTTTAATAAATAGATCGCGATCAAACGTAACAGTTTGGCGAGTAAATATTTATTGTAACAAATGTGTATTTTTTTTGAAAAATAGATTGAAAAAAAGGTACTATCGTACCAGTAGCGACACGCTCCGCCCCGCACCAACACAAGTTACCTCACACCGCCCGCGGCGAACGTGCGCGGGTTACTATGGCAAAACCAGTCAAAACTTGCACTCGCGCCCACGCACACACGCGCACGTATTTGTACAACATAGTATTTTAGTGTGCAGATTACGTTCAGCTTGTGCGGAATGTCGTGGGTGGGGTAGAAGTAACTTCAGGACTTTAATAGTTATTTATGTTACAAGTGCGGAAAGTAAACCCAAGGATGGAAATGACCAAGGAATTACCTATCCGCACGAGTGTAATACAACGTTTTACAATGCATCATGCGAGGAAACATATAAAATATATTTTTGAGAAGTAAAAGTTTTATTTATTACGCATTAATAATTTTAAATCACCCAAAAAAAATAAAAATAGAAATATGACTTTGTAATTTTATTGTTCAGATCACTTTAGATTGGACGATATAGACATTTTAGTTCCTATTTTCATTCCCGCACAGTATGCACAAACGTGCAGGAAAGTAAAACTTTCTGCGAAAATGTTTACCAACATAAAGCACTTGGTTACCGTTTTGGTGTTTTTCATTTAACAACACAGTACACTCAGAGACAAAATATAGTCCATTCGAATTAGTGTTTGGAAAACCATGTAATTTACCTAATAATTTAAATAGTATTGTAGAACCATTGTACAATCACGAAAGTTATCCTTTAGAATTAAAATTTAGACTTCAAAATGCAATTACAGATGCTAAAAATAATTTGTTGGAATGTAAAAGTAAGCAAAAAGATTATTATCATAAAAGGGCAAATCCGATTACATATAATAAAGGTGATTTTGATTACATATAATAGAGATTAAAGGAAATAAGTTAAACAATGTTTTTAACGGACCATATGAAGTTGTGGAAGAAATTCCACCAAATGTAAAAATTTTGAAAAATCGTAAAGAATATGTTATACATAAGAATAACACTAGACTGTTCAATGTTTAATTTTTGTATTGAGTAAAATTCAATGTTTTTTTTTTCTTTAGATAGTAAGCTATGTTGAAACTTTAAGTAATATGTGTTGTCGTTTTCTTCGCCACCGGGGGGGTGAAGGGTACTTTTCCAGGGAGGTGTAGTGTATGCCTCAATTCATAGTTTTACAGTAGCTTCTTAGTTTACCGCGACATAAAACACGTATTGCTTAAGTTAACACTTTTAGAAAGTATATATTCTTTGTAACGCTATTATTAAGTATTCCTTTTGGAGATACAATAAACGCTATACCAATATCATGGTGTTTATCTCTCTGAACATACTTCAACCTAACATGAGGCCAAATTAACCTGGAAATTCCATCTTACCTGGAAACGTGGTCAACCAAAGCCGTCTGCAGCAGTAAATTCTTTCCCGGCAGCAGGTAATCGCAGATGTTGTTCTGCGAGGAGCGAACCGCCACGCCGTTACCGACGCACAGGGAACACAACACGTCTAGGACCTTCGGGTCGCGGCCGTGTTTCTCTAGCAGGGAGATTATCACTTTGATGTGTTCGTCCTGTGAAAAAAATAATTTTCTCAAAAATGGCGGGGAAACTCGTCATTGTCTGCTTTCTATCAGACCGCAAAGTGCGTCATTGACAATCAGTCAAAAATTAAAAAAAAAAAACTCAACTGCATGCCCCGGAAATTTGTATGAATTTTTTTCCGCGGCATGTATAAGCGCAGGGAATGTTGTATGAAATTTCATTATCGTACAGGTACTTTTTTTTTTAAACTGATAAATACGCGAAGGAATTCCCAAACAGCCAAGTCTGCATGTTCTGTATCTGTCAATTGACGCGAAACCAAACGTTTTTATCCGTGTCTGAAACAGCGCAATGTATTTCAGAACGGAATTTAAAAAAAGAACGATCCACAAAGAGCGGGAGTTCTTGTCTTGTATCAGATTTATTTAGCTAAATTTCATGAAAATAGTTTACTAGTTTGGTTTAAAAATTAATAAAAGGTCTTAATTTTTATAAAAAACGAGAAATCTACATGCGAGTTTTTAACTTGCCGTGTTAGTGTGTCTGTTAAAGTCAAATATCGGTGAATACGAAATAAGACTGGCGTTCCATTGGATTTGTTGTAAGTACTTGACTACCTTTGCGTGCGTGTCAATGCTGTATTATGAATACCTAATATCAAGGTTTTTTTTCATTTTTGAGAAAAGCACTATATAAGCCTCGGCACGTGAAAGGCTTTGCAGGCTTCGTACATATTAAAGGGCCTCGGCGAAGCCTCGGCCCTTTAAACCAGTACTCAGCCTGCAAAGACCTACTTTCCCGGCCACGGCAATAATGTACTATTAAGACAACTCAGACAATAGAGAGGTTTCCATACGTACAAACACTTTCGATGCTAACACATAAATTACCTACCATAACAAATTAAAAGGTTGAGAGCAAACCGGGAATATTGGGGATTGTATAATATCTATAATCAGCAATTTTCAAAACTACACGAATTATTTTCTCAGATTTATTTATTTTTCCATGACTTTAATTAAGATTGTCTCTATTTTAAGAGAGTTCAGGTAAAGTTTTAATTCGGAGCATGTTTGTTAAATAATTATGGATATATTGCTATAGATCGTTGTTAGTGAAACACGCAATGGTGTCTCTTTGATTTTATAAATCGAAAGCGGACATTTTTTTAAAGTAAAAAAAATATTATGAAACCCCAATCTGCAAATCTATGACATCTCGTTATGATAGAGGGCCTAAGCTGTGTCCAGCAGTTCTACGAATATGTTTTTGTGGGTGGTGTAATATAACTGGACCTATCAAAGTCCGATTTCATCAAGATCTTCAGAACCTAGATGCATCGCTATATACTTAAGGTGAGCGCGGAAACGAGTGAAAAAGAGGGCGATTATTTCTGATAAAAGGCACATAACTTACCCTCATCATATTAAGCGCCTCCGGCGAATCAATGAGCACGCAATGCAGCACATCCAACATCCCGGTCCCTTCGCCCGAGGCTTGCGAGCCGAGTCTCGAGAACAACCAGTTAAGACGGTTGGAATTGGCGAACTGGGCGCAGTTTGTGTGGTTCCCCTTTATTATAGCCGCTGCGGACAAAACAATCACATTTAGATACCAAAGGAAACAATAATGATTATATATCTAATCCCGTCTACCACAACAGCCTATTTACGTCCCAATGCTGGGCACAGGCCTCCTCTCATCACATAAGAGCCGTGGTAGCCTAGTGGTTTGACCTACCGCCTCTCATGCAGAGGGTCGGGGGTCTGCGAAGTAATTCAAGGATGTGTGTGAAGTCCCCAATCCGCACTGGGCCCACGTGAGGACTATAGCCAAAGCCCTCTCGTGATGAGAGGAGGTCTGTGCCCAGCAGTGGGCCGTAAATAGGAAGTTGTGGTGGCGGTGGTGCCTAGTCTACTGACTAGGCACCACCGCCACCACAACCACCTGACCACCTGACAATGACCTGTCTACTGAACCACCTGATGGAAAGTCATAATGCGGTCGATGATTTGACATACTTACCTGACAACCTATAGATAACTCGCTCTTCAATTAACACAACGAGGCTTCTCAAAACTCTAGACGGGGTATAGTAACCATCCGAGAGGGCACTACGCGACTCTCGCCAATATAGAAGACCCAAGAGCTGGTAAAGGTAGGAAGAGATCATCTCCCTGATATAAGCGAACGCTAACTAGTTGTGTGTTTTTACGTCTTTTACGGCCCATGTTAATAATATAGACTTACTCAACAGCTGGTAAAGGTAGGCGGAAAACGGTTCCCCTTGTTTACGCATTTTTTTTTTTGGCAGAATTCGATTTTGCATAGTCAGTATAGGCATAATAGTGTTTACGCCGAAACTAATCTCGCATAACGATTTTTCGTCGAATACTATTATGCATAATCTATTTACGCCGAATAGTATTCACGCATAATTTTCGAATTCCGAATATTATTTAGGCAGAAAATTACTTTCGCCGAAACTTGTTACGCCGAAAACTACTTTCGCATACCTTTATTTTCGCCGATTTAATTTAATGAGTATCCTGTATAACATCGATAATTAACTAAATAGGGAGAGGGGAGATTTTTACAAAATGATAATTTCGTTTACTTATATAAAAAATAACCTAACCTAACCTATGCGAGTCGACTTTGCTCCAAACTTTGGTGTTTCCGTACACCGTGAACTGCCGAACTCTATCTAATAAAGATAAGTATGCTGAACAAATTATATGATACAAAATTTTATACTTAGCTAAAATCGTTTATGACATACATTTTCGGAATTCCAGTTTTTGGACTAGCAATTTTATATGAACTTTGGCGCTACCTACATTAATTTTTGTTTCGGACATAAATTCGGACAATATTTCGACCTATTTAAATTCTGCTAAATTACTAGTATGCCAAACAATATTATGCATAATAAAATTCGGCCAAGTCAACATTATGCCAACACAATATTCCGGTAAACACCCATTCGGCCAATTAAGAATTATGCTTAGTAAAAATTCGGCAAAGTCAAGATTCGGCGTAAATAAATTATGCGAAGCCTGTTATGCGTAAACAGTTTCGGACAAAAAGAATTATGCCAAATAGATGGCACCCGCGGAAAACATCTTCCAGAACAGGCAATACCAAAGTAACCATCAAAGCGAGCGCTGACTAGTTGCACAGAATAAGTAATAGTACTACCGTAGTTGTGGGTCTTTACGGAATCACCCGCCTGAATCTAGCCCGCGCGCAACTCGCGCCCAACTCGCCCTTACCGACATCCGGAGATGGTGGGTCAATTGTTGGCCCGCGTACACACACATTTACAAGTGTACCTACAGACGTCCTCGCACGAAAACATTGACGCTTCATTCGAATTGCGTTCGAGATCGTGTTTTTATAGGCCGTGTCCGCCGTGTGGTATAGACTTACCCAACAGCTGGTAAAGATAGGCGTAAATCATATTCCAGAACAGGCAATAACAAGGAAACCACCCAGGCGGGCGCTGACCAGTTGTGTGTTTCTACGTCTTTTACGGCCCAGGTTAATTATAGACTTACCCAACAGCTGGTAAAGGTAGGCGGAGATCATCTCCCAGCACTGGCCCGACTCGTCTCCCGCGAGGAAACCTGCCAAGAAGCCCTGCGACGTGATGACGTTGATCTTGTCGATGGCTTCGAGGATCAGGTTCAGGATGCCCTCCTCCTGGAACAGGTCCTGGCGGTTGCGGAGGGCGCGGAACTTGTTCTGCTTCTCCTCGTGTTCTGTGGGGAGGGAGGGAGAAGTAATTACTGATATCATCATCATTAAAAAAAACAATGATTTATTCAGCAAATTGGCCACATACAGGCACTTTTACATGTTAGAAAATTAAATAATTCATCTTGTTAGAATCATTTAATTTTCTAACGTGTAAAAGTGCCCGTATAAGTGCGCCTGCTAGCTTATTGCTGCTAACAATTATCATCATCATTATCATCATCACCATTAGTATAATCACCAACATCAGTCTTCTTCCACTTTTTGGTTTTGTACTGTACATCTTATATTAAATTAAATTACTAGTGTTATTGTGCTTTAAGCCATTTTGATTTGATTTTAATTTGGTATAGGCCTTCCTTTTCTTTTGTTCCCAAGCTCACCATTCTAATGTATTTCTAACACCATAAATCGTCTTTCAATACTCAAACATTTATTGCATCCTCTATTATTCAATAAGTCTCCACCAAAGTTTGTAACACAGACCGATCCAACGCCGCCCACATCGATCAGAATCCCACAACATTCATCATATCCCGTATAGGAACTCCCAACAAAGCCCTCCTTACCCATATCCTCGTCCGGCTGCGCGAAGTAATTGATCAGATCCTCGAGGCACATGACCATTTCCGCGAGATTGACGGACGCGAAGAACATAGAGTGACGCCGATTGCCTTGCAGGGTTTCCAAGCCACTGAAATATAATTAAAATAATTGAAATTGGTAATTAGGTCAAAACAAATCAATCATTTATACAGCAAATTGGCCACATTGGGGCACATTTACACGTCAGAAATGAATTTACCAGCCTTTCTTAGACCCATTGCTTGAGGTACTTGAGAAGCTAGGTCAGGCCTTATTCGCTTCCGTTGAAATGTCAAAATATTTACCTTATGGTTCGACCTATCGCCTCTCATGCCGAGGGTCGGGGGTTCGATTCCGGCTCGCACCTCTTAAGTTTACTTATGTGCGAAATTCAATTTGAATTCACCACTGAGCTTTTCGGTGAAGGAAAACATCGTGATGAAACCTGCAAGCATCTGCGAAGTAATTCAAAGATGTGTGTGAAGTTCCCAATCCGCACTGGGCCCGCGTGGGGACTATAGCCCAAACGCTCTCGTGATGAGAGGAGGCCTGTGCCCAGCAGTGGGACGCAAATAGACTGTAGTAGTAGTTCTTAGTCTATACCCTTCATTTACACCGTATTTTCACGGCTGTTCCGAAGTCAAAAGGTCAAACTCACTTGATAAACTTGGTGAACAGCGACGAGCACTTCCTGATGACGCGGGCAGTCCTGGACTCCTCCTCCTGGGACCTGGAGAAGTCAAGCCCATCGTCCATCTTTCCCTCTTCGTGGAGTATGGCTTGTTTCTCTTCCACCTTACCGACGCCTTTCTTCTTTGTCTCGTATGACTGGAAGAAGATTTAGTATTTGAGAAAATCTTGAAAATACAGCGCACTTCTAGTATCTAAAGATAGTTCAATAATATCAATTGTGTAGTTGTGTATGCAAATATATAAAATAATATTTAGGCCTTGAAAAACTCGTGTGATCTTATTATGAAATACTCATGTTTTAAGGCGCTTTATTATGTAGCAGTTACATATTGAAACTACTAGCTACTTTAATAAAATTGCTAAAAGGGTAAACATTAAGATATTTGTTCTTTTTTGCAATTTGTTCGAGTTTCCAAATTGAGGAAAACTTATGAGAAAGAGAGAGAGAGACAAACATTTAGTTGCCTTAGAACAGGTGTCGCAATGGTGTTATGTGCCAAAAATGTCTTGCATTTTTTTTGTTGCAGTGCTTCTGCTCAAGCAATGGGTCTAGGAAGCGCTGGTAAATTATTTTTCTGACGTGTAAAAGTGCCCCTATGTGGCCAATTTGCTGAATAAATTAAATGACAAGATGATGATATCCCTACAAAGTTCTTACCTTATAAGAGAGCCATAGCCCCGTCTCTGAATGTTGCACAATGACGGTGGAATCACCATACTTGATGATGGGCGAGCCGATGACTTCCAGATCCTTGTCCTCCAAGACGACCTTCTGGTCATCCTTCTCTTGGCGGAGGCAGAAGGCGCATGATGCTGTGGTGGCTTCGTCCCTGGATTTAAAAAAGTTTCGGTATAGATTTTTTATAGCCTATATGGTATGCAACGAGACTCTTTGAACAGCTTCATTGAGGTAAAAAGAAAAAAGTTCAAGAGATAAATACTTAAAATAGCTTGTTTATGCCATTAGTTTAAAAACGAGCACTCAAACCACCTGATGGTAAGTTGTGTATGTAGTCCATGGACATAAGGTATCACAAGATCGCAAATGATGGAATGCCTCTATGACGGTGATTTCACCGGATCTTATCTTACCGGAACACAACGTTACGAGCAATGCTATAGATGTTGCTTTTTTGGACACCTTTTTACATGTCGTGGGAAGGTTTTTCATGTTTTAATAACGTACCTCTTAACCAAATACAGCTCGTTCTGGTCGTTGACCCCGAGATAGCGGCCGGTGGTGATGTGCCGGATCCTCATAGGGTGGAGCCAGTTGATGAAGCCGCCCGCCCATTTGGTCCGCGCCAGCTCGAGCCGCCAGAGCGAGCGCGCCTGGGACATCACTGAACCGCCCTCGTACACCACGATACTGCGGAGAGAAAATAGTAAATCAGACATTTCAGTGCGTTTCGTAGAAATCACGATTGGCTAGTTACTTTACTACATCTATATGTTAAGTTTGTCCAGGTTTGACCCGATTATAACATGTACTAGATATGGACTTTTTGATGCTGGAAAATGTCTCGTTTATCACGAGTGTCCAATTTCAATCCCATGAAAAATTGATGATTTGCTTTTGCTAGCAGATCCGGATAACACTTTAATCGTCTTCGGCAGAAACGTTCGTGTAATTGGACTTAAATATCACTTATGTATAGAATACTTGATAATTATTACAGTCTTTCTTGGATTATTAACGGGCCACCATTGGTCAAATCTTACCTAAATACCGGAACACCAATAGGAAACTATGCGACAAAACGGGTGACTCTACTAATGGTACAATATTGGGCCCCAAACAAGACACTATAATGGGACACCATTGACCTAACAACGTACTTACTATAAATAGCTACAATACTCACTTCTATCGGTACCTATAGTGAGACACTTGACTTAATACACCAAATATGCTAATGGGCCAATAAAAAATGCAAAATAAAACACAAATGAGCAAAAAAGATACTCACTCCTGCCCTCACCCCTTACGTGCTCAAATTATTCGGTATAATGACACTCGTTCCCTCGTGGTTCCTTCACGGGTTATTAAAGGGAGACCATTAGGACTATGTTGGACCAATACCGAGATACCAATGGGTCTAAAACGGTTTCGCATCATCCATAATGGCCCTAAGATAGGACGCAGAAGACTACTAACAGCTACAATACTCACTTCTGCCCTCCTTCATTACTCCAAGTGCTCGGTATAGTCAGGCATTCGTCTCCCCCGTGGAAGAATCTCAGCACATCTCCTCCGAACACATAGCCCACATACTTCATGCGGGAAATGCCCGTCCCGTACGGCTGCACGGACCAGTGCGTCACGTGGAACGAAGCGTTCACTATGGACACTTCGTTCTCTTTCGTTGTGTGCTGAAAGAGAAATGTTAAATAAATAATCGTCCACTTACGAGCTTAAGTCTTGTTGCTTCATCCCCCTTATTAACCCCTGGAGGGAAGTTTTCCGGGAGGAAAAGTAGCTTATGTGTTAATCCAGCTTACAAACTATCTGTGTGTCAACTTCCATGCGAATTGTTTGAGCCGTTTCAGCGTGATCGAGTAACAAACATCCAAACACGCAACTTCCCAATAGATGGTGCCAGTGGAAAAGTTAGTTGGCGCCAGTAACGTGGAAACGAAATTTCTATTAAGATTCATATGTAGTTTCAAGGTCACCCAAAAAAAATTCTGGTTTATAATACACTCAACGACGATGAAAACGAGTCACTGTGTAGGACTTTCCATAGAACGTGACCCGTTTTTATTGCTGTTGAGTGTATAATAAATACATTTTCTGATTTATTTATGTACTTATTTATTTACAGTAACGGGTTTACAGTATAGTCACCAAATTACCTAATAATTATAATATTATTGAGATGAAGAATTCATATGGGAATCTGTGGTGATACGAACTTCACCGGGTCAACTAGGTATAGAATAAATATAATTCATATATTTCGTTAGAAATGACTCAGTAAACTTACCAAATATCTCTCAGTGGCCACGGAGACTAGAATCAGGTCGTCACCGACTCGCACCTTTTCTCCCTCAGACCTAAACATAATCGAAGTTACTGACGTTTTGGTGGGAATGAAAATGTGTCAAGTGTCATTATAAGATATGTTGTCTAAGAACCGCAATCTCTTATTCTGTTTATTCAGGTTCTATAATCCCGTAATAATACGTACCGTTGCTTGCTAGCTGGGTGTAGGGTCCACCAACAAGCTTCGCCCTGTGAATGCTCCTGTAGACCCACGTCGAAAGCCAATTTATCTTGAGACGAGGATGTCGACAGACAGGCGAGGTACTGTGAATTTAAGAGGACAATTTTAAGAAAAACTGTTTTTTTTTTTCACTCGGATAATAAACAGTGACACACGGGGATTACAAATAAACTAACATCAAAGAAGGAAATAAAAAGTATGAAACCAGCGACATCATCCACAAAGAGTTTCAACAGTATTGTTTCATTTTGGCCCACATATAGAGACGGGAGAAAGTAAGTTGCATGTGTCTGTGAATGTTCAGATGGATGTGTGGGGTAACGAGATTGGAGTAACGAATTCACCGCCCTAGGTCTGTAATGTAGTATTACATCACCCTTGGCCATAAAGTGGGATTTTCTGCCCGCTACGCGCAGAGAAAATCTCACTTCTTGGCCAAGGCAAAACGTAAAACGTCCCAGATCGCATATTTATGTCCCGGATCACAGAAACCTGCAATCCGGGACATTTACGAATTCACCACCCTAGGTCTGTAATATACTATTACAAAATCGAATTCGATGTTGTAATGAAGTTCTAGAACATCTTCGAACAGCAACGCCCGCCTACATTCTTCCGCCAGACTAAACGAAAGTTCGTTCTAAATTCAAATGTCGGCTCTGTAGTCCCTGTTTCGATTTGCCGTCATGGTGGACGGTTTTTGAAGAGGATTTATAAAATGAGTGGATATAAAGTTGCGTATGCAACTGTACCTAATTGGGCCTTAAAACACCCCACATGTGTTTAGGACCTTTATTAAGTAGTAGTTACAAAAACTACTATTATCGCACCATCCAACGCCTCGCGCATTGCATCCCTGGTCCTTGAGAAAGGCCTAATGGAGGTGTAACAGTATTTAACTTGGAATAAAGCTAGGTTTATTCTTATTACAAGTATATTATAAACTTACCATGTCACTGTTGAGATGTCGCAGTAATATGGCATTACCATAAAGAAGCGTTCTGTGCCCCGAACCGGTGCCTTTACCCTGAAATAGACGATAAAAAACGTGTATCATTATTGACTCCTATTGAAGTTAAGGTGATACAACTTGGTTAAATAGTGATAATATTCAAAATAACAAAGGAACATGGATACGCGTAACTGAATGCATTGCATTCAACGAGGAACCTTTAAGTAATATCATAGAGAAATGATATAAGAAGAGTGGCAAAGCCCATACTGTAGTTCGTGCTCCGAAACCCGGGTTAACACTAGATCGACATCTAGCGTCCAGTGGCTGAACCCCGCTTACCCGACCGTTTAGCAGTTGCTACCGCTACTTGAAGCTAGATGGCGAGCTGAACGCAAAGCATATTTTATTGCTTAACAGTTTACAACTTACAACCCGAAGTCTCTGTGTAATAAGAGGATTTAAAAAAAGAGGTCTAGTTATAATATTAGTTGTAAATTGTTTAGAAATACACTTTGCGTTCGGCTCGCCATCTAGCTTCAAGTAGCGGAGCAACTGCTAAACGGTTGGGTAATCGGGGTTCAGCCACTGGATGCTAGATGTAGATCTAGTGTTACCACGCACCACAGTATGGGCTCTTCCACTCTACTTGTATCATTTCTCTATGGTAATATAGATCTTTTCAATCTAATATGCATTAATAGCAAGATAATGATTAGAAAAATAACAGTTGAATGTAATTTAATTAAATATATAGATAAGTGTATGTATGTAAGTAGTTTGGTGTAAAGTGTTATGATACAACACAATAGAAACAGAACATCCAATGAAATATTATTATATTTAAAATAATATGTATTGTTAGAAAACACTTACTGCCAAAAAAACCTATACTTATTACATTTTCTAATCTCCTGCTTTAGTACCTACCCTATAAATACTTAAATTTGAAAGGACTGGATCTTTTACCCGACTGCGCCAGAAGGATGGTTATGTTTTTCGAGTGTATGTAGGTATGTATATTTCTTTGGCACGCTGTGTAGCCTAAATGGCTGGATGGATTTTAGCTTGCGAGGTGTCGTTAGATTCGTCTTAATCGTGAGAGTGACACTGGGTATATCAAAATTACAATAAACAAAATGGCTGACTTTTGGAGGCATTTTAAACGTTTCCAAATATATTTTTTGTCATGGCCTATCGAATGGGGTATCAAAATAAAGAGTCGAATGAATAGATCACAAATACCTATATATTATATGTGAAATCAAAAGTTCGTTTGCAGTCGGGTTTTTATTTTTTTGCTAAAATCGAGTTATTTACCTACTGGATGATTATTTAAAATATTTTTTGGCTTTAAGTGTAATTGAGGAAGTGTAGAAAACCATATTATTTGGGTTTAAAATGACCAAAAGCCAAATCATGAATCTCAATCGAGTACAGTCCAAAGAAGGGAGTTTCAACGAGTCTTTAAAAAAAAACAGAAGTACTTATTCGAAAGTTTTTGCATACAAATGGAGATTAGTAGAATCTGGACAATAATAAATAATACTACAGCACATAATAAAAATCGATTTCGTTAAATGAATATTAGGTACGGGTACCTATTTTTTTTTTAAATAATGATTATTCTTCAATTATTGTGCAGTTTTTAAATGAAGATTTTGATCTACATAACTGTTGCTAATGCAATATTAAGAGAATAATTTAATTTTAAAATGTTTGAATGACAGGTTTAATGTAATAATAACATGTTTTGCACTTTTTTTTGCTAGACTGAGAGGATTACTCAACGTGATTATATTAGAGAAGCTGTAGTAAAATTTATCATTCTTTAAAAAAAATCGATGATTTTCAATTGCATTAAAACAAAATGTCGCTGTGTTGTGTCTAGATGTGTCAACGCCAATTGTATTTTTTTAAATATTATTTTCATGCATTTTTACCGAAAAGCGACTGATACTCACTAAATTTTCTCTGCCCTGGAATCGAAACACGAAATACCGATACGTAAAAGAATATTATTCACAGTAGGATGTTAAACACAGTAAAATTACAATAAACCATACAAAAGATTTGATATTTAAATTCC
Organism: Aethes cnicana; assembly: GCA_963971205.1. Lineage (NCBI taxonomy): Eukaryota > Metazoa > Arthropoda > Insecta > Lepidoptera > Tortricidae > Aethes > Aethes cnicana. The sequence goes on along the minus strand of OZ020295.1, from coordinate 6,439,556 downwards.
TTCAAGGACAATGTTAAATAACAATTATATGTAAAAGACAAACAGAATATGACTTCTAAATAATACAACCGTATTTAAGCTGTTAGTCCCTCTTTCGAACTTTGAAACTTTCCGAATGGAACAAATAAAAATAAAAAGTATAAAAAAGCAAACCATGGAATGTAAAAAATTTGAAAATCTATTGCTATTTTTTTTTTTGCTTTAAATTATTTTATCTTCACTCATATCATAAAGCCTCTATGATGCGTTCACAAACAGCAAATTATGACCAGCATTAAGATAAACTGTTTAGTTAGAACAGATTTCTTTTCTGTCAAAATGTTCTAATAGCTGTATGTATCAAATTCGATGGTCTAATAGCATTCAAATTTCGAAACGCAATGCCCGTCTATATTCTTCAGTCAGACAGAGCGAAAGTTTGTTCCAAATTCAAATGTTGGCTCTATTTAGTCTATGCTTTTTGAAAATGGAATGTGAGACACTGACGTATTCGAATTGCCGCCATTGTTGGCCGACTTTGAACCATCTTAGAGGATTTAAAAATGAGTGTGTAGATAAAGTTGTGTATGCAACTGTACATTTATTATGTAGCAGTTACATAAACTACTATTAAAACTGTTATTAAGTTATACTGTTGTAGTATTTACAAATCTTGCGACAAAAACTGTTTAGTGGAACATTTATTTGAAAATTATTAAGTGGACAGTAGACTTTGAGGAGATAAGTCAAATTAACAGGTTTTACATTTAATGTGACAATAAATGTACATAGTGTGTGTGAATTTGGTACTCACGGTTTCTGATCCCGCGGCTGTCACCAACTCTTGAAGAGCTCGTACTGACAAAGCCTGTGAATAAGAAAAAGTAAATTAATATATAAAAAAAAACTTAAAAACAGGTTGACTAACAAAAACGACGTATTCCGTAAACAAAACTATCCATATTAAATTATTTTTTGGTATAGTTCAGTGGTAAATTCAAATTGAATTTTGCACATAAATAATTTCAGAGGTGCGAGCCGGATTCGAACCCCCGACCATCTGTATGAAAGGCGGTAGGTCAAACCACTAGGCCACCACGGTTTCAAGCCCTAGCAATAGACGTCTTTAGGCTGAAGTGATGATGAAGCCACTAAAACATCGATGAAGCACAAATATCTACAATTCAAGTCCATACCTGTTCAATGACGAACACGCACTGCGAGAGATCGGGCGGTATGTTCTTATCGGCGATGTTCTCCAGGAAACAGTGTCGGTTTCCGAAGCCCTCCGCCGCCAGACACACTCGCTCGCCTGTCGCTGTGCACGACAGGCACACCATGTCTTCCTAAAAAATAATAATAATTAGATAAATCTGGATGAGGGAAGCGAACAACGGCCCTAGATGGAGAGGGAGATTGGAGAGGCGTATGCCCAAAGGTGGGCGAATATACACTGATCATCATCATCTCCTTTCCCATTATCCCACATTACGTGGGGTCGGCACGACATGTTCCTTTCGTCCATTTCTCTCTGTCAGCCGTCACCTCAGAGTTCATACTCTTTTTACCCGACTGCGCCAGAAGGAGGGTTATGTTTTTTGAGTGTATGTATGTATATTTCTTTGGCACGCTGTGTAGCCTAAATGGCTGGATGGATTTTTGGCTTGCGAGGTCTCGTTAAATTCGTCTGAATCGTGAGAGTGACACTGGGTATATCAAAATTGCAAAAAACAAAATGGCTGACTTTTGGAGGCATTTTAAACGTTTCCAAAAATATATTCTTGTCATAGCCTATTGAGTGGGGTATCAATCCATCCATATCTTTCTTGGTCCACCTCTACCTTTATCCATCCACATACAAATACAAATACCACATTCATATTTACAACTCTTTTCGTTATATGGCTTACATCCCTCCTCATAACATGTCCAATACCACGCTAACCTGTTGCTCCTCAATTTTCCCACTACTGGTGCTACTTTCAAACTTCCCCTTATATACTCATTCCTTATCTTGTCCATTCTCGTTACTCCACACATCCATCTCAACATGCGCATCTCAGGCATGTGCAATTTACTTACATACCTCCCTTTTGCGGCACAACATTCCCATCCATACATTACGACAGGTCTCACTCGGAATATACACTGATGAAGAAGAATAATATAAAGTTCATAATAACAAATGTTTTTTACAAAGTTTCCCTAATTTCGCACAAAAGTGGGAACTCCGGATTGAGCGCTCCAATTCTATTTCACTCCAAAAGAGGTTTCCTCCATTCATAGTTAGGGCTGTCGGTTTCTGAAAACCTATTGAAATTTTATTTGAAAGGTGCTTGAGAAAGGCTTTGATAGCAAAGGAACGAAGTGTACAAGAGTAGAAAAAGGTACTGTAGTGTCCGAAATGATCAGTTAGCGTTTTTTATAATAATAGTAGCTTTTGTGACTTCGTATAAACGTTAACATGTAAACATGTAAAATTAATTTCTGTCCCGTCCTCGTAAGGATTTCGGGAAATTCTCTATTAGTGCTCTCCTACACTTCCCAATGATACTAGGTACATGCCAAATTACAGCTTTATAAGAATACCACAGTTTCGGCTATGTATTGTCTGTCAGTCACGCTGTTAGTAACTGAAGTTTTATATAAATTGATTACTAGCTTCTGCCCGCGACTTCGACCGTGTGGTGTGGAATTCGGTTAGAGCACTCTCGCGGGAGCTATGAGTTTTTCCGGAATAAAAAGTAGCCTATGTCCTTTCCTAGGATTCGAACAAACTCCATACCAAATTTAAGCGTGAAGAGGTAACATACAGACAGACAGATGGAGTTACTTTCGCATTTATAATATTAGTATAGATTTCCATATTCCCAAAGCGACAGCCCTAGAACGACCGGCATCCAATTACCGCCTTCATTCAATGCTCTTCCATTCACCCGCTATTCCCGACAATTTCATTCAAAGATGTATTTTATAGGTTAAACTGCCGCTTGCCATATGACTGAGGTTTTTAGTTGTTTGGATACTCATCACTTCTTATTATAGCCCACTGCTGGGCACAGGCCTTTTCTCATCACGTGAGCGCTTGGACCACAGTCCCAACTGCGGATTGGGGACTCCAAACTCTACTTTGAATTGCTTCGCAGATGCATGAAGGTTATCTCATGATATTTTCCTTCAGCGTCTTTACGTTGAAGGAAAAATTCATCCTAAAAACACCGTTTTTCTCATATAATAATTTAACTAGGTTGATTCTTTGCTCCATAGTATTTCAATTTGAACATGTTTACTATTTAACGAATATTTCAGCCATCCAGAAAAGTATTAGTAGTTATAACTAAGTTCAAAAATAAGGACGTTGCAAACAACGGATGTACCATTTTTGATTACTGTACGAATTTCGAAAAATACTTTCTTACACGACGCCTACAACATACATTCAATGTTGTCTCTAAATTTCAAACTTCTATCATCAGCGGTTTGGGCTGGGCGTTGATCAGTCAGTCAGTCAGTCAGTCGCGACATTGCCTTTTAAATATACAGGAGATAATAACAAAAGGTTCTAATTTGAGTAGCAAAACTAACAAAGGTACTTTCCTGAAAGGGGAATGCGCATGTGCCGTAATATTTAGATATTAGGTTAGGTAAAATACTTAATATCAATATACTTGTATATAATCGTTTTTAAAGAAATGTAAGGTTTTTAAAGATAGACATCACCCCAAGAGCCAATTAGACATGTTGCATAAGATACATGTGCTCTAATTGTTTACTTTTAGCACATGAAATGTCAGCCGAAAGTGCCATCAGATTGTTCAGTCTGCCGAGACTTCCTGTTGAGGCAGCCATTTAGCCCAATTGCATTCTGATCCGATCAAATGGCATGAAGTGTTGCCAAAACCCAGGCGTCTATACATAGCGGCTGGGTGCGTTTGTCATCGCAACTATGTAATGTCGACACGTCCTACGTATACTAGTGCAAGTCCAAAATCGTGATTTTACAGGAGAGCTGTGCAAAGGTTAAATAACACATAACTTTTTTGTTTCTGAGATAATTCCACAAAATTTTGTAGTAATAATAAGGGATGAATTTTTACTTCAGTTTACATTTATGGAATTTCGAATTTATTTGTGGATTCAAAGAAAATGGCAGATATGGTGTAGTATACTGTTCTAACTACCTACTTATCTCAGTATACGCGGTGAAAAAATCGACTATTTAACTTTCGTATACTGTTACAAATGAATTACTGACTAATTTTATACAATTTTAGCAATTAACCATAAAAAGCATCGTGAAGTTAACTCATGTAGTCATAAATCTGCAAAAAAACGAAAATCTCAAAAATGCCACTTACACCAGTATACGTAGGATTTGTCGATGTAGTAGATGGATATAGAAAGCAGAAATTCTCTTTTTCGTTTATAGTAAGAGACTCTTGTGTGAAAGAGGATATGTTTAGAAAGGGTGTGAATTCGGAGATGACAGGCGATAGAGAAAAATGGAAATAGTTGTACCGACCCCACGTAATGTAGGGTGATAAGGAGATGTTTGATGTTTAAAGTAAGAGACTGTGAGTGCCAGACCTTAGAAATTAGAAAATAAAAGCGTAAATTGTGCCATTCCAAGACTCCAACACAGGCGGGAACGATTTGTCTTCTATTGAGGTTAGGTCGTACCTAGTGACTTTGACAGTTATCAGCAAATTTAATTTGCTTCAGTTGAGATGATGGGATCCACGAGGAAAGCTCCTAGTAGCAATAGTAAATTATGTATATTGTATTTGACTATTCATTTAATTTTAATCTAACAGCCTACTACATGTATTATGCACTCATTTATACATGATGTGTTTCATTATTTATTATTATCTCCATGTTTTTTTTTCTGGACCCTTGGAGACTAACTTATCTAAGATCTTAGATTTAAGTTTAAGTTAGTGACTATACATCCTTTCAATGTAATTTTAGTACGTACCTATATGTATATTTTATACAAGTAAAGCATTTGTAAATTTTGTAAAATTTTTCAAAATTTCTGTTTGAGTTTATTGCGGTGCTTTTTCTCAAGCAAGAGGGTCTAGGAAGCGCTGGTAAATTATTTTTCTGTCGTGTTAAAGTGCCCCTATGTGGCCAATTTGCTGAATAAATGATTGAATTAAATTGAATACTATTGTAGACTATACTACAATAGCAGGCAGAACAAAATAAAATATAAAAATATTATTTCTTTACACACCCGCAACACTTACATAATTAAAACTGAACAAAGTGTCAGTGGCACGACGTTGCTATGAAGGCGTCAGAATAAGCAGGTATGTCAACAACCTATATCTTTCACTGTATCGTTATATTGAAAAGGTTCTAATTTGAGTAGCAAAACTAACAAAGTTTCAAGTTATGATTTTCAGTACTTTCCTGAAAGGGGCATATGCATGAGCCGCAATATCTTAACTAGGTAAAATACTTATACATAAATTGTTTATAATTATATCAATATACTCGTATATAAAACTCTACCGTTCCTGAAGACTGACTGACTGTTGACAACGCATAGCCGAAACTACTAAGTATCTAAGTAGGAAGGTAAGAAGCTGGAATTTGGCATGTATGAAAGTTCTATGGGGAGTGTATGGGAGCATTAAGAAATGATTTCCCAATAAACCTAGGGGAGCAGGAAAAAAGGGGATTTTACATGTTAAAGTTTTATGCGCATACGAACTCGTGAGCAAAACCTAGTAAGTAGTAGCTACTTAATAAGATCACACAATTTTTCCCCATCGTGATGTGTTTGCAGAATAGAACCTTGATTAACCCTAAATATACATATTAGGTAAACAAACGCTCCTGGCGTTTCCCATTACGATGTTCGTCTATTGCCTCATCTTGTATACCACGCCACTTTCCTTTTTAAACCTCACTCTCATACAACTCTCTTTTAATTTTCTAAAATTATATTAAAAGTACTTACCGTTCGCAAGAATGAAACGTCATCTTGTTCGCTCGCTCCTCCTTCCGCTTCCGCCATCTTGCTTTCTGCTTACGTCACTCAACTGTCAGAATTGTCGAAGCATCGCCCTCGATATATCTGAAAATGAACATAAGTAGCGTTAATAAAAGATACAAATAACCTCATACTGAATGTTCTAACGTTGAATTCTTAATGAGAGATACCTAGTAAGATGGAACATATTTTTTACTCTAAAGACATCAATTCCCGAACGTAAAGTGAATCAAACGTACGGAAATCCTAATAGTGGAAGAGCTACGCTGTAATTTTTGATTAATGCTACTAAATATCGGCTGGCACGTCCAGGGCAGTACCACGGTCTCACAGAATATCGGCGTGAAGTAAAAACCTCTATTGCGTTTCGTACGATGATTGAGAGTTCTGGATTCCGCAACATCAACAACAATAACAAGAACAACAATACTCTTTGTTGAACACCAAAAACAAGTCACAGAAAATACAGAAATGATACACATTTATCAGGTATACAATAGGCGGACTTATCGCTAAACAGCGATCTCTTACAGCCAACCTTTGGAAAGTGGTGAATGCGAAAACAATAACAAAGATATGCGTACACCGCATATCTTTGTTATCCATAAATCTCAATACTGCGATGCCATGCCCATTTCTCCTATTCCTCCGAAAGGGCGGCGTTCGGCAACGCACTAGTAGCGTTGTCTCGCGTGAATTTTCTATGTACCTACATAATCAACAAGGTGGTCCATTAACGAAATGAAAAATTTAGGTTCTAAATATTATTCGTGAACCATGAACTTGTTGAAACACTGCCACGTATTTTTACATATTTAGAACCGTGCCTAAATACCGTGTACTAATGTCGTCACGCGAGGTTTGAGGGATTCCATTATTAAAGTGTCCTTGGCTTAAAGGGCTTTGTCCTTGCTAAAATCATGTATCTACCTACTTATAAAGTTTTTCGGAAAAATCGATAATTTTCGATAGTCCCATCGTGCATTGGTCCATTCCATACCTACGGATTGCAAAGCTGTGGTTTGGCTTAAAATTTTGCATGGACTTTAAAAAGGGCCTGAATGGTCTTGTCGAAATACGCATAGTTTCTAAGAAAAAGATCAATAAGTGAACAAGGTCCCTTAATTATAGTAGGGGGAGGGGAGGGGGGGCTAATGACAAAGAATCCCACGCGGCAACGTGACTTTTTATAAAGTCGAAAGTCTCAGGTAGACAAATCACAAGACTTTTCGCGGTCCGCCATTTTTTCAAACGAACATTCCCTAAGCGGCTGCTCTAAGCATGTCTTTTTAAAATCAGATTATGTGTTGTGAAAGTAGCCTTAGCAAGTACATTTACACTGCAAACAATCATGGCCAACCGAACCACAGCAGTGACGCAGCATAAAATATATCCGACTTTTTTGATTAACGACTTCAAATTGGAAATGTCATTCTATCGAGTTAACTAGGAGCTTCATAAAAGCATTTTGACATAAGTAAATAAAAACCAAAAAACGGACCGTAAATTTACCATACAAACATTGTTGAATATTGAATAAAGCTCCGCTAAAAGGGAGATTTAGGTTTCACATTCACACGCTCTCACGGAATGTGGCGATGATAAATGCATTGCCTACGCAGATGCTCTACTGCGCTACTTCTTCTGGGAAAAAGAAGAATTTAATAAAATCTTGGTTTTTGTGTTGGAAGAATATTTTTTTATGTCAATGGTATAGGCAAACGAGCGCTCACCTGATGGAAAGTGGTCACTGCGGCTCAAGAACACCGAAATCCTATGAACCCCCGATAAGAAACCATAAGATCTCGAATGCGTTGCCTACCCTGAGGCCTAAGATGGAATGCCTCTGTGCCAGAAATTTCACCGGCTTCCTTAACCCCCTACTGGAACACAACGGTGGGAGCACTGCTATTTGGCGGCAGGTTAGCGGGGAAAGACAGTGGTACCACCCCGGACGGACCTAACACCAGGCCCTACCACTAGCGTGTGTGTAGATCATTTCTCAGAGACAATAAATAACTGCAATTTAATATACGAAAGATTGTTAACAGCTGAAGCATTTTGTATGGTAAGTTTGTACATATAGAGTGAAAAATTCGACGAAAAATAAGGAGGCAATATAACTACAACAAAGGCGCTTTATCACGAGCATTTACGAGAATCCAGCTTTACTTAATGACTCCAATGGCAAGTTCCTAAGAAAAAATGCAATAACTTCATATTTTAATTCACCAATTGCATTCATTTATCAATAAAACAATAAAACAAGACAGAGCGTCCGACAGGATCCATTTCTGACCGAAGCACGTCGAAAGAGATAAACTTTATAAAACAAAGAATTTCATCCTCATCATCATCGTCAACATCATTTCAGCCGAAAGACGTCCACTGCTCGACATGGCCTCCCCCAAGGCTCGCCACTCAGACCGGTCCTGTGCTACTTGCTTCCACCGGTTTCCGCGAACTTCACGAGGTCGTTGCTCCATCTTGTTGGAGGCCTACCGACAGCTCGTCTCCCGGTTCAATTGTTCATGTAAAATTAAGAAACTATACATCAACAATTTCAAAGAACCGCAAACACCACAATAGAACAGGTCACTGGGCACAGGTGTCCTCTCATCACGAGAGGGTTTGGGCTATAGCCCCCACACGGTATCTGTGCAAACTAGGAACAAAAGTACATCTTCATGACTTTTATCGCGATGGAGGCTTAATACATATTGAACTGGATCTTTTTATGTAATAAATTTATTAATAGATAGTCTAAGAACTAAAACAACGCGCCTTTTGCCTGTCCATATCCGGGTTCCATCTGATCTGATGATCAGCTCGGTGGTGCCATTTTATTCCATTACCATCCAATCTTCATATACTTGCCAAGTTTCATCAGAATACAGTAACTAGAAGTGGGTCAAATTAAGCATAGTTTGTGTATAAGTTACACAAAGACGTAATGAAATCCTTGTAATTATGACTGAAAAGGAATACAATTCCTGGGTTCCTTGACCTCTCAATAAAAAGGAAACAAATACACCAAGCCTGTTTTAAGCCGATAACAATACAATACACCACCGGTCGTTCGTTTTCATTAAGTCTTTAATTAATGTAAATTGCTGAATCGTACCGAGAAGAGGTAAATGAGGATCTGTTGTAGGTACAACGGTTACTACGACCAAGATCTTCCTTTGTGTTTAAATGCTGGGGCTATATTCGAAGTCTTAAATAGGGAACAGGGAGATCCCTATTTTAAGATTTCGAATATAGCCCCTGCTGTGTCTGTGTGAGTGAAAAATAATATCTACTTATTAATTTCATACGTAGGCGAGTCGAAAACTGGCCATTAAAAAAAGTGGAACAGCAAAGTTTTAGCCAAACGCAGGCAGACAAATTGATAAATTATTTGAACTTTAGATAGTTAAATTCGTTTAATTTTTGGCATAATTTAAGATCTCAATAAGTACCTACTTCAAGCGGTATTGAAGCGGAACTTGGCGCTTTTTAACAAAAGTTGTGTTTTTGATTGTTATAGTTATTATTCAAACATCCATCTACTCTACTCACGTACTACTACGTCTCATATAGCATCTACTTTGATATTTTTAACAAAGAAATCTCAATTGCGTGAGAAATTCCAGTCTGTAACACGTCAGTCCTTAACCAAGACAAATCACCCAACATTTGCATGCAAGCGAACCCATAACCACCATATTTCCCCGCCCAGACAAGTACCTACCATGGTACCATGAGTTTACAGTGACCGTACTCGCTAGCGACTACGTAAACGATTTGTATGAAGAATTTTAGTACAACGAGTGACCGCCAGGGGCGATGTACTATTCTTCATACAAATCGTTTACGTAGTCGCTAGCGAGTACGGTCACTGTAAACTCATGGTATTGCTACTAATGTGTGTACCTACGCTCGACAAGCACTTCTGTTTGCGACTTGTGCCCATTACCATAAAGTAAACCCTTGCAATATTGTCACCCGCTTGGCTTCTAAGTGTAGACATAACGTACCCTTAGTGCAGTATATTGTGACATGGTTGTAGATTGTAGAGCTTATTAGTGGAGAAAATCATCTATCCATACTAATATTTATAAATGCGAAAGTAACTCTGTTTGTCTGTTATCTCTTCACGCTTCAACCGCTGGACCGATTGAGATGAAATTTGGCATGGAGATAGTTGGAGTCCCGGGAGAGGACATAGACTACTTTTCATACCGGAAAAACGCCTAGTTCCCGCGGGAACGCGATAACTGAATTCCACGCGGGCGAGCAAAAGCTAGTAATATATAAAAATCTTCCGTGACTAAAGACGCACAGCCGAAACTACTGGTCGTAGAGAAATGAAATTGGGCTTGCGGGTTCCTTCAGTGTAGGGGAGCACTTAGAGAGGAACGAGAAGCAAGGGGATTTTACATGTCAACGTTTGTGCGCATACGAAGTCGCGGGCACAAGCTAGTTTACAGCTAAAATACTCTAGATTACCTAAGTTACATATTATAAGTATCAAACTAAAATGTAATCTAAATTAAAATGTCATCTCGAGAACTAATTCTTTGTAATGTATGTCGCTTAACGTTATCAATGCCATGAGCTCGCTAGGGAGTCCATTTTATATGAGAGCAGGTGAATCTGGTACTGAAAGGGGTTTAAGCTTTCTGCAGCGCTTGAAGAATGAACAATTCGTGCTCAGAATACGATATTAATTGTAATGAAAAATTCTGCTGGAACTTAAACTAAACTTAGACCGCGGAAATCACGTTTTTAACTAAAATCTAGTTAAAGAATAGTACGGTAATAAGTAATTTTTTGTTAGTAACGCAAGTAACTGAAGCAAAAGTTCTAGCAGCACTTTGGATCTGCAGCCTACATTTCTTGATGGATTTTGGATTGTGAGATGTCGTTAGTCGTATTGAATGTGAGAGTGACACTGGATAGGTATATCAAAAGTTTGTATGCAGTCAGGAATTATTTTTTCCCAGGGGAAATGAGCTGTATCGACCGATGGCAGTGACTCCGATGCAACCTGTTACGCTGCGCCAAAACACGGATAAACCACATTTACCTATAAGAAGTACAGTAGGTCAACTCCTTTGATCGCGTGAAAAATACCCCCGCGGGGTGAGGGACGAGGCGGGAGAAGAGCGGTCCCCGCCAGGGATGGGCCTTAGTCGATTATTTTTTTATAAATTAATCAATCGATTTTTCCGTTTGGGTACTCAATGTAATAAAAATAAGCATAATGTAAATTTTGCGCGCCGACAACCCTACAGCAATTCAGGTGAAAAATAGGGATGTGCATTATTAAAATAATGGCACGGCCGTAACTCTCGCCGCGCCTTGACCCGCCCTGCCAAGTCGGTCATGCTAGGGTTGCCAAATGCATGCCTACGGTCATTTGGTGTTGGCACAAGAACTTTTGATCGATATGCCCTTGTTTGAAAATTGATGTGTATTTTTTAGCTTCATTAAGAGTTTTTTAGGAACGTGTTATAATTTTCGCAGCAGCGAAAATATCCTGTTAACTAACCCAAAAGTATTATAGTTATTTATTTACGAAAATATTAGGGCAGTGATCTGATTTATTTATCCAGTAGACAAATCAGAGTCTAAAACGATTGTAAGAAAAAGTTTACGCCATGTTTTTTAAGGTCATTCAATTGCGGTCATTGATCAACAAAGGGGTGGAAAGGGGGGAGGGAGTTGTTAAGTCAAATAAGATATTCAGCTTTCTACCACATAACATTTCAAAATGGACAGCACAACATGTTAACAACGTTGCACTACAATTCAGTTGTTACGGCCTATCTGAAACTATGTTGATTTGTGCTCGGGGAACCCAGTTCATACATCCATTATGCATGCTTCGCTGTCACTGCATAGCCATAGGTACAATCAGCACCAAGGGAATGTGAACTATCGATGAAACCATTGTGTCCTGAAGTCACTCTTATTTTCTTAAAGACTAGTTTGAAATACCTCTTATACAGGGCAGCCCCTCTAAGTTTACTTATGAAGGAAATTGAATTCGAATTTACCACTTAGCTTGTCGGTGAAGAAAAACATCAGTAAGTTCATTCAAATAATGTGTGTGAAGTCCCCAATCCGCACTGGACCCGCGTGGCGACTATAGCCCAAACCCTCTCGTGATCAGAGGAACCGTGTAGCCAGCAGTGAAACGCAAAATAGGCAGTTAGCAGTACTACTACTACTACAGCCTATTTGCGTCCCACTGCTGGGCACAGGCCTCCTCTCATCACAAGAGGGTTGAGCTATAGTCCCCACGCGGGCCCAGTGCGGATTGGGGACTTCACACACATCTTTGAACTACTTCGCAGATGCGTGCAGGTTTCCTCTCGGTGTTTGCCTTCACCGAAAAGCTCAGTGGTAATTCAAATTGTTTTTCGCAGATAAGTAAACTTAGAGGTGCGAGCCGGAATCGAAACCTTCTGCACGAGAGGCGGTAGGTCGAACCGCTAGGCCATCACGGCTTTTTAGTTAGCAGTACAGTCCTCCTCAACTGCTGATCTGCTGATCGAACAGTACACTATGTGGATTAGATACTTTTGCTGCTAGCTGTACCCAGATCACAGGCCGTGCGTTATTTACCGTAGTCGCGTGGAACGGTATAAATTGGACTACGCTATCAGTTAATCAGGGTGCGTACGGTTTTATGAATGGAACGCTAGTTTGACCTCTTTAGTGAATTGCTCGAAAACTTTGCGTATCGGATATAATATTTAGACCTGAAAACAAGATGAGACACAATATTGTTTAAAGAAATAGAGTCGATTAAATAATCAGAATATAGTAGGAAATGAGGAAAAGACTCAAATAATATCAAAGTAAGCATCGCCGGCCCATAATGGAGATCTTACGCGGCATTCTGAGCTAACCTAGATTTTCCATAAAAAAACATTACAAATCCCCAAAAAAAACCACATATATTTAACATGACCCTCTGTTTCCCATGCCACTCCACTATATGCACATACGATATGGCTCACATGTTCATTTGGCAGTCTTCCAAAAGCGAGACAAACGTGTGTGATTTGAGCACATTTTTCAAGACAATGTGAAAAGCCTAAAAGCCGCAATGCTGCGTTTAATTTTGTCGGTCCCAGGTGGATTGTCGGTTGTAAGTGCAGACGACGTCATTAATATTTATAAACACTGCCACCTTATTTCATTGTACTGATGTAAAAAAGTGATACATATTAAGGTCCTTGACTGTACTGAGTTTAAACGTTCGGGAGTGTAGAAAATAAATAAAATTTGGAACTGTGTAGTATACGGGGTCAAGAAAAACGTTGAAAAATCCTTAAAAAAACATGCTTAGAATCAACAGATGATACTGTGGATGAAATATCATCACGTTTTAATTGACCCTACCGAGTATATAATTAGTAAGAGTAACATAATTAGTAAGAATAACAAGTCAAGAATGAGAATAGCTCATTCTTGACTTTTATCTCCAAATACACTTCATTAAACATAGTTACTTTAGTATCAGTGAGTAGATATTGGCCTATAAATCTTAGATGGCTTAGTGGCACGTAAATACATAATTTACACCTATTCTTGAAGCTGAATATGCGCATCCCCCCCCCCCCCGGGGTTAGAAGCTGAGTACGCACATGTAAATGTATTCACATTTTTCTCTAATTCTTTCTAGTACTAGCTTCTTTCCTTTTCAACCGACGAAAAAAAAAGGAGGAGGTTCTCAATTCGACGCATATATATATATATATATATTTTTTATGTATGACCACGCATATCTCCGTCAATTGTGAACCGATTTCGATGATTCTTTTTTTAATTGAAAGGTGTACCTCCAACTTGAACCCTTTTAATAATTTGGTTTAGTTCTGATGATGAGAACCCTGACAAAACGAGGGAACTCCTCGAAATTTGTTAGCATGTGTATGATTTTGGCATCAATTTCAAAGACTACAGTGAGACTTACGTCCCATCGTACAGATGTTTGGAAAATATAGCCGAAAAAAAATCATTAATAAAAAAATAGAACCGACTTAGTGAACTTGACACCAACTTCACAGGCTGTCGGAGTTTGAAGTCGGTTCTATTTTTTTATTAATTTTTTTTTTTACCTACTGGGGTTTCCTTTCTATTTGGAAATTGGGCCAGAAAATCCGCATTTGATTTACGCTGCCTTTCTCCCCAATTCATCCGTTTCCTTATTCAGGGAGTGGTCATAAAAAGTCCTTCGTGGGACAAATATACCCCCGTCCTTTCACAAACACTAGGGATGAAATGACTACTTTTGCCATTTATTTTGGTTAGTATTTTTAATATGTGAAAACCTAGCTTCTGCTCGCGACTTTAACCGCGTGGAATAATATTATAGCGTACCCAGGGGAACTATGCGTTTTTCCAGGATAAAAAGTTGCTTTTGTCCTCTACCGGGACTCCAGCTATCTCGATACCGAATTTCATCGTAATCGGTCGGTAGTTCTTTAAGCGTGAAGAGGTAACAGACGGACAAAGCTATTTAGCATTGAAAATATTAGGATTGATTGTGATTTTTTAAGAACGTTTTCTCTTATACTTATGCCTTGTTTATTAAATAACATAGGAAAAGCGTAGGATACAAACTCAATGAGAATAAATTCACTTTACAATGTTTTCAGTTTCAGTTTCAGTTTCAGTTTTTTTTATTTTATAAACAATATTACATTGTGTTTGAAAAATTTCTTAAATTTAGCATACCTACATATCAATTAAAATTAATAAATTGGGAAAGCCATAAACATGATGTCAATACATTTGAAAATAATACTTAATAAATAATAATCATTCAATTCAATAAACTAAAAAATTAAAAATGTAAATTAATTATCCAATAAGTACATAATAATTTTAAATAGTCCTAAATTGAGTTTTGAAAGTACTCTTTAAGGCTATAAAAACACTTTGCTAGCAAAAAACGTTCCAATTTAAGTTTAAAAATGTTAAAGCTCGATGTAACTTTGAGTTCTATCGGTAGTTTATTATACACTTTCACAGCCTGATATCTCGCACAATGATCAGCTACTTTAAGTTTTGGACAAAAAGGGTACGTAAAGTTTTTAGTTCTAGTCGCCAGCCTTTTCTTTTTATCATTCTCAGTTTCATATTCAAGAATACTTTTGTAGAATTCAGAGACCAAAACCAAAATATACAAGCTCGGTACGGTGAGTATTTTAAGTCTAGTGAAGTGCTCTTTACACGAAATCCACTGCGGAATGCGCATCATGATTCGTATAGCTCGCTTTTGTAGCGTGAAAGCTGTTTTGATATTGTAATCATAGGAGGCTCCCCAAAATCTGATGCTGTGCTGTACCGTAGCTTAGATTCAACGAGGGCGTAATATACAGCTTTGAGTGCATCTTTGTCAATAGCGTCTCGTAAAGTTCTTAGAGCATAACAAGAGGAGCTAATTGAGCTATCGATTCTGTCCAATTCTTTTTTCCAGTTTAGGTTACAATCAATATAAACCCCTAGAAACTTGACCACTTCAACCGATTCTAATATGCCTCTAATGCTTGTTGCATGTTTTAAATATTCTTCTTTAATGGCGTGTTTTAAAATAAAAAGAGAATTTGTGATAATTTTAACACTTTGTGACAATGTAACAAACAAAGGTCGCGGGGTATAGCACAACAGAACTTAGAAGGCGCGCAGCGAAGCACTTAAGCCGTTGACGCAGAGTCTATGATTGCTTAATCCACGTGCCTTCTAAGTTGTGTAAACCTGTAGTGATGTTTATTTACGTGTGTTTATTATAGTGAAAGTTCTACTATATTTTCTGTCATTTAGTTAATTTTTAGAGATGAAACTGGCTAATAAGGGTAACAATAAACCAGAACCCTGCCAACGAACACTTTATCGTCTCATTTTACGGTAGTATATCGACTTGGTATAAATGTCAACATCGTTATAGCAGCGCGGCTGGATACTCAAGTCGCCAATATAGTGACGTCATTTATTAGTAAGTTCATTTTCAACATAGAAACTAAGTGGCTGTGTATTAATATTTTACATCCATATACTAATATTATAAATGCGAAAGTAAATCTGTCTGTCCGTCTGATACCACTTCACGCTTAAACCGCTGGACCAATTTAGATGAAAGGTATGAAATGGAGATAGAGTCTCGGAGAAGGAGATAGGCTACTTTTTATAGCGGAATAAATATAGTTAATGGGGGAACGCTATAACCGAATTCCACGCGGGCGAAATTGCAGCAAGAAACTAATAGATTCCTAAATAATTAATCGACCTTAGCACATATATCCCTAGATGTTATTACGGTGTAGCAGCAACATTGACTTCATTACTAAGTTTTATGTTATGATCCGATAACTCCTAAGAATTAAAAATACGAACAATATGAACGTATTGTGTAAGGAACCCAATTATTATTTTTTTTCATTTCCTTGAACCAAGGTATTGTATTTGATACTTTCATGTTAGTTCCTTAACTGTAAATGTCAAGATTAAGGGCCCTGATATCATTAGACATGTAAGACCAAGGTCTATCATGTCAAGGCTCTGGCCAGGTGGCATCATGAATACCTTCGCTTTCATTTTTAACACGCTTTTATTAGGTCGACTGTATGTAACTATGTAATGGAATCTTGCAAGTTAAATTTGACCCACTTTCCGATTTCCGATTGTGCTGAATTTTTGCACGAATATGTAAATCTCGTGACAATGCAATATTATGATGAAGTGGATCTCAGCTCAAAGAACTTTCCGCACTAGTTCGTAAAAATGCAACTTTAGGCACGCTCTAGCTGTCAAAAAACAAAAAAACGCTCGTTCGGAAATGACAAACTTTTGACACGTTAAACGGGCATCGAAATGTTTACTTTTTGAGCACCTGTATTAAAAAAGCATATATGCGTTGCAGGCAGCGAATGAATGTATTAGAAAAGTAGCGAGAAACCTCCCAGTATCTTCTCACCCAGCTATAAACTTATCTATTCCACATACTTGGCGTGTAAACAGTTCTGCGACATATCCATAAAGAGGCGAATTTCGGGGTCAATGCACTGTGACAGCATTGGCTAAATAAGATTGGTCTGTTCCCATTCTTAGCTAGTCGAGCTTGAAGTTTTTTTAGATAAATGACTGATTTCTACATCACAACCCTGTGCAATAAAGTTTGGAATATCTCTCGCAACGTATTTATTAGTATCTATTCCTTTAAAATAACCAATTATCTAGTAGGGAAGTATGTTTTAAAATCTATTCTTTTTCGCTTCACATAACCAAGTATAAGAAATACTACACTACATACTCGTAAGAGTAAATACACTATCTACTAAAGCAGTACAATAAAGCAATAGTACGCAGGGTTGGGTCAGCTTAAATGTTTCATTTCCCTCGAGACAGCGGCTAGGAATTGCCGGTAGAGATTTGTAAGCTTAAGTAGGCAAAACTACTATAGTCGATACTACTAGGTATTACTAATACTTAAATTTTGGGCGCCAATTTGTTGTTGGCGCCCGAACAGGGGCCGCATCGAACATTCGGGAATATGATATTATAATGTTTACATTTCATATGAAATATTTATAACACTGCAGCATACAGTCAAATACATCTACAGTCAAATAAAACTTTATTGATATTCGACACCGAGACCTAGTTTGTCGTACATCGTGACGTCTCTTTACAACGCTTTGGACTGCAATTTACTTGCTATCTTTCTTCAACTTTTAATGGATACTACAACTGTAGTTGGTTATCTAGATAACTTCCATACTTCGAAGTTTTAGCAACAACGCCTTTATTAGATTAAAGCGGCTTTAATACTTACTTTTGCCCGCGTGCCTTATGCCCCTACGCATTTTCCCGGGATAAAAAGTAGCCTATGTCCTGTGACTCCATGTATCTCCATAGCAAATTAAATCCAAATTGGTCCAGCAGTTTACGTGTGAAAAGGTAACAGACAGACAATTACTTTCGCATTCATAATTATATCTATATATATAGATTCGCACGATTTATGTGACACCGCGGCCCATTTCTATCATAGTTGCTTCTACTTAATTAAACAAGCGCAACGGGTGTCTGTCAAGTTAAATATTGTCTCAGAATATCTAGGAGATTAAGTTCAGGAGAAACTTCGGCGTCCCGGGAGGCGTGACACCTAGCTACAGATAAACTGGACACGGATAAATTTAACTTTTATCACGTTTAACTTGGGGTTCATTTTCTAGAGACAGAACAATGAGGTGATGCTGGCCTATAATGTAGAGGTTAAGGATGTTAGGGCCCTCACCTACGGCGACTTTTTGTAACGATGCTGCCGCGCTACTCATATCGCTATCCTTTTTTAACATCAAAAAGTATAAAGGATAGCGATATGAGTAGCGCAGCATCGCTACAAAAAGTCGGCGTGGGCGGGGGCCCTTATAGCTCGATCCACACCGAATGTGTTTGCAGCAATGTGTACGCAACGTACACTTACTTTGTATAATGCTCTTTACGCAAGCGGTGTGTCATGTCTCACTAGAACTAATGCTAGGTAAGTATACAACAAATTAGTGAGCGTTCACGATATTACGCACGCATTCAGTGTGTTCCGAGGTAATTGGTTCAAAATTACATTTAAAAAAATGCCGAACCAATGTTAACTGAATACAACATGGCAACATTGGCAATACACGATCCTTAATTGGTCGTACACTAGGTAAAATTTACAAAATTATAACCCAAATAAATGCGGAATATGCTGTTTTGTCACGTAAACATGCATATTTATAATGTCGATAAACCTTACACGATTCATGAAACATGTATGTAGTAAAATAATGTATTCAACGTATAAACAATTAATAGGGTTTATCCCGACAATTGGTAACGTCGCATATAGCTGTCAAATGTTTCGCTGTTTTTATTAATTTCTCAATATTGCTGAATTAAAAAGGAAGATATCATTCTATGGTTGAATGACGCGTCTCGTTTTATATTTGTTGGTTATAAATTCAAATGATAAGATTAAATTAACATGCATAGAATCTGCGATGGAAAGTTTTCAAAAGAACAAGAAATTTTTAGTATTATGGAAGTAATATCACTTCCATAATACTAAAAGTTTCTTGTTCCTATGATAACTGTTGCAATCCATACTTAATGTTTTATTCAACCATAGAGGGATAATTCATGTTTTGATTCAGTAATATTAAGAAATTAATGAAAACAGTAAAATATTTGACAGCTGTTTGCGACGTTGCCAACTCTCGGATTAAACCCTCTTAACACTGTCTCTTAAATACTGATATCGATACTATCAAATAATATTCAAAACTTTTCGCAAAAACAATACGGCTCTGGCGGTAGGTTACTACCGCGGCTTAGTTACGTCAAGTTACCAGGCTATTACGGCTTAGTTGGGCTTTAGATCAAACCAACAACGTCTTGGGCGGTAGGTTGAGTAAGTCACTAGACTACCATGGATTAGGTCAGCCACCCACCGACCACAACCAGCCTATTTACGTACCACTGCTGGGCACAGGCCTCTTCTCAACACGAGATGGTTTGGGCCATAGTTCCCACGCGGGCCCATTAGACATTGGGGACTTCACACACAGTGTTTGCCTTTGTTGGTTTGGTTAGTGGTAGGCTATAGATCAAACCATTGGGCACCAAGGCTTTTACGTCATAGGTTTAAGTTAATATGTCGTCAATGTAGTCACCGTACGAGGTCCGACTAAAATTAAAACTAGCTACGTACCGCCCGCAGAATGAATAATTATACGTAAACGATTTTAGCCTTCTTTAATATTTAACGACCAAGAAAGGTTCTGCCCTGTCTAGTTTCAGGAGGAAAAGGTTATTTATTAACTTTATACAAATAAGCAACGAGTATCTTTTAATCTTATTAGTAGGCAAACGAGCACATACATGTCTGCCTGTCTGTTACTTTTTCACGCTTAAACCGCTGGTCCTATTGAGATGAAATTTGGTATGGAGATAGGCTACTTTCTATCCCGGAAAAACGCAAAGTTCCTGCGGGAACGCGATAACCGAATCCCACGCGGGCAAGTCGTGTGCAGAAGCTAGCCTATACTAATAATAGTCTGTAGAAGAAGTCGCGTCTGTAACTTGAAAATTAAAAGAAACTATCAAGTCGAGGGGACTATTATAAACGATACTGAACACAAAATAACGATTTTTAGAAAATATTTAACTCGAAAACTACTGGAGCGGATTGCAACAAAATTTGGTTTGGTACACTGGTCAACAAATAGGCTACTTTTTATCCCGGAAAAATGCATAGTTCCCTCGGGAATGCTATTAACGAATTCCACGCGGACGAAGTCGCGGGCAGAAGCTAGTATTTTAATAACATCGGATTGCGTAAGTTAAGTTCCTCGTATTCTAACAATAGCGACCAACGTAGACAGTAGATAAATAAAAATAATCGCGGAGGGAAATGAGTTCTCGAACGAGTTTTTAACGGCGAAGTTGGCATCGTTTACACGTTTTTACTTATTTGCAATTCTGCCCTTCTATTTACACTACTACTACTACTACTACTAAAGCCTATTTGCGTCCCACTGCTGGGCACAGGCCTCCTCTCATCACGAGAGGGTTGTGCTATAGTCCCCACGCGGGCCCAGTGCGGATTTACACTAGAAAAATGGGTATTTACATATTTTTTTTATCTGCTACTCCCCAGTTTCAGCTCAGTTTCAGAGGGTTTTTTTTTAAGTTTCTTTGTGCTCGATTTGAACTGAAAACGAGAGATAAAACATATTTAGGCAACTGACAGATGGATAGATGGATTCCTAGCTTCGTTACGCTTAAACATCTGTATGTGAATTCGTATATTCGTAATATTACAAACGAAACTTAAAGCAGTCAATTTCGAATATGAGTTATTTTCACTATTAAGCTAACCCTCTGTCAGACACCGACACAAAAACATCTCAATAACTAGTTTCGAAGTTGAAATTACGCATGGGGTTAAAGTTTTCTTAAGTGGTCCGTGGGAGCCAGCCACCATTTTCGCCATTTGATGTTATTTACATAATTGTCAGTGTTGTTTTGTCACATTTTTGGACCATCATAACCTAAAATCTTGAGATACATTCAAACTTTACAATAAACCATTGCCACAGAATAAGTAATAGTACTAACGTACAGAAGGCCGACTGCTAACAAAAAACCGGTTTTGTTGCACCGTACGCTCCCAAAGTGGCCATCTCTTTCTATCGCATGCAGCGCGCTCTTTCGGAGGCCACGCCCTAGCGCTAGGGCTGGCGCACTCGAGAACATATTAAATCATGCGTCTAGTACATAGGTTAGGTAGAACAGTGTTATTAACAAAATATATATTTAAGTTCGCTATTTTTTAATATTAAAAACACTCGTCTACACAGATGCTACAACGTAATTTTACTATTAAGTTATCACATACTTTATCTGTCAATTTATGAATCTGCTTAATTAAAAATTAAGACACACAGTCACACAACGCATTATCATAATATACTAGCCGTTGTCCGCGACTTCGTCTCGAGTTCATAGAATTTGCATACCCGATGAAACTGATGATGATGATGATGATGATGTACAGTATACATGCATAGTTATTGTTATTATTCTTAAAAAAAATATTTGGGTTGTCTTGAACTACCTCCATACCAAATTTCATCATTTTACTCTTTACCAAATCATTTTACTGTTGTTGTTACTACAACCCTCTGCTATACAAATTTTTTTTGACAGAATTCAAATTTCATAGCACATTTTGACTCTTGCGTCGCGACGTACCTACATCAAGAGAAAACGAGCGCGCGTGCATTCGCTAGCAGTGCGCAGCAACCACTAATCATCACGCCACGGTGCGAAGCCGGCGGGTACTTGCGCGAAGAAATCAAAGAGTGCGCCGCGCCTGCCATTGCAAACTTTATGCGCTTGAAGGCTTGCATTGCTACGAGTACTGTAGAACCTCTACGCGGCGTAGCGAGGCGCAAAGTTTTGTAGCCCTCTACGAACAGAGATAATGAAATGGAAAGTCGACTTTAGTTTCAATTTCTTCAGTTTAAATAAATGTTTCTTTTTTTCAAGATATTGGTATGATGTAGGTGTTTATTGTAACGTCTACTTAAGATTTCATTATAAGTAAATTAAATTTTTACCCGACTGCGCCAGGGGGGTTATGTTTTTTGAAGAGATTTATCTTTGTTGTTGTTGGCTAAACGGCTTGATGGATTTTAGCTTCTGAGGTGTCATTAAATTCGTCTCTATCTTTATCTACCTACTTGTATTTTTTTTCAACGAGTCGCTTGTCACTATATCTCCTGACCACGAGATCATACTTTAATTCTTTCAGTCAGTGCCGTGAGTCCTCTAGGCGGGTTAATTTTGTATGGAAAAAAATTAAGTAAAAGAATAGAACCGACTTCAAACTTCAAGTTCACTATAAGATAGTCATAGCTTTGGAGCGGTTCACTTGACACCGACTTCACAGACTGTCGGAGTTTGAAGTTGGCTCTATTTTTTTAATTAAAATCTCTATTTTTTTCGGCTATAGTTTCCAAACATGTGTACGATGGGACGTAAGTCTCACTGTAGTCTTTGAAATTGATGCCAAAATCATACACATGCTAACAAATTTCGAGGAGTTCCCTCATTTTTTTCATGGATCACATCATCAGAACTAAACCTTATTAAAATGGTACCAATTTGGAGGTACTTTTCGATTAAAAATCATTGAAATCAGTTTACTACTACTACTACTAAATCAGTTTATAATTGACGAAATTATGCGTGGTCATACATAAAAAAATATATATACGACGACTTGAGAACCTCCTCCTTTTTTTTCGTCGGTTGAAAAATAGAGAAAGCAATCTCAACGATAGATTGGAAGTTAACAACCGGGACCCCCCACGTAGCGTCTAGACGTTGTTTGTCGATGGTACTTTGAAAATAGGTCGATTTACATATAAATGTAAACTTTATTAAACAACAAAGAAACAAAAATTTCTTTATTTCACACAATTTGGATTAGTCCGTAAAGTTGCTAGAAATACAGATAATTATGAAGGTTGCTGTTATGCACAAATTGCACATTAGTAAAAAAAGGCGAACTTAATGCCATAGAGGCATTCCCTACCAGCTAACCTTTGAGCAAAACAGAAATTGCAATTAAGCAATACACAATAAACGTTAATAATTACTAACATTGATATCTGAAACCCATTCGTCTCTTATGATATAAAGATCTGTAAATGTATGTAACCTATGTTACGATTAATAAATTTTATTTAAGAATTGAACTGGACAGGGCGAGATCTAAAAAGTTTTTTCAAAAATTTAATTTTTGGGACACGCTTTTATTGCTGACTGTACTTTTCTTTGTAAATCCTTCATCTACCCTTCAAGACGAATCAAATGAGCCCCAATTTGATGGGTTAATGTAGTTTTATTGCGGAGTTCCTATGGCCACCTTCCAGCTCCATCATCAGATCAGCTCCACGTCATCATAATATTGCATTGTCACGTGATTTACATATTCGTGCAAAATTTCAGCTCAATCAGAAATCGGAAAGTGGGTCAAATTTAACTTGCAAGAATTGCATAGTTACATACAGGTCCACTTAAAAAAGCGTGTTAAAAAGTGGAAAGTTCAAAAATGAAACTTCTCTATGACCTAATTTTGGAATACCTATCTGAGAAGAGTGAAAGTAACAGATCTAATATGAAGTTTGAATGTAGCTTTTCGTAGAACAAGAACAGATGTTAAACGAAATAAATCTACGATGGACCTTCATCCAATGGAACTGTAAAGCACAAAATAATACATTAATTCAGTTTGATTTTCAGCTCACGTTTACAGATAAGACATAGGTACGTTAAATTTGCAATCCTACATCTCTTGTATGTCAAATAAGGATGAAAATAACAAGAGTATTGGAAAATACAATCTTTTCATGTCATAGAAGGCAATTTGTATTCATTTATTCATTGATTTCGCGTGTTTTTGAATGCATTGAGTTACTTTTGCTTCCATGACTAAACTAATGTTTTATATTATCACATTTATATCTATAGTCTATACTAGCTAACTTACTATGCACTAACTTTATTGTGCAGTTTCTTATACCGTGGTAGCAAGTCTTATTCCAATATTTTGAAGAAAACATACACATCATCCATACACAGAACAACTTTCCCGCTATTAGTATGATTAGTCGTATAGAACAGGACAAAGCTAAAATGATAGGTTTTACTATTACAACAGTTTCTGCCCGAATGGTCCGACCTACTTGCTTCCTGGGTTAAAAATAAAAAGCTAAACTATTTTTACGAATCTTGCTGTGCATTCTGACGTGCTTCGCTGATAGACGATTTTATTTCACTTCTATGTATGTAGGGGAAAGCAGGTTCTTTGTATGTTAAGTATTTTTTATCAATGTCGTGTGTTAAGTATGTGTCTTGGAAATTACCAAAAAACATTTAATTTTATACACAAGAATTAAGTAGGTACCTAATAACTTTATGAGATTTTAAAATTGCATCTTTAAAGGAACTCAATGTTTGTTACTGGCATTACTGTTCAAAGTAATTCAAATTACTTCATTGGGTACTTACCTATTGCATGCACGAACAAAAGGACAAACGTACATGTTACACTTAACTAATTAACTTGCATGAGCTTTAGAATTAATAATCGACTTTACAATACAATGAAGTTTGTAAACTTCGATTACTCAATAGAAAATAATATGCATTGTGTTTTATATGCTTATAGATTATGAAAAAAAAATCGTGTTCAAGTGAAAACCTTGCTATCAAAATACAGATAGGTACATTTTGTAATTGACGTGTATAAATGTCGCATATGAGATATTAAAACATCGTTGCCTAGAAAACAAAAGCACCAAATACCTAACAAAGAAGTCACTGCAGTTATTTTGATGCAATAACAAAACCTGCACTAAGTAACGAATGTTACACAAAACTGAAGATTTACGAGGGAAAAACTTGTATACGACGTGATTTATAATAGATAAAGTACACGCAACAAAAACAAACCTTCGTGACATTCCTTAAAACCCACCAAAAACTATCAAACACATCACTTCACATTGAAAACCGCCAAAAACCACAACTTTATTTAATTATTTTAATAGGTAACACAGAACACTATTCAAATTTGAAATTCGAACAAAAAAACGAAAGACTGCGTGACACTGGCATTCGTTCTGAAATGCCGCAGGCGACTGAAGCAATACTGCAAGGCAATAAAGCTTTGGGGAATTCTGTGGGTTGCCAGCGGTCGGTGGAAATGCCTGGAATTCAGGAAATTTTCATAAGAGCTTTCATGCTATTAAATATACTTTGTAAAGTATTTTCATTTTTTTACTGGAATAATTTTCTCTCTACTGTTTGTATAATACTACAAACTTTAAAAAAAGAATGGAAAAACTTAGCCTGAACACGCGTGCGTTTATGTTCTATGGAGAATTCTAATTATGATAGATAACTTTTACAATTTAAATGTTGACTATAATTTATTGGGAAATAATACGTTCTTCCGGGAAAAGTACGCATATTTCCTTCCCCGGGACTCCAACTATATCCTGGAGAAATACGTATAGAATTTCATCTAAATCAGTTTACAGGTACAGGTTTTGCGTGTACAGGTAACACACAGAGTTTACTTTCGCAGTTATAAATATTAGTATGGATGTCTCTAATACACTCAACAGAAATGAAAAAGGGTCATTTTATATAGGATTTTCCATACAAAATTACCCTTTTCCTTTTTCATTGCTGTTGAGCGTATGTTAATATGGACAATGATGAAAAAAAATAAGTACCTACTAATTTAAATTTTAAAGACGTACCGTAAGCACACAGTAGCTGACCACGCATGCAAACCACCCTTAATGTCCGCCGTTATAATTACACAAGGGTTGTTTTGGTTTCATTCCACTTTCCTTGTATTTTTTCCATAGTCAAACGGAATTCAGGATGTTATTTTACATGAGAGCCTTAACGTTTAGGTATGCGTGAATATTTCAGCATACCTATTCGTATATCCGGTTAGAACTTGTTCAAACTTGATTTTACAAAGATCCTGAAACATTTCAACGAGTAGTGTGACAAGCTTATGTTCGAAAACCTTTTAGTATTTGTTTTACTTGGTGTGGCATTTAAAGTAATTAATAATTTCGATTTCAAAAAACCTTAAATACACAAATATACTTAATACTTTCATTTCTTGGGATCATCGATCTATCCAAGGAAGTGGAGTCTAATAATAAATTCTCACTTCTTTGGCACAACACTGTGACTGTGAGATGACGTTATTTTGCTACTAGCTTCCGCCCTCGACTTCGTCTGATGTAATTCGATTATATCGTTCCCGCGGGAACCTAGTATAAGCTTTTTCTCAAACATGCTCGGAAATGTTCGTGTTACTTTCAAAAAAAGAAGACGCGAGGCTGTCCATTGCCGGCCTTGGCCAGCAAAAACATTATTGTCGTGTGTCTTTTTTTAATTCGCTTGCTATTTGAGACACCTCTAGAAACTGACAAATCGATGGAGGTAATAAGTACAACTTCCATGGCCAAATCATCCACGATCATGGAAGTAGTAAATACTGATGTGGGGTAAGTGCGCCTAAATTTATTTCGCGCCTATGCCTTGTAAACAGTCAACTACTAGTTGAGTACTATTTATAGGTTTCGATATATTTATGTTA
Source organism: Aethes cnicana (assembly GCA_963971205.1). Lineage (NCBI taxonomy): Eukaryota > Metazoa > Arthropoda > Insecta > Lepidoptera > Tortricidae > Aethes > Aethes cnicana. Next base: position 6,412,830 of record OZ020295.1, on the reverse strand, counting down.
GGCGCACTTACCCCATCCTGGCGCACTTGCCCCGAAACTGACAAATGCATGGAGGTAATAAGTACAACTTCCATGGCCAAATCATCCACGATCATGGAAGTAGTAAATACTGATGTGGGGTAAGTGCGCCTAAATTTATTTCGCCCCTATGCCTTGTAAACATCCAACTACTAGTTGAGTAATAGTTATAGGTTTCGATATAATTATTTATGTTAGGCGCACTTACCCCATCCTGGCGCACTTGCCCCGACTGACCTTACGTATTTCCTCGCTGTTTGAGAAAAGCATTATATATACCTCGGCCGCAATTGCGATTGCCGGACTCGTACTAATAGAAGGCTTCGCTTCGCTCAGCCTTCTAACTGACTCGTCCGGCAATGCGCTACTTGGCGGCCTCTGCAATAATGTACTATTTCTCAAACATGCTCGGAAATGTTTGCATTACTTTCATTTATTTTAATTTCATTTATTAATATTTGGGAGATTATATGACAGGGTTGTCCAAAAACACTACTACTACTACAGCCTATTTGCGTCCTACTGCTGGGCACAGGCCTCCTCTCACCACGAGAGGGTTTGGGCTATAGTCCCCACGAAGGCCGAGCGGATTGGAGACTTCACACACAACTTTGAATGAATTCGCAGATGCGTGCAGGTTTCCTCGCGATGTTTTCCTTGACCGAAAAGCTCAGTGGTTAATTCAAATTGAACTTCGCACATAAGTAAACTTAGAGGTGCGAGCCGGAATCGAACCCCCGACCCTCTGCATGAGAGGCGGTAGGTCGAACCACTAGGCCACCACGGCCGGCGGTCTAAAAACACGGTTATTACTTATTCATCCTGGTATGTAACCAGTTTGTGACACACACATAGAAATTATCATTCACTCATTGACCCCATTCAGTCAGCTTTCGAAAATCGATCTGTAATGCCTACTTCTATTTGTTCCGACTTGTCAAACTTAAGAGGGTTTATTCCAAAAGTTGGCAACGTCGCATATAGCTGTCAAATATTTCGCTGTTTTTATTAATTTCTCAATATTACTGAATTAATAAAAAAGAAGTAACCATTATATGGTTGAATGACGCGTCTCCTTTTATACTTGTTGGTTAGGCATTCAAATGATAACATTACATTAAAATGCATGGAAAATGGGATGGAAAGTTTTCAAACGATATTACTTCCATAATACTGAAGAAATCGTGTCGCTATGATAATTGTTGCAATTCATACTTAATGTTTTATTCAACCATAGAGCGATTATTCATGTATTAATTTAGTAATATTCAGAAATTAATGAAAACAGCGTAATTTTTGACAGGTCATTGCGACGTTGCCAACTTTCGGAAACCCTCTGTAGTGAATCTTAATTTATTTAATTTCTTAACCACTGATCGAATATTTTTTTCACCTGAGCTTTCAAAAAAATATTTTTGACGTGTAATGAACAAAAAGTGCTTAAAAAGGGTGTCAATTCAGAAATGGAGGAAAGGAACAAGTTAAACCACGATCCCACGTAATATGGAAAAACGGGAAAGGAGATGATGGTGAATGAACAAAGGGTAAGAGCAATCGTTGTAAAGTTACCCAAGAGAATTGGTTTCCCAAAATCCTACATCTTTATACGTTACTAGAATGTTCCTTGGACCGTCCTTAGATGTCCGCTTTTGAATCACCAGCTGTCCTTTTTATAGCAAGCGCCTATGGCATGCAAACACTTGGCACAACCAATCGATTGCAAATAAAACATATGCCTTGGAAACAAGTATTTAACTGTTATATAACATCTGGATTACAATAAATAAATATTAATTAAAAAATATATATTCCATCTTACCATGTACGAAAGAGGGCTTTGCTATTTTGAGAAAGGAAAAGAAAATCACTTACCACATGCGTATATAACGCATAAGAAAAATCCTTCAACGTTCAGCGTTGTACACAGTGGTCGCACATTTTCACTGCACTTTGTCCGAAAAAAAACACCAATCACAAACAACGTACAAAAATTTCGGTGGCCTTTCCAATTTCCTAAAGTTCTAACATAAAATCGAATTCGATTTTCGAATGTCCGGCCCGCTCGCCGGACTGTTTGAATTTAGAACGGGCATGCTCTCGCGCACACTTGCCGGCCGAATTCTAAATTTAAAATCGCTGGGCGAGTCTCAACGGCCAGTATTCTTAGAACTGATCTGAAAGCTGAAAGAGTTTCACTTTCGGTTGAGCATGGAGTTACCCAGGGTTCGATTTTAAGTGGTCGGTGGTGGCATTATTTTGACTGGCAAATAAATAGAAGATCCCGGGCGAACTAATTAATTTGACTTTAACTAATTGTCTATATCTAATACATAAAACTCTCGTGTCACAGTGTTTGTAACCAAACTCCTCCGAAACGGCTCGACCGATTCTTATGAAATTTGGAGTCTATTCTCAGTTGGTCTGAGAATAGGACGTAAGCTATTTTTCATACCCAAAAAAAAAATCTAAGGCGGTACGAAGTCCGCTGGGTCAGCTAGTGTTCTATGAGAAGGAATACTGACTGATGGAGTTTAATCATTAAATACCAGAATGAAAATGTCTTCAACAAGTCATTCGCCTTATTATTAAAATTTATAATATGTGGATAGGTTATTATACCACCTATTCATGGTTTCATGACACCTCGCTTTTATGTATTTAAAATGGGATCCATAGTTAGGACTTTAAGGATAAAATGCTGTGTAGATTGTAATGAAACCGTTGTTCCAAAATGTTAGTAAGAATTCAATATTTATTTTTTAATACAATTTGAGAAATTAAGAAGTACTTATATTTTTCTTTGTTTTCTTGAATACATAAACACCAACGTCCTAAGCTAATAAATTTTAGTGTATCTTTACACTCCTGCTCTGCCACTGAATATGGTAACTAACATGTGTCACTATGACCTTAATGCAAAGGAATAAGGTGCACAAGTGTATACATAATATGACGTCGACTGACGACCAAAATCGGGATATTTAAGGTTTAAACTACTTAAAAAATCGGTTATAAATAAATAATTTTATTGTTTGTAACAAATGGCAGATTACAACGTTACGAGAGGACCGAAACTATACAACATATAATTTACACATGTTGTATGACAATTGATTGCTCTACATTTTATGTTATTTTAATAAATCGTGGTTTAACATGTCATCAGAACGATGCGTTATCATTTTTGAATGATTCAATTTGTGATTGATTTTTCTCAGTTTTAGTATCTAATTTATTTTACAAAAATGTAATTCTCGTAGAAATAAATCGGACACAGTAACTTGAAGAGTATCAGTATCCATTCAAACAAATTGTATTTGTTATGTACATTTATTATATCATAGTGGATGCGCTAGTTAAAGCTTTAAACGATACGAGAAAATATTTCATAAAATTATATACTAGTAGGAAAATAATTAAACAATTTAAGTCTGCGAGAGTGAGGTGCTATCCTTGCGAATTAGAATTAGATTTCCAATGATAACAAACTTGAGTATTGAGTTTCAAAATATAATTAAATTGGACAAAAGTGTGTGTACAATTTATAACACGAATAGGATCGAGAAGAGTGTAATCTTTATACACGTCTTACATTAAAATAATCACAGACATACAAATCCGATTCTAAGATACACCAAGTAAAAAGAGATGTTTCACCACAACAACCACAACAGCCCACTTTACGTCCCACTGCTGGGCACAAGCCTCCTCTCACCACGAGAGGGTTTGGGCTGTAGTCCCCGCACGGGCCCAGTGCAGATAGGGTACTTCACACACATCCTTGATTTTTTCGCAGATGCGTACAAGATTCCTCGCGATGTTTTCCTTCTACTATAAATATAATCGCCGTGGTGGCCTAGTGGTTTGACCTACCCCGCCTCTCATGTAGAGGGTCGCCGGTTCAAATCCAGCTCGCACCTCTGAAATTATTTATGAGCGTAATTCCATTTGAATTTACCACTGAGCTTTTCGGTGAAGGAAAACATCGTGAGGAAACCTGCACGCATTTGCGAAGTAATTCAAGGATGTGTGTGAAGTCCCCAATCCGCACTGTGCCCGCGTGGGGACTATAGCCCAACCCTCTCGTGATGAGAGGAGGCCAGTGCCCAGCAGTGGGCCGTAAATAGGCTGTTGTAGTTGTAGTAGTAGTTTTCCTTCACCGAAAAGTTCAATGGTGAATTCAAATCTAATTTCGCATTTAAATAAACTCAGAGGTGCGAGCCGGAATCGAATCCCCGACCCTCTGCACGAGAGGCGGTAGGTCAAACCGCTATCACGGATTATTTTCGTTACGGCACAGATTTTTTACATAATGTAGAAAATTCCATTCACAATAATGTATGGAATTTAGGGCTAAAGTATTAGTATACTTATATTATAATACTTATCCAGTCAATATGTCTATATGTAATAAAGAAGTTCATTAATAATAATAATAAAAAACAGTTGGGGTAGATTGAAAATCAATGTTATCTAAGTGTCCAAAATGTACCAAGTAGTGAATAATAAATATTTATTGGTGTATTTTAGAAAGGGAGAACTTCAACCAACGTAAAGAATTCTATCAAGAAAAAATTCAAATCAAGAAACCAAATAGTGTCTATTAATAATTTAACATCACAGTTACATTTAACATTCCATTATAGTTAACAACAAACGAATTAAATGTTTTTTTTAAATTATATTTAGGCGTCCATAGAGGGGAGGGGAGGGGAGGGGAGGGGGAAAATAAGGTTCTTTAAAACAAAATCGATAAGACAAATAAAACATGTTCCTTCACAAAATGAATTCAAAAGCCAATGCTGTAGGTATTTATACCAAAATAACCATTTGAAAATAAATGAATAAATAAGATTAGGGAAGTGGGTAAAGAAATCGGTTATAATATATACTGTTATAATAACGTATTATGACAGTATGTATTATTATGTTTTTATGGATGTCCCGTTACATAGTTTTTTCAAGACACTTTCTCTGATGATATAAATCAAATAGATATTAATTAAATAATCTGTACATTTGTGTAAGTACTTATACGAAATTTTAAATAAACATACGTATTTCATTTTATTATGGACTTACAGTATCTATCTCTTTCACGAAAATATCTCGTTTATTTGCTTTCTTTTGTTCAACTATGGCTTTACCATAGTTACGGCAGGACATAACAGTGACATGAAATGATGTAAAAAAATTGCCGTGTTACAATAACAGCACAGTTTATTCTAAATCGTAACTCTAATATCAAGAAGAGAAGTAATTCTCTGATTTCTCTAAACGAACCCGAGTTAACATCAATATCAATACAATAGATCAGTAAGTGTCGAACTGACACATAAAAGGCCCGAAACCCCCCAATCATAAATAACAACGAATATTATTGTATTTGTTCCACATTTTCCACGTTACTGGTCTCATCTTGCCCCGTATCCAAAATGGCCTCCGCACTAGGTATCACTATGACATCTGTCACATTATTGGCACAGGAAACGTCACACACATCGTCACAACTGTCACATTCCACAACACTCGATCTCTTCTCCATATACTTCGCTATATCTTGAACATTTATCGCTTCCAAGTGCTTCACAACATCGAAACCTTCTTCTTCCTTATCGGAGCAGAAATCTTTTATCTCCGAGCATATCTGTTTGACATCCTCGTTCAAGGGTGGGTAGAAATCATCGTTATTACTGGATATTTTCACCAGCATCTCTGCGCGTAGTTGTGTATCGTCTCCTAGGGTAAAGACCACTTTATCTGTCTTGGTGTCATCGACGCTTTGGTCTGTAGTCAGACGGAGTATCTCTGAGTCAGAATTGTGGGTTTTCATGGAACTCTGTGGTATTTCGTTTGAGGTCACGTGGGGAAGCTTCGTGTTGTAAATGTTCGGCTCGCTGCCCATTATTGAGGTCGTTGATTGGTCCAACGATGGGAGTTCCTGTGAAAAATCAGTCTGTTTAATTTTAATACTTTTAATTTATATTTCTATATACCTTGAACAACAAAAAAAAGTCTTTAGAAAACAATATTTCTTGCTTGTAACGTTTTTTTTTTTCGGAATTTAATGTGGTCGAGGTTTAGAGAAATTAATATAAATCAAGCAAATTAATCTTTCGGGTTAAAGCGACATAAAGCAAACTAGTCTAAATTCTAACTACAAAATAAAAAGACAAGAACTTACATTTCAATTTCCCCATTTAAACGTGTTAGTTTTAAGTTAGTGCCAAAACCGAAGAAAGACGCAGGTTCCTACTTAGCTCAAATTATAAAGATCTCGAGTAAAAGTTCACTTTATTATAAGACAATGTAAAAGAATATGGAAACATTATGTACACACTGTAATTATTATGTTAAAACTCGTACTTGAGACCTGTTTAATTAAATTCCTGAATTAAGATGGTTTTAAAATGACGCTATCTTTGTCGCGGTAGGTTTAGAGTATGGAGGGTTGAAGTAAAGGAGCGCAATCTTTATAGTTATTGGGGGCGCTGCGGTCGCCACTCCAGTCAAGCAGCCCAGGCGGATAATCTGCAGTAGCGCCTTCAGATGGCGTTGCTGAGGCGAAAACGGTAGTGACGAGAGTGTGTTTTGTTTTGTTGCTTATCAAATCCGCTGGACACGTTTTCAACTGTTTTGCCAATGGGAATTGAAAGTAGTAACTAATAACTGGAACTACCACTGTGACCAATATTTGTGCCAGGTGCGCGGGGGTGAAGGTCGTATAAGGGTCGTAAACTCTTTCTTTATCTAACGTTACAGGGATATAAAAGACATTTATTACTTTACTGGTGGATATCTATAATTGGCTTTATTTTCTGTATAAATTAATTAATAAATACTAACTATGCTGTCGATGTCCTTATAAATAAATAAATAAAGAAGCCTCAGCTGAAATTTTGGGCACGTTTTTGAATTGTGAACGAAAAATACCTTCTTTCTTCGGCTCACATCTTTGATCTCAATTTGTGTGGTTTTGAAATTGACACTACTAATGTACTATTATCACATTGTCTATATCTATTTAAATATTTTTTTGCGGATGCAATGGGTCCACCAGTAATTATGTTAAATTTAATAATTAGGTTTTAATTTTTTTTTTTTTGCGTAAGAAAGTAATAGACGGCGGTAACCACTTACCATCAGGTGGGCTGTCTTTTTGCTTGTCCCTTTGTGGCATTCAAGAATAAAAGATCATCGACCAGATTGCATACCCACCGCGCCTATGCTAGCGTGACTTTAGAACCATCCTTATAGTTATTGAAAACGCGACAATTTCTTTTCACTCCTGCTATTCGAAAGGGAGTATTCTGTTGTCCGTTTAGAGGGACCAAAATGCGATTTTTCTCCGTCTCCATTTCTGCCCGCTAAGAGGGAGCAAAGTACAATGTTGCTCCCTGCTGCTACTGGTTTATAATAGGAGTGAAAAGCAGAGTGTACAACACGGTAGCAAAATTAGTTATACCTTGGGTGACATAGCTTGAATCCCTCGCTAGCTCAAGATTACCTTCGCTCTGGATTCAATCCATCACCCACGGTAATATACCATTTCCCTCCCTAGTTATCAATCGACCATTAATAAATACCTGATCGTCATTGTAACTGCCGACGCTTCGGGAATGCCTGTGGCGGTTCAAAGTCACTGCCTGAGGCGATTGCCCATCTATGGAGTCCTGTAAAATTATATGTAGACGTGAATAAACTATACAAACACTTTTTTTTATATCAATGGTATGGGCAAACGAGCGCCCATGGACACCGAAATCCTATGACCCCCCATTTAGAAACCATAAGATCTCGAATGCGTTGCCTACCTGAGGCCTAAGATGGAATGCCTCTGCGCCAGGAATTTCACCGGCTGCCTTAACCCCCTACCGGAGCACAACAGTGCGAGCACTGCTATTTGGCGGCAGGTTAGCGGGGAAAGACGGTGGTACCCCCCGGACGGACCTAGCACCAGTCCCTACCACTAGCCATAAACATAACCTTAAATTCGAAAAAAAAAACGATTTCTGAAATCTTGAACAAGTGAAATGAAGTTAATTAAAGAGCTATGATTAAACATTTGATAATATCATGGAAAAAACCCTTTGGGTGAATAATTTTTTTATGACACTAGTTGCCATGGCCTTAAGGCCGTTCCTATACACAGCTCAGCCGTCACTGTCACTCGTTCAACGAGTGAAAGAAAAAGCGCTACGCACAGAACGCCCGACTTCGTTTTTAACACGTTTTAAATTCTATAAAAATACCGTCTTTTTAGACGGTATTTTTATGTGACCAAACTCTGTACTTTTGCATGGCATTTATAAAGCTGTCAATGTATGCGTATAATATGGATAATTTTTCTGTTATATTTAGTTTTACACTGTTTGATATAATAAACTGGAGTAAGTTGGATTAAACTTCCGAGTTAGAGGTTACTTTGGAATTAAATAGTACCGAGCGAAGTTTCGTGAAACGTGTAACGAGAGCTGTCAATGTAAGGATGATATAATCAAATATAAGATATGTTTTTTTAATATTTTTAACTTTTAACATTTCTTAGAAAAGTTTGATCCTACATGAGAAATTTGACGATGCTGGGTCAGGGAACGGCCTTAAGAGGAGGGTATATTCTTGTTTTAAAGGTCAGCAACGCACTGGTGAATCTACTGGAGCAGCTGGTGTTTATGGGCGGCGCTGATTGCATAACATCAGGCAGCGCGCCTGCTCCTTTGCACACCTATATCAAAAATAACTCTACTTTTGAAAAAAAAAAATACCCGACTGCAAACAAACTTTTGACGTCATATTATATATTTTTGTAAACCATTAATTAAACCCTTTATTTTGATACCCCACTCGATAGGTTTTGACAAAAACATTTTTTGGAAACGTTTAAAATGCCTCCGAAAGTCAGCCATTTTTTTTGCAATTCTGATATACCCAGTGTCACTCTCACAATTAAGACAAATCTAACGACACCTCGCATGCTAAAATCCATCAAGCCATTTAGGCTACAGAGCATGCCAAAGAAATATACATACATACATACACACACTCGAAAAACATAACCCTCCTTCTAGCGCAGTCGGGTTAAAAAATAAGCTATTCACCTTGAACCGGTTGAACTGTCTGTATCTCCCGCGGTCCGAGGCGACCAGACTCCGTAGCGACTGCGTGTGTGGACACCGGCTTTCTGCCTGCCAGTGATACGTGCCGAACAGCTTTGACGTGTCGTTCCTGGAACATAAATCCATACTATCCATATCTACTATATAAAAATAAGTCGGGTTTTCCTTCCTGACGCTATAACTCCAGAACGCACGAACCGATTTCCACGGTTTTGCATTCGTTGGAAAGGTCTCGGGCTCCGTGAGGTTTATAAAAAAAACAAGGCGGTACGAAGTCCGCGGGGTCAGCTAGTCTTCTACTATATAAAAATATGTCGGGTTTTCCTTCCTGACGCTATAACTCCAGAACGCACGAACCGATTTCCACGGTTTTGCATTCGTTGGAAAGGTCTAGGGCTCCGTGAGGTTTATAAAAAAAAACAAGGCGGTACGAAGTCCGCGGGGTCAGCTAGTCTTCTACTATATAAAAATATGTCGGGTTTTCCTTCCTGACGCTATAACTCCAGAACGCACGAACCGATTTCCACGGTTTTGCATTCGTTGGAAAGGTCTCGGGCTAAACTAAGGCGGTACGAAGTCCGCCGGGTCAGCTAGTTATATTATATTATATTATTACTAGCTGACCCAGCGGACTTCGTACCGCCTTAGATTTTTTTTGGGGTGGGTATGATAAATAGCTCACGTCCTATTCTCAGACCTACTGAATATACACACAAAATTTCATAAGAATCGGTCGAGCCGTTTCGGAGGAGTTTGGTTACAAACACTGTGACACGAGAATTTTATATATAAGATTTTATATATTATCCCTATTAATATTATCAATGCGAAAGTAACTCTGTCTGTCTGTTACCTCTTCACGCTTCAACCGCTGGACCGATTTGGATGTAATTTGGCGTGGAGATAGTTGGACACCCGGAAAAGCGTTTAGTTCCCGCGGGAGCGCGATAACCGAATTCCACGCGGGTGAAGTCGCGGGCAGAAGCTAGTAAATAATAAATATCTGATTCAGGCGGGTGATTCCGTGGCCGTTCTGTATGTAATACTATAAAATATTCCTGGATATTGCTCGCATATAGAGCCGAAATGTAAGGAGATTGTCAGTGTAATTTCCTTGTCTCTGATAATACTTACCCACAGTGCGGAGAGGTGATCAGCCTGCGTAGGTTGGCGAGCGTAGGTCTCATGTCGGCGGCGGGCAGGCCCCGCGCGCACGACAGCTGCGCTATGCACTTGTTGAGGAGGAACATGGCGTAGCGGAACAGGGTGGCGTCGCCGCCGCGAGCGAAGAGAGGTATGCTGAAATAAAGTGAGATTACGTAAAAGCCGTCGGGTCGGGGGTTCGATTCCGGCTCGCGCCTCTAAGTTTACTTATGTATTTGCGGCCCACTACTGAGCACAGGCCTCCTCTCATCACTAGAGGGTTTGGGCTATAGTCCCCACGCGGACCCAGTGCGGATTGGGGACTTCACACACATCTTTGAATGTGGTATAATTGTTTATTTTTTAAAAGAATAAGATAACGTTAATAAATTTAATCGTCGACAAATAACGATTAAATATTTTTTTGTTTTTTTTTTCAACACGCCGGAAAAAGGAAACACATAAAAATGCCTAGAATCGATATCCGACACTGTGAGTCAATTATCATCTAATGGTTTTGAAGCCACCCAGTATGTGAGAAAACAAGTGTGATCATAAATATTTGATTACTCAATCTCTATACCAAATTTCATCTTAATTGATCCAGCGTTTTAAGCGCGAAACGGTAGTAGACGAGACAGAAAGACAGAGTTCCTTTCGAATTTGTAATAAGTACAGATTATTCTACACTCCACACGGAAGCCGTGGTGGCCTAGTGGTTCGACCTACCGCCTCTCATGCAGAGGGTCGGGGGTTCAATTCCGGCTCGCACCTCTGAGTTTAATTCAATTTGAATTAACCACTGAGCTTTTCGGTGAAGGAAAACATCGTGAGGAAACCTGCACGCATCAGAGTAGTAATTCTAAGATGTATGTGAAGTCCCCAATCCGCACTGGGCCCGCGTGGGGACTATAGCCCAAACCCGCTCGTGATGAGAGGAGGCCTGTGCCCAGCAGTGGGACGTAAGTTGGCTGTAGTAGTTGTAGTAGTAGTATTCTCCACTTACTTGGGATCAGGCAAATCTGGCGTCACATCCAGAATTTTGCTCGCGGATCCAAGCAACGTGATTTTATAGCGTAGCGGCAAATTCAAAATGGCCGCCGTCAAACAAGTTGCTTGGGCCACGAAACCGGCAGCCACGGAGTCGCTCACGGGTGTTAGGGTACGCGGGTTGTCGTCACCACAAATGGGCAGTGGGACGTCGCATATGGTCCAAGTTGATGGGTCTTTCTGTGGGAAAAGATGGAGTTTAGGCTGATTATAAAAATATTTTTCATAGTACAGTCAAGTTCAAGACTTTTTAATATGGTATTGGGATAGATATATTTATTTCTTTATTTATAGAAACGATCTCAGAAACGACTAACGATTTGGACGAAATTTGTAAGATAGGGAGTTTACGGGGGCGACAAATCGATCTAGATAGGTCTCATACTTAGGAAAACTCATTTTGACTCTTTAATCATTGTCTTAGAACACTACCTGTTCTATGTACAAAATCATAGCCAGCTGACTGAGCAAGTGTGCTCCATGAGTTCGACACGAGACCTGACAGCCAGGTCCCGTAGGACTTCTTCAGCAGCCCCGAGCGACAGGACAGGTTACAACGACGCGTAATACCTCCCCGTGACGAGACATCCTATCTGACTGGCAAAGTGGCAAGTTCTTATACCAAATTCCGACGTTCCGCAAGGGTCATGTCTAGGCCCGCTCTTCTTTAATGTATATGTGGATGATATTTTAAATATTCCCGATTTTTTGGCACGCTGACGATATGAAATTTTCCTTAGCGTGAACTCTATCTTATACTTTAAACGAGTTATCTACCTATATTTTTTTCTTTATTTACAGAAACGGTCTCAGAAACGATTCTAACGATTTGCACGAAATTTGTAAGATAGGGGTTTACGGAGGCGACAAATCGATCTAGATAGGTCTCATACTTAGAAAAACTCATTTTGACTCTCAACCGAACTAAACTCTACTAACTTACGCTACCTGTTCTATGTAGAAGATCATAGCCAGCTGACTGAGCAGGTGGTCCGTATGCTCCATGAGTTCGACACGAGACCTGGCAGCCAGCTCCCGCAGGGCACCGCACGACTGTCGCTGCTCCTTCAGCAGCTCCGAGCGACGGGACAGGTTGTACCACTTCTGCATCAGCTCTAACCCTGGAACAGTTGTTACTGCTCAATGTGGGCCACCGTATGGCTGTCAATGTCAAAGACTGTCATTACATAGGTACAATAGCGTCAATGTCACTGTGACCTTTCGACATTTCGGAGAACTATGTTGCCACTTTAGCGTATAATATGGGGGTCGTATTTCGCCGTGCCGACGAGTGGGATTAGGTCGTTAAATTTACCATCACTCTCTCAAGGATTCTGTCGTCGATTTGATACTTAAACGCTGAGGTGTTTTGCCAATTAATTTAACAGTATCTACATACCTAGATCCTGGTTCTCCTCGCAAAGTTTCGCGTGCATCTCTTTCAGTCTTCTTATGTTCGCCATCTTGCTGTCTCTCTCATCCGCCAGCAATATCCTCTTGAACCTCAATATTTCTATCTGTTTCGTAAGCCTCACGTGCTCTGCCCTTTGGAAGGGCGAAGGTTTTGCCTGAAAATAAATAACAGTAAAGAATATTTGGTTGGTTTGGTATGTTTAAAGGGATTTTTACTTTTTGTTGCCTTCACTATTTTGCTGACAGATTTCACTATTGGATTTACTGAGGCACAGGGCGGACACGGCCCATAAAAACACGATTTCGAACACAATTCGAATCGAGTGTCAATGTTTGCGTGAGAGGACGTCTGTGTGCGTGCGAGGACATCTGTACTACACTTGTAAATGTGTGTGTGTACCAACTACGCGGGCCAGTGATCCACTGTCCATCTCCGAATGAAACATATGACGGTAAGGGCGAATTGGGCGCGAGTTGCGCGCCGGCTAGATTCAGGCAGTTGATTCCGCGTATGTAGTACTATTAAATATTCTGTGACTGAGGTATGTAGCACTAGCAAGCCTTTGAGGGGCCAATGGTCAGCAGTATTTTTCTGTCAAGGATGTTTTTATTTAAGCGTAAGTAAATATGTTGGAAATAAGAAGTAGGATCAGTAGCTGCATTTCGACCAATTACTGATTGTGGTAAGAGTTATACACATAAAAATACTTATATGGATTTACTGAAATTCGTCACGACTGTTGAACATGATTCAGTTGACTGTTATTAACAAATATCCAGGCTACTTAAAGTCTCAAGCAACCACTCGATATTAAGAAGAATAAAAATATTACACTATTTGAACAAAGTGGGAAAGATGTTCAGTAAATATTACTTATACACTTTAAAATAGGAAAGCCCACTAACCTTAAAAGATAAGAGATCATTCAATTTCAACGCTAGCCGGGGTCCATTGGAAACCGGTCTATCATCCTTAATTCTACCGTTCGCACTCAAATCGCTCTGGGACGAAGATTTCTCTTTGACAGCATCACTGTCGTCGGGCGAGAAGAGATTCCTCTGCGATCTGCTCTTAAACCTCACCACATTCCCAAACTCATCGGACTGAGTCAAACGACTCGTCAATGCCGAATTCTTGTATATTTTTTCCTTCACCTCATCTACCGCTTCCTGCCTCTTTTTTATAGAGTATTGCAATATGTGTAACTTCTGCAGCTTGTCAGAATTGTAGCTAGGACGTATCTCTGATTTCAGAAAACTCAACGCTGCATACCTATACTTCGGAACTCCATCGGATTCATTTCTCAAGTCGTAATTCTCTGCTGTTTCACTCAAATCTATCTTACTTCCCGACAACTCTTCCCTAGAAGCGTTTTTAGAAAAACTATCACAGTTTAGATCACTAGTTGTGAACACTTTAACGTCCAAATGGTCAGGCGAATGCTCGTATATATGATTTGGGTCGACTTTCCTTTCGTTGTGCCTTCCATCGCCCCTGTAATTTGGCTGAGCAATGTTTAGGCTCGCTGAGTTCTTTATAGTCGGAAAATGTTGCTGAAAACCCCTTTCTATAGGACTTTGGCTTTTCGAATACTCTTTATCTGTTTTCCTAGTATACTTGCTGGGGGAGAGTGATCTAGATTCCTTTACAAACTTATGGTTTTGTATGAACTTTGATTCTAGAGTGATTTTGGATAAATTCGTTTTGCCAGAAGAGTCTGAAGAGGGTGAACTATGTTCTATCTCATTTTCAGGCGGGATAATATCTAATTTGAGACTTTTATACGAGCAGAAATAGCCACCATGCATTTGGAACACTAGTGTGTTGCTTTTGAAGCAGTCCGAGGTGAAATTCGAGGCCAAATTGGCGCCCAAATATCTTAGGCCCGTGAAATACACCCCCCACGTTTGTATGATGTGGTCTTGGGGTCTATCGCAGGAGTCATCGCTATCTCTCGACGGCTGTAGCGTGTGACACCAGATACGTATGACCACATTCGTTGATGACATACGCTGGGTAATTTCTGAAACAAATGATGTCATTTCACAATCAGTTGGAATTTCACGTTTTCTAGCGATATGATGTTATATCCTGTGATGCCGGTTTAGTCTGACAGGCGATTGTTCATTATTTTTTCTGCTGACTGTCCTCTCTACATTATAGGCGGATAACTGTGTGACAAGAGTGTCTATTTATTAGCAATTGAAATTATTTTAGATGGAAATATTTTCTGTATTCCATGTTGTTACAAATTGTTATTATTTAAGTCTTGCTTTGTGTGAAACACGATAACACTTAGAAAGGTTGTGAGCTTCGAGATGACGAATGATAGAGACAAAAGGAAGAAAGGACCAATTTATGCATATCCCACGTAATGTGAGGCAGTGAGTAAGGAGATGATGATAATTCAACAATTTAACTAACCACAATGACGCAAGTCAATGACGCCAATTAGTAGAGGACAATGACCAAATACGGATTACTGTCTGTATGTATCACGCCTATATCTGTACCTATACATACTATCGCGAGGCGATAAACCAGTAATTCTGCTTTTACTCAATTAATTTTAAAATAACTTCCAAACCAGATAGATAAGATCAAAGAGAGTACTGTGACATTATGAGCCTTAACCCTTAGCATTAGGTCCGTTTGATAAGAGTCATAAACATGTTGATAGTAAATTTGCATACCGGTTTATATCGGCTAACCTATATTGTGCTAGGATGAAGTTTATCAACACAAGTGACTCATCAGTATCATTGACATAAATACGGAGCATCAGTTCAATAGACAACACAAACAATAAACATCAATGTTAAAGTCAAAACAAAAGTAAAGTAAGAAACACTTGAGAGTAAATTGGTGTATTGTTAGCCATATTTAATATTATAAATGCGAAAGTAACTCTGTCTGTCTGTCTGTCTGTTGCTCTTCAACCGCTGGACCGATTTGGATGAACTTTGGTATGGAGATAGTAGGAGTCCCGGGAAAGGACATAGGCTACTTTTTATCCCGGAAAAACGCATAGTTCCCGCGGGAACGCGATAACCGAATTCCACGCGGATGAAGTCGCGGGCATGAAATAGTTATAAAATTGCCATCCGTCCGGGTTTCTCCGGATTTGTCCTAGTTTAAAGGGCATCCGAGGAGCGTCCGGGGGTGGCTTCATTTGTAGTCCGGGTTTCAAAATTTAAAGTCTTGAGCCGCCCGCGACACGCACACTGACGCACCTGTTGACTTGTCCGGGTTCTGGACTCTAAAATCCGGGGTTTTCTCGCGTCTTGTCCTGGTTTCCAAATTTTAGAGATGGCAACCCTATATAAAATAAATGTATTTCTTCTTCTTCTCCTTCTTCTTATAATATTTCTTCAACTTTTAAAATAAATGCCTTTTGGTATTGTTTACGAAAAGAGCACACATGGTAAGTGGTGTTTGTCGCCCATGGACATATAAGATTGCGAATGTGTTGCTAAACCCTAAAGCCTAAGTGGAACACCTCTATGCAATTTCTCCAGCCCCTTACCGCCTTAAAGGAGCACAACAATTTTGCTTAATTCAGAGATTGTTGATTACAATCATTTTTGGTATCATAAACTTCATAAATCAAATGGTAAACTGATACCACACAGTAGTGTAACCAACATACTATCTTAAACCTATACTCTAACTAGGTCCGTCTAATTAGTTACTTTTTTAGAAATAAATGAAATTGTGTATATGACAATTTTAACTGTATTATTAAACACATTCATACTTGTCATACATACTACTACTACTACAGCCTATCTGCGTCCCACTGCTAGGCACAGGCCTCCTCTCATCACGAGAGGGTTTGGGCTATAGTCCCCACGCGGGCCCAGTGCGGATTGACTTGACTAACATACATGTTTATTTATTAATAATCCAAATAGATTATTTTCCATTCATTTAGATGTATTTGAAATATAATTTTCTTCACTATAACGGGTATACTAGGTCTATATTTAATAAAAACTATCAAGAACAAGGATTTCCTATGTTTAGGAATACAGGCAATCCTAGTTCTAAGAATACAGAAGTTGTATGGTATAATCCTCTATATATTATACCTGTTGATATTTACCCAATATTTCACCAAGAAATTGTAGCACACACACACACAGGCTTAAAATAATGGTAAGTAAACAGAAAACTAGTTTAAATGAAATGAAAGTTTTTACAATTTCAAACTAACAAAACAACAGTAGTATTCTTATGTTACTTTCATCAAAAATATTTGTAAGCGAGAGATTATGAAGAATGTGGTGGCTATGTCCGAAAAGTACCTGAATCTATTTCTTTCCATTTGGGGTGGGGAGAGCTTATCCTCTCGCTGGTGTAGAACGGAGCTGACATTGTAGTGTGGTGTAGCGTCAGATAGAAACTGCAATGATACGAGCACCCTTCAGGGGGTCGGATGTTGTAGCCCACAATCTGTAACGAGAATGAAGATTTCAATGATTTTAATTTGTATGAATGAAAATTCTTATCTGCCAACTTATTACAAAAAATAGTACGAAAACGCCCCATTATGTCACAGTTTTCAGACAACTGTTCTATATTTTTATCCTCAACTTTGATTTAAACAAATAGTAGTAGTAGTACAGTACACAAAATATATAGTATTGGCAATAGTAATGGGCGGTTTTTCAAGCTTTTCAACCACTGTCAGTCCACTGTCGCATTTTAAGCAATATCCAGCAGATTTATATGTACAGAGGGATGGTTCATCTATTAAAAAATATCAAAAAATGCTATCTGAGATAATGTGGTAATTGTAAAGTGTGGCAGAAGAATGACGGTGATTGAAATGCACCCGAATAGCAGCTGGAAATACCAAAGATAAGTTATTGAATTCTGTAATATTGTAATTGAGATAGTGCAAATGCAACATCACCAATATCTTATCAAAAGAAGGTTATTTCTAGCTCGGCTTACAAAAATAATTTGCCTGTATTTTAGTAAACCAGTATTGTAGTAGATCATCATGCATTATGGATTACAACATTCAATAAAAACAAAGGACATGAATGAATAATTGCATATTGTCTAGGTGCTATCTGACAGGTTGTGTAGGTGTTTGTTGGTAAATGAAAGAAAAATCTCAAAGCAACATTGTAACATATCTTTAGTACCTGTATTAGACTACGAAGACGTAATTGTTGAGTAGCAAGAGGCGTATGCTCTCTACATCTCGGCCTTCCAAACATTATTAGATAATTTTATAACTCAACAACAAAGGTATTTCAAATAAAACATCGACATATGTACAATAGAAATTAACACTAGCTATATGGTTTATTGCACGCTAAAGCATGAGGAAACTGCCATCTCAACGAATTATTTCGCTTTGAAAACGAAATAAAAATACACAAATTTCGCTGATTGACGAGAATCACACAAGTTCACACAACATACATCAAAATAAATTGTCAATTTGTCAATTCGTTTTTTTTTTCATTAGTATTTTTTTAATATGGCAGCTTTTAAATAAGTCCACTAAGACGATTTTTATAATAATAATATGATATTAGCATGATGTTAGAAAAGTAATTTTATGTTGATTCCAGTAAAATACTCAGTAAATTAATATTCAAGCTACCATTATAATTTCTAATGAAATTAGGATGTTGCTTTTACCGTCCGTCATCTTGCTCTGTGGCGTCATCTAGCGTCGATTCACGAGATAATTAATGGCGGGTTATTTTGAAACGTTTTCTCGTGAATTAAAGTATGGACCTAACCCAGTCAAACGAGTAAAAATAATGAAAAGTAAACTGTTACAGAAGTCAAATTATTTATTTAGCACACTTCAGTTTTGAGACATCTGGAACCTTGCGCCGCAGGGACGTGTTTTTTTAGGGTTCCGAAGTCCACAAGGAACCCTTATAGTTTCGCCATGTCCGTCCGTCCGTCCGTCCGTCCGTCCGTCCGTCCGTCTGTCCGCACTATTGCTCGGAGATGCTTAGGTCTAGAGAGCTGTAATTTAGCATGAATATGCATATTAGTTACGCTGACAAAGTGGTACAATAAAATTTTGAAATATATTTTTTTATAGGGTACCTCCCATACTCGTAAAGTGGGGATGTAATTTTTTTTTCTTGCGTACCCCATGGTGCGGCATATCGTTGAATAGGTCTTAAAAAAATATTGTGGGTTTGTTAAAACCATTTTTTGATTAAGTGATGCGTTTGTTAAATATTAAGCTTTAAAGTGCTATTTTTTGCTAGAGTCACGTGTCCCCCCCCCCCTGCCAGCTAAATGGTGGTATTTGGATGGCTGAAAAAAATCACGGTTGTGGCATATATAACGTAGTTGGAAGGAAAACTATCACAGCTAAGTAGGGTGTACAAACTTACGAGTAATAGTCGACCAACTTATAATGATGATTTTTCTCGAGCGGCAGGGGCGTCGGGCGGGCACGTCATACCACAGGCTAGCTATATGCTAATAAATCTTAGAAAGGTACTGTGGGCATCCTCAACTTCGGAACCCTATAATTTGCGCGTGGCCCGACACGCACTTGGCCGGTTTTATTTTAAATGTGTTGGCAATAAGAACATGACAAGAAAACGATACCCACATGATTGGCTCGTTTCTTCACTTGGGCAATAGGTAAGTATATAATATCTGGACACGACTAAAAGGCATGACGAAATCCGTCGTTAATTCTTATCAATAAGTAAGTGTAGTCTTAAAGTCATATTTCCAATTTAAGTTTAATTGAAAATTTCAACAAAATTGCAACGTTATTTGCTGAAGGATCGAAAGTTAGTCATGGAAGTTTTAACTATTGTGACAATTTGTTTTATACAACCGATTGTATTACATGCTTTTGAGGTGAGATTTGGCGTTCGATGCAGTTATTAAAATAAACCCGAGTACTTGATCTTTAAAAAAAAATTCGAAGCGGGTTAAAGGGCGATATTCGTGGAAGGAGCGAAGCTTCATACCCCGAGCCGCCCTCCAAAGTCGCCATCAGATCAGATACTTATATGGAAGTGAACAAATGACCATAAATATCTGTTCACGATCATATTTTCAAGACGTTAGATGCATGTTCACATATTTATGATAACCTCGCTTGCTACGATATATACTTATTTGATACGATGCGACTGTTGTACCTACTTACTACATAACCCTACTTACGTCCTTCGCTCCGAACAGTCGCGCCATACACCAGCGTCATCTACACATTGTGTGTGGTGTGTGTGTGTTCTTCATCAGGTCCTTTAGATATTTTAAAAGGACTAAAGCTAAGGATGTGGCACTTTCTTGGTCCCAAGTATATAGATCCCTTGGGGGGGATTGCCATAGTCGCCACGCTTGGCAGGCGGGTTGGCGACCGCAGTTTGATGAAGGTAGTTCTCGGAGGACGCTGCTGCCCATCCTCCGGTTTAAGAAGCTCCGGAAGCAAGTAGCACAGGACCGGTCTGAGTGGCGAGCCTTGGGGGAGGCCTATGTCCAGCAGTGGACGTCTTTCGGCTGAAATGATGATGATGATGATGATGAAAGCTAAGGTTCCACTTGCACCAACGTCGCTTCCCCTTGTTAGCCCCTCTCTAGAAAAGCCGTGGTGGCCTAATGGTTCTAATAATTTTGCTACCGTGTTGTTATAGTAGGTATAATTACACTCTGCTTTTTACTCCTTTGAGAAAATCGTACTTTGCTCCATAGAGAGCAAAATCGTACTTTGCTCTCTGTTAGCGGGGCAGAAATGGAGAGGGAGCAAAATCGCATTTTGCTCACACACGCACACAAAATGCACTTTTTCAAATAGGAGGAGTGAAAAGATCCATTTTACAGGACTATGACAGTGATGAGGTTGCGCCTGCGCACGGTGGGCCGCCGCTCGACAGGAAACTGTATGAAGCCGAGGTGAACGCGGCCAGTATGGCCGACCTGATGGAGAACAAACACGTCTACCACACACATAAGTACCGGCTGCAGGACCTCAATCGGAGATCCTTATCGGACCAGCCTTATATGGAGGTTAGGCAGGGGCAAGTACAAGGGGCAGGAACAAGTAGTACCTATACAATTTAGCTCCGTTCCTTTTAACCTACCTATCCGTGTGTACCTATTCAATAGGGGCCATCGCGTGTGAATTTGCCACTAGAGGCGCTAGTGTCGCGTGAGGTCCAATAAATAACATTCAGTAGGTATATTCACTGATCCCTATTTAAGACTTCGAATATAGCCCCTGGGCGTTTATTCGATCGAGTCCACGAAATGATTCTATAGGGAACGGAAAAGGAATCTGCACACAAATAAAATACATATGATATTATAACTAGGATTAGTAGAATAAAGGATATTATTATTTATTTTATTTTTATTTACTTACCTATTGTTGAAGGTAACAGCGATGGAAGATGAAGATGCGGTGGGCGACTTCCACGAGAATATTCAGGTTTTGCTATTCGTTTACATTGGAATTTAGTCAAGATAAATTAGTTACGTACTTAAAGTATTATTTTTCGGTAGGTAATCAACAGAATCCGAAGCCGTGGTGGCGGCCTAGTGGTTCGACCTACCGAACCACTAGGCCTCTCATGCAGAGGGTCGGAGTTTCAATTCCGGCTCGCACCTCTAAGTTTACTTATGTACGAAATTCAATTTGAATTTACCACTGAGCTTGTCGGTGAAGGAAACCTGCTCGCATCTGCGAAGTAATTCAAAGATGTGTAGTCCCCAATCTGCACTGGGCCCGCATGGGGCCTATAGCCCAAACCCTCTCGCGATGAGAGGAGGCTTGCGCCCAGCAGTGAGACGCAAATAGGCTGAAGTTTAGTGTAGTAGTAGTAGTAATCAACAGATTTACAAATTGTGTAAGGAGATTGATTGATTTCCGCCGCTCCACACGATGTCGAGTTAATTAGGAACCAGTTGCGAGCATAGAGTTTTGTATATTCATGCGAAAGCAAACGGTGTCTTTTGTATTTTTTTGGCAATAAATTGAATCTTGACAAACATATTATATACCATATAGATATAAAAAGGTAGCTTAAAAAAGCTACTTACTTACGTAAGTAATTGGCCCATTTAGATCTTGGCTAATCGTAACCGAAGCACTTATTAGTTAAAGTTAAATAAATGCGAGCCAGTCAGTCCACCGTTTGTCAAATTAAAGGCCATTTCAACTAAATCGTATGAATTTTCATGTGACTTTTATTACCTACCAACCAATTACTTACCTCAATTCTTGGAACAGATGTCTCGAAAAGTTGTCGACGGGGGTGAAGATCCCAAACTGATACCTATGCGGGTAAGTCGTATTTTCAAACTAACACTTCTTATTGTGGTCATAGAAAAAATAAGGTAAACCTAGAAGGGCAACCTTCAAACAAATCAGCCTACGCCCGAAATAAGTGTTGAATAATAGATGTCGCTGCCTCGGTAGTCCGCATTATAAATTTGAACTCCATGAGCAACATCTAGATGGCGCTGTACAGGCGAAGTATGAAAATTTAAAGCGCCCTGGCTATTTCCGATGTACGCCGTAGGTAATGTAAGGAAATTGACAGTCTACGTTGTGGTAGAGTAGAGTAGAGATATTTGTAAGACTGCTTACTATAAATTGCGTTTCGTGCAATGAGTGAGTAAGAGTTACGGATAATAATTAACTAGAGGGCTAAATAATTAACATCCCTATTCGCATTGGGCTCGGGGGACTAATATAGCCTAAACCGAGGCCTGCGTCCAGCAGTGGGATTTAATTGGAGCTGGAAAAATATTTTTTCGTTTTTGTAGGCGTCTCCTGAATTGGTCTTGGCTGTGGCAAAGGAATCTGCTAAACTGCCAGTGGTTAACCAAGACGACGATGAACGAGTGAAGATTCTGCGAAGTGGGGTGAGTAATGTTCATCCAGATGACGAAAATAAAACCGACCAAGAAGCGAGTTAAACTCGCGCGGAGAGGGTTCCGACCCTTGATTATTTTCAATGACGTCATTTTCAAACCGTTTCACAGGATAAGCTCTTTTATATGATAGATTTCAAATACCATGGAGTTCTTAATAATTTTCCTGTAAATGTCATTAACTATAATCGGTCCAGTAGTTTCGGAAAATAATAATTTGAATTAACCACTGTGCTTTTCGGTGAAGGAAAGTAGTAGTAGTAGTTTCGGAAAAAAAACGACTGTGACAGACGGACGGACAGACGAGTGATCCTATAAAGGTTCCGTTTTTACCTCTTGAGGTTCGGAACCCTAAAAATGAAACCGACCATCTCCAACATCTATTGTTTATTTGTTATCTTCAAGTAGGGTTACAAAACGATACTTAACGCAGGCTCAAACCATAATGTGAAGAAAAAAACCGGCCAAGTGCGTGTCGGGCCACGCGCAAATTATAGGGTTCCGAAGTTGAGGATGCCCACAGTACCTTTCTAAGACTTATTAGCATCTAGCTAGCCTGTGGTATGACGTGCCCGCCCGACGCCCCTGCCGCTCGAGAAAAATCATCATTATAAGTTGGTCGACTATTACTCGTAAGTTTGTACAGCCTACTTAGCTCTGATAGTTTTCCTTTCAACTACGTTATATATGCCACAACCTTGATTTTTTTCAGCCATCCAAATACCACCATTTAGCTGGCAGGGGGGGGGGGGACACGTGACTCTAACAAAAAATAGCACTTTAAAGCTTAATATTTCACAAACGCATCACTTAATCAAAAAATGGTTTTAACAAACCCACAATATTTTTTTAAGACCTATTCAACGATATGCCGCACCATGGAGTACGCAAGAAAAAAAAATTACATCCCCACTTTACGAGTAGGGGAGGTACCCTATAAAAAAATATATTTCAAAATTTTATTGTACCACTTTGTCAGCGTAACTAATATGCATATTCATGCCAAATTACAGCTCTCTAGACCTAAGCATCTCCGAGCAATAGTGCGGACAGACGGACGGACGGACGGACATGGCGAAACTATAAGGGTTCCTTGTGGACTTCGGAACCCTAAAAAAACAGTATAGCACGACACAGCTTAGAAGGCGCGCGGTTTAAGCAATAATAGACTCTGCGTCAACGGCTTAAGTGCTCCGCCGCGCGCCTTCTAAGTTGTGTTCTGCTACCTACGACATTGCCTACTGCAACGGAGATTTTGTGACTCGTTTGTGAGTTAACCACACTCCAACCAAAACGTGCATACGGGTGCATATTTTTTATTAAAAATTAATAGTTCAATTCACACGTAGAGATCTTCTACTATATAAAGTCCCGCGCCTTCACATTTCAAAACGCTTCAATGTATTTAAAAAGCACCACCAACACTCTCAGCACATGTGTGCGTGCTGAGACAGCCATCAACTATGCGTTGAGAGTGTTGGTGGTGCTTTTTAAATAATAATGAAAGAATTGAAGCGTTTTGAAATGTGAAGGCGCGGGACTTTAGATAGTAGAAGATCTCTACGATATTTTGCGGTCATGTGGTACGTGTGAATTGTACTATTGATTTTCAATACAAAATATGCGCTCGAGCACGTGTTGTGGTTGGCGTGTGGTTGTGACGTGTGAAACAACCCTTAATGATCCATGATACCTATTAATTGCTAAAATTTTCCCCGTTCTCTATCTCAGGATTATTGGAACGGAGTTTGGAAAGAAGACGTGGACACAGCGACTCTCTTGCGGACAAATGAAGTGGAGGAGAAAGAGCCTACTCCGGTAGTTTTTTTTTTTACTTATATCAATGGTATAGGCAAACGAGCGCACAGCCCACTTGATGGTAAGTGGTCACTGCGGCCCATGGACACCGAAATCCTATATGATTCCTCATTAAGAAACTAAAAGATATCGAATGCGTTGCCTACCCTGAGGCCTAAGATGGAATGCCTCTGTGCCAGAAATTTCACCGGCTGCCTTAACCGTCTACCGGAACACAACAGTGCGAGCACTGCTATTTGGCGGCAGGTTAGCGGGGAAAGGCGGTGGTACCACCCCGGACGGACCTAGCACCAAGCCCTACCACTAGCAACACAGCAGTATAGAAGAAAACACGAATTGAAAGTTCAAATAAAACATTTTATATTTTCTTTAAATAATACTTGTTATTACCAACTTTTCTGAAATATTTTTACTGTATTTTCCAGGAGGATTTGGTAAGCGAGTTTTATATGATTTATGTTTTATACTTATTATTATTTAGAATTTATACAATAAAATTCTATCATCATACAAATAAAAGACTATATCAAAATCGGTTCGTCGTTCGTCCGGAGGAGCTCTACGAAGCCACACACAGCACCAACATCACCATAACAGCCTATCTATTTACGTCCCACTGCTGGGCACAGGCCTCCTCTCATCACAAGAGACTTTGGACTATAGTCCAAACGCGGGCAATGGGGACATCACACACATCCTTGAATTACTTCACAGATGCGCGCAGGTTTCTCCACGACGTTTACCTTCACCGAAAAGCTCAGAGGAGATTCAAATTGAATTTTGCATGCAAGTAAACTCAGAGGTGGGAGTCGAGTTCGAACCTCCGACCCTCGACATGAGAGGCGGTAGGCCAAACCACTACGCCACCACGGCTAAAACATACATTTTACTTTTAAAAGCATTTTCTTCTGACGTGAAAGGGGCACAAGATTGTTATTTATTATCAAGAATAAATAAAAATTGATTTTTGTTTTCAGGAATCTATTAAAGCGAAAATAATGCCGGGCTCCAAACTTTATCATTTAGTATCCGTATTACAGAGAATGTCACCCAAGCTCTTGTATATCATAAATAAACCCAATTAAAAATGTAACAATGTGAAGTGTTTTTAGTAATTATTCCACAATATAACCCTAAGAAAGCTATGGTGGCCTAGCGGGTTAAAAAAGAAACCTTCACCTAGTCACGTTACGTTCTCTATCTCGATGTTCCAAATGATGAATGAATGATCTGAGTACCTTTAAATTGGTTTATATGTATATATATTATGTTATCGATTATTCTTACAAGTTTTTTGGCTGTCTTGTTCTCAGCAATGGACTAGCAAGTGTTGGTAGATTATTTTAATTTTCTGACGTGTGAGTGCCCGTATCCCGTATGTGGTCAATTTGTTGAATAAAATAAATGATTGATTTTAAATCACCTTATTTCTAGACTCCATGCTTCCACTGTGGAGTAACTGCTCCATACTAATCTAAATGCAAAGTTGGACTTATCAGTTTGTACCACCGTTTTGTATGAGAACTGGGTACGTATTATAAAAACGGTTCATTGGTGTGGATCACTAGATTGTTTGGCTTCTTGCATTTCAGCAACTGGCAAGCCCTCGGTTCGAGGTCCCTCATGTCGTAATAGCACTTTAAAATTTTCCTTTTCATCTCCGGCTTACTCTCCGCGTACTCCACCATCTTTCTTAGGGTATCCTTTACCTCATGCTCTCTCTGTATCCTTTTCATCTCGCCATAGAAGTATTGTGTGCTCAACATATTGTTACGAAGAAAATTTGACAGTTCGTTGAAACGTTTCACATGATCCGCCTGAACAACTTTGAATTTGCGTTCATGTTTTCTCTTTTCAAGTTCTTTCCGATCGTTGTGTTTTTTGTTCTCTGCGCCGTTTCTTAAAACGTGTGAATATTCATTAGTGCCAGTGTCATCATCAAATTGTTGATTACCAAGCAGAACTCTGTAAAGGTTGTTGTATCGTCTGTCATATTCTGAATTTTCGGAGGCTGCCGCCGAAAATGGTTCTTCTATTAAAGTGTTTCCTCTAGCACTTTGAAGGTAAATTACCTGGAAAATTAGAAAGCAAACCTTCAAATAAAATAGTCTTTCAATTCTTAAAAAAAAGTCAGGATCGAATTAGAAAAAAAAGATTCGATCGCCGTGTTGTGCCTTCTTCCTCCTTAAGTTAGAGCTTCAATGTAGATATCTAACATTCAAGTTTGGATATATCATTAGTAAGTAAGAGTTGGTAAAAAAGTAGATGCATTTAAAATTAGTTTCCATCTAGATATCTACGCGTCGTCCATTATAGATTAAAATATTATTAATGGGTATTAATTAAAATATAACAATAAAGTAAAATAATAATCCTAATATTTTTTTAGTTTTGAGTGTTGGGATGTTTGTTACTCAATCATGAAAAACGGCTCAACTAATTTGCATGAAATTTGACACACAGATAGTTTGTAACCTTTTTTTTAACCTTGGAAAAATGCCTTTACGCTTCCCGTCCGGCCGGGGGACCAGGACGGGTATGACGGACTCCCAGACAGTTGGCCCAAACTGCCCGGACTACCGTCTAAAAACCCAAAGGTTTACCTCATGCCGCATACTGACGGGGTGCGGGATCGTGTCGTGAAGCGACAATTAAGGAATGAAGGTGTGAAGAGGAAGGAAAGAGTAGGTATATACAATAAATATATTTACAATAAGGGAAAGAAAACCTATTTACAATTATTAAAAAAAAGGGTAATGGAATATGGGCGAAGTGGTGAGAAGTGGTGTTATGTAGAGCGGTGTGGAGGTAAGTAAAGTTGAGTCAGGGTGTGGGACGAGTGAAGGATGATGTGAAGGTTGAAGGAGCTCGGGGTGGAGAATGATTCAGCAGCACGGCGTGGCGGAAGGGCGGCACAGGATATTGGTGAGTCGGAATCAGGAACAGCGGCACAGGTCTTTACTGGACGGTGGAGGTGTGCAGGGTCAGAGCGACGCTTCGAGGTTCAGCTGGTGGCTGGCACGGGGTAGTACTGCTGCAGGGTGGATCAGCGTAGTGGTGACGTCGTAGTGGACCGTCTCTGGATGGCAGTGTGATGCCACAGGCTCGGTACACGTAAAGAGCGGCACGGGTGATAGTACAGCGGGTAAAACGTCAGAAGAGACGGAGCGAATGGCTATCACCACGTATAAGGTGAGTCTTTGTACGGATATTTAAAGTTGTCCGCACACCAACTTGAAGGACTTTGTGCGGATAGATTTTAGAGTCGTCCGCACACCAACTCAGAGATGAAGTAAATTATTAAGTTAGCACGGCCAAAAGATTGCCAGAGCCTTTGGGCCTTTTTGCAGGGTCCTGGGGGCTGGTCGACCCCCAGGACAAAGGTCTTATAATTTCGACTGCTCCGTTTGAGAGCTGAAGAAGAACTCACCATCCTTGCGGCTATATCGGTAAGGAAACCTTGGATGGAATTTTTAGAGAATTTGAATAAAAATAGAAATAAAACATCAAGTTTATCGCCCACCAGTGAGAAACCTAACATTTTACCAAAGGATTGATATGTTGTGACCATAGCAACGGGTATCAACAACATTGTCAACTACGTCAATATTTACAAAAAACACAATTTCACCGAAATTATAAAGGCAAAACTGTAGTGTTCATGTAATTCAAGAAGGAAAAATAATAACAGGTCGCGACAAATACATTGCCACGACGTAATTTGAGTATCGTATAAGTAAACGCGAGACAAAGAAGAAGCTTGGATGTACGTGAGATTATGGTGTTATAAAAATGTGTTTGTGTACAAGGGATCCGAAGTAATGTTATGTTTTTAATTGCAGGAGCATGTTAATGATGAGTAATAAATGAAAGTGTAACTTAAAAGGTAAGTAATATTATGATACCCTACAATCGCCGTGACGCATTCAACCGCTGCCCCGTCGCGGCCGCCCGCCGGAGCAGGACCCCTCCAAGTTGGGGCTGGAAGCCCCCCACCGCTGGAGGCATGCCGAGGAAACAAGACACGCCGACCAGCCCGAGGACTCGACCCACGGGCAGTGAACCCCCCGGTTCACCACCCGAGTCCTCAGCAGCAATCCACTAGGGGTTTTGGGGAAACTCCTTCCCCCTTCTGTGGATTCTGCGCACCTCAGGTGGGGTTGCGGAAGACAGGGAGAACGGCGCGTCGTAATACCGACACTCCTCTTCCCCCGCAACCCCACCCCACAAAAGCAGCCCTTACGGGCCGTAACCTCCACGTGAGGCCCCAGTCAGCAGGTGACCGGGGCCGCACAAACGTCGCCCTGAAAAGGGCAACGTCCCCACTCGTCTCCTCTGCAACGCCCTTTGAAATAGTTTGTAACCTGGATTAACTCATAAG
The DNA here is from genome assembly GCA_963971205.1 of Aethes cnicana. Lineage (NCBI taxonomy): Eukaryota > Metazoa > Arthropoda > Insecta > Lepidoptera > Tortricidae > Aethes > Aethes cnicana. The sequence continues at coordinate 6,384,005 of OZ020295.1, read as the reverse complement.
CTACTTTTTATCCCGGAAATCATCCCTTCAGGGGGAAATCAGGGGGATGGAAGTTTAGTATGAAATCCCTTGCTGACGAAGTCGCGAGTGTCATAAAGTATACTTGAATTCTCCTAGAGAAACTAGACTTGCATAAACCACAACCGGAACCAAAGAGATATTGTTGTATTTCTATTTTAACGGCTGTTACACGGATAATCGAACGAAAATATTGCTTTAATTGGAAATTGGAATTTTCCGACCTCAATCCACTTGTTATACGCGATTAGATCCGTTCAAACTAGTTTTATTAAAAAAAAAATACAATAAATCAACTAACAATAATCAGGAGCCACAGCGGTGCCATAGTGCGTTATTTGAAATATTTGAAACGTACTAGAGCGTGCCATGTCCAGAAACCAACAACAACCAGCAGCATGTCAAAACGCCATGATTAAAAATGCAAAATTTCATTCAAGTGTAACAATAACAAAAACTAATATATTATTTATGGCCGTGAAGTATTTTATTTGATTTCACGGATCAATGGAGCCGTATAAGATTTCGTTCTATATTGTTATAGTTATTCTTAATTTTTATCAGGTTTGTATACTGTTTGTTCATTAACCCTGTTACTATTACTTTCAAAGATTAGAAAAGCTTTTCTACTTAGTTAATGAAACCAAAGGACTGACATGACAGACCCGGTATCGCCAAAAAATCTACTAAGTACATCCCGCAGCCACAAATGTGGATAATATGATATATTTGATACTGTAAATATAGATAAACGATTTCCCATATGCCCAAATTAATATGGGTAGGTAGGTATATTAGGGACATATACAGCCAAATAACACTTCCTTCAATTTGCTACCTAGGCCTCTGAGATACCTACGTCTCTCGCTTAATAATAAGACGTCCGTGAGTCGAACAATCCCTTTCCCAGAATAGCTTTTTATGTGATAAATCATCTCGCTCAACAAGGAAACAGAATAGGTGTCGTTATTTAGGGATTTGGGAATTCCGTCCAATGACCGCCTGGATGGCTACCACCCTACGAGCATGTAGCAAAGCAGCCTCGCTTTGTTTCGGCTTTACAAACCGCCAACCCATCGACGCATCTGTTGGTAATTCCTACTGGGGTGAAGTAGCACGGTGTGACGATATTTTACCCATAGTATCAGCTATCGATTCTAATATAGGCGGCGTTGACTACTTTCCTTCAGGTGAGGTTGTGTGTCAGTCTATAGGTATAAAAATAAACTCTAATTTGTGGAATTATTTGACAAGAATGGAAGTATTTGACAAAATCCTTTAATTTCAGGTTGAACCGCAAAGGCGTGAAATATCCCCTGAATTCAGATTCATAAACTATCCCCCACTCGTTTACACCAAACCGCCATTAAAAACCGCCCCCTCGAGACGAAGCAGACTTTCAGTCACAAGAAAGAGGATGTTGTAGTTTCTAAAGGCCAAGCAACAATGACTCGTGATGGCCATGCGAACAACTGGCCTAGCCGGCCACAACATACCACGATTGCTTTGAAGTGTGTGAAAACTTGACAAGAGCTAGTAAAACTCTATGCTATTTTAAAGGTTTTTCTGTAATCTATCGGTAAGGCCAAACCATAGAGAAATGATACAAGAGTGGCAGAGCCCATACTGTAGTGCGTGCTCCGAAACCCGGGTTAACACTAGATCACTAGATCGACATCTAGCGTTCAGTGGCTGAACCCCGATTACCCGACCGTTTATCAGTTGCTTGAAGCTAGATGGCAAGCCGAACCCAAAGCATATTTTATTGCTTAACAGTTTACAACTTACAAGTCTCTGTGTAATAAGAGGATTTCAAAAGAGTTCTAGTTATAATATTAGTTGTAAATTGTTTAGAAATACACTTTGCGTTCGGAACAGTATGGGCTCTGCTGCCACTCTTCTTGTTTCATTTCTGTATGGTCAAACTATCCTATGTCATCACATCACCATCATCATCATTTCAGCCGAAAGACGTCCACTGCTGGACATAGGCCTTCCCCAAGGCGCGCCACTCAGACCGCTTTTGTGCCACTCGCATTCATCGCGTTCCTGCGACCTTTACAAAGTCGTCACTCCATCTTGTTGGGAGGCCTACCGACAGCTCGTCTCCCGGTTCGTGGACGCCATTCAAGAACCTTCTGTCGCCATCAGTCATGGGAGCAATGTGCTTCGCCCACTGCCACTTAAGGTTCGCAATTCTTCGGGCTATGTCGGTGACCCTAGTTCTACTGCGGATATCCTAATTTCTGATTCTATCACGCAGAGAAACCTCGAGCATAGCCCTCTCCGTTGCCCTCTGGGTGACTTAGAGTCTTCTTATTAGGCCCATCGTAAATGCCCATGGCTCTCGGAACCATCGTCGTTTTTTGTAGCTTGGCCGAGCCCGGGGTTTCACTATAGCACCCCCTGCGCCGCTGATACCATGGCCGCTACCATGGCCAGGAATAACAGGGCCGCCAGGAGTCCCTGGGGTCTAGGCTGTACTTGCGGCATCATAATTCCCAAGTCTACCCCTTGAGGGGGATTCGCCAATACTCACCACGCTGGGCAGGTGGGTTGGCAACCGCAGTTTTGAGGTGCTAGTACGCGGAAGACGCTGCTGCCCATCCTCCAGTATATCTCTTAGTCGCCTCTTACGACACCCACGGGAAGAGGGGGGGGTGGTGCAATTCTAGGCTGTCACCACACACCACTATCCTACCTACACTATACTATGTATTGTTTTCAAATTTTCAGGTCTTTAAAATTTTCAGTAGCTTTTTGGAGATCAGGGCGGGATCGGTAATTTTTCGCCCATATCTAATTATCAAAAAAAAAATGTATTTAGGTAGACCCTCACGTGAATTTCTTTCATTTAAATATTACACAAGAAACTAGATTAGTAGATAAGTAATTTTAAGAACTTCTTTAAGAAAATCCAATTTATTCCCAAAAAAAATTGATACTGAATTACATGTGTAGTTCCAGAGAATATTGGCTGTGACAGAATAGATGGGCAGACAGACAAACATGCAACTGGTCCTGTAAGGGTTCAGTTATTTTTCTTAACCTTTTTGTAAAATAATATGTGAACTAGATTGAAGAAGACTTGTACGCCTAAAAGATGGATCACAGAGACCTCTTTTTTTTTAGCATGTCTCAAGCCCGTGTGTCACAAATAAATAATTTGAATTTGAATTTGAAACATAATTACCTAGCTTTTTATCCCCATTCAGTAATTTCACTGTTGTAGAAATCTTCTATTTTCACCCTTTGTACACTTGGCGGAACAGAGCCGTAGCAATCAAATTTACCATTATAAATCCAAGGAAATACATGTGTGAGGCCATTCTTGTCATACATTATTGTATTATCAGTTTCGTTAGGCTGCATAGACTTTTCTGTCTGTAGTTTTTGGTACAATTCTTCGAGGGATGGCTGTTGGTGATCTATTGGGTTTCTATTTTTTGATTCAACTGTACAGAAAAATAAATGCATTATTTCTATACTGTATTGTGTGTCATTTTGTAAAGCATCCAGTTATGGCTGTAAAATTTCAATATGTAATAATTAATATTTTATGGAATATAAACTTGATCCAAGTGGCAACAAGGGCGGATCCAGCTTTCGACTCAGGGAGGGGCACGTCACACTACCCCCCCCCCCCCCCCCTTTTCGCGTCAAGGGTTAAAGGGTAACCAATACATAATAGCAGTAGGCCTAGTCCTGCCAAGGGGGGGTTATGACCCCCATGGATTCGCCCTTGAGTGGCAAACTATTCTTACCCTTTCAATGATTTTAGACTAGATGGAAAAAGTTTTGAAAAGCCTGGAGGGCACCTCAAATTCTCCTTGTGTATTTTCATATAGTGTTTTATGTATAAAGTGTAAATTTCACTCGGTTATTCATCTCAAAAGCAAAATTTCTTGTATAGAATACACCATGTACAATATTGCTTATTTCCTACAGTTTATTTTATATAAACTCATGTGCAAGGTTAAAAATTATGTACAGTAAGAAAATTTAAATTCGTTTACCATGTGCTCTCAAGGCAGCAATTTGTTCTTCGGTATAATGTGAATAGCGACAGATGCTTCCGAACTGGCAATCGCCTCTTGCGAATCTGCTGCATGGCTTTTTCCTGCTTTCCTCCGCTAAAATAGTTTCTGGATCTGCAAGAGGATAGAAATAATAGATAAGATTTTTCAAATAATGTAAATTTGAAAAAGTATTTGAATAATTTTAATTTCCAACCAGAAATAATGAAGAAATGTTAGGATAGGAAAAAAGCTAAATAAATGTTAAATGCTAAATACATGTTGCGTCATACAAGCAAGCTGCATTAAGACTGCAATCCCTCCTCTTTCGAAATCCTCGTCATTTATACCGCGTAAAACCATGGATTTGAAGTGCTTAGTTTAAAGAACTTTACTTGGAGTAACTGGGGAGCGGAACAAGACCAGATTAAAAAATGTACAGGTTCATTGCCTTTGTATTGAAGCTAACAGTGCTGGTGACTTGGCTTTGGTGTGTGGAACAGGAGGATACCTTTAAACTGTTGATAATGTTCTTGAACGAGTTTCTGGTGAACTATTCCCTTGTTATGCGTTTTCACTATAGCGGGAGTCGCAACCATCGTCTTGTCGCAATATTCACAGTGGTAACGCTTGCCCATAATAAATAAGAAAATAGATTTATTATTTTAAAAAGTACAATGAGAAAATTGAATGCGGTCCAGTATCGTACGACACAGCAAACACGGCCATTCGCTGACAGTTGACTGACTGCTAATTGACATTGACAGCTGTCACTGCTTAGGCTATTCGAGATAACTCTGACTCGGATTTAATAGGCATCTCTGCTGCGCCATTAACCGCGATTGATTGATTGGCTCGGTTTTTTTTTTTAACTAGCATCAAAGAAGCATCAAAGTATCTAGCTTCGAGGGCCTTCGATTGTGTAAATTTTGAAATTATACTGAAACAGCTCGAACATATTGGTATCAGAGGAAATGCTCAAAAATTGTTTCATAGTTACTTAGTTGACAGACAACAGGCCGTTCAAATCGAAAAATACAACGCCATCAACAAATTGGTTGAAAAAGTATCATCCTCTTTTGAAAAGGTTAAAATGGGGGTTCCACAGGGTAGCATACTTGGGCCACTCCTTTTTCTAATTTACCTCAATGAGTTACCTAATATAATTGAGGCACCCTGCGTGCTATTTGCGGATGATGTCACTATTGTATTCTCAGATGATACTCGTGGTGACATACTGCAGAATAACATAAATTGCCAACTTAACAAAACTATTAAATGGCTAAATACGCTTAATCTCAAGGTTAATGTTACAAAAACCAAGTTAATACAATTTAGGAATTACAAAACTGCTCCAATGTCGTTAGCCGTGTCAGAATCTGGCAACTCCGTCAACGAAGTTTCCAGTGTCAAATTTCTCGGAATTACAATAGATTCACACCTAAATTGGAAGGCTCATATTGACGTCATAAATAAAAAGATTGCTAGTAATTGTTACGCTCTGTCCATTCTGTCTGAAACTTGTTCCGAAACTATTACTAGAAATGCTTACTATGGAAACGTTTATCCACTTCTTACCTACGGTATAATTTACTGGGGCAACTCTGTGAATGTACAAAAAACATTTGTGCTTCAAAAAAGGTGCATCAAGACTATTTATCGCATGTGTATCGATGAATCTCTTCGAACTGTCTTTTGTGAAAAAGGTTTTCTGACTTTAACGGGTATCTACATCCTAGAACTATGTTTATTTGTAAAAAATCAGCCTGAATACTTTTCATTCTACGCAAAAAAATCCAATATTCGAAGTCAATATAAATATGACATTAAACTGCCAAAAGTGAATTCCTCTATGTTTCACAAGAGTGCACTTGTAACAGCCGTACGCGTTTTTAATAATCTTCCAGCTGAAATTAAATGTATAGAAGCTACAAATTCTTTCAAAAATCGACTTAAGCAGTGGTTGATAAAAAATGTTTTTTACAGTTTAAAAGAATTTTTGGAACGTTAATGCTTAAGAAATAATTAGTTTTCGTATTAGTATTAGTTTGCACCTACCATTGTACGCCCGGAATGGGTAACTGTTGTAACTTAATAAAACTGCATGTAACATCTGCATTGTGGAACACAGTATACAATAAAAGAAATAAATTCTACTTCTACTTCTACTTCTACTAGCTTGGCTAGCGGCTAGGGTAGTTGATTTAAACCGTTCTTTAACAACTGGACCGATTGAGATGAAATTTGGCATGGAGATAGTTGGGGTCCCGGGAAAGGACATAGGCTATCTTTTTATTTAACTACGTTATATGTTTTTTTTTTCAGCCATCCAAATACCACCATTTAGCTGGCAGGGCAGGGGGACACCCGACTCTAACAAAAAAGCCCTCGGTTAACAATCTACTATCTCATCGACTCAATTAACATTTCTACTAATCGATTCTTGGGCCTTGTTTGCTGCAATCCACGATTAATGGATTTAGTTCCTGAGTTGAGGGCCGCCGTTGTATACACATCTCCGGATGAAATAAAAGACGGTAAGGGCGAGTAGGGCGCGAGTTGCGCGCCGGCTAGATTCAGGCGGTGATTATGTGGCCAGTCTAAGCTGTATGATTACGTCTGGCATCCAGCATGGAGGATGCACGTAAGAAGTACTTATCTCTGGAGCGAGTTCAATTTCGAAACAATAAAAATTGAGCTTAAAGTCGTGAGCCCGAAGGTCTTCTAGTTCACAATTCAAAAACGTGCCCAAAATGTCATCCGCGGCTTCTTTTGTCTTTATCTCTCGTTATGTGGTTAGATAAGGAGAGATACAAGCCTTTTACGTCCCTTACCCCCGCGCAACGTCCTCACATTTAGGTCACAACGCGGTAGTTTCTATTATTATAGTTACTTATAGCATAACACAACTTAGAAGGCGCGCGGCGAAGCGCTTAAGCCGTTGTCATAGAGACTATTATTGCTTAATCCACGCGACTTATAAGTTGTGTCAACCTGTACCTTCTAATCTCATGCTGGCATGCGTCTAGCGCTTTGCGTCAAGCTTTTTCAAATTGCCTGACATATTTGCACGGGGCGGGTTCATTCTGTCCAATTTTATTCTGATAATCATTTATACAGTACATTTACTTTTATATTGGCGAGACAGAAGCCATTTATTTACTTGTAAAGGATATTGTTGGGCGCATGATTTTTTGAAGATATTTTGGATTAAAAAAAAAACCGTAATAGGGATTTAGAATGACGGTTCCAGAAGGTGGTCCACCGGGGCCACCAGGGCCACCGGGAGGACAAGCCCCCGCCGAGGTGAGCAAATCATATATTCTTCTTAAATACCTACCTACTAATCGTCTACCGCGGTATTTACTTATAGCTCTTGTAGGTTCCAATCCTGCGGAAAAATGGAGATAAAAGTGTAGCATATCACTCAGGAATAATGTAGCTTTCTAACGGTTAAAGAATTTTTGAAACCGGTGCAGTAGATTTTGAGTTTATCCATTACAAACAACACACAAATCTGGCCTCTTTACAATATTAGTAGCCGTCATAGACATAAATAATACTTTTAATTATTTACGTCTATGGTAGCCGTAGATTTTCAGCTGTATCTTCTGAACCCGCGAATTTCATCTGTAGAATTCGATTCGGTTAAGTATAGCACTTCCTCGTGGAAGCTATTCATAGGTATTATAGGCATCGGCACAGGACTTAAACGGTGACCTTTTGATGCGCAGAATTCAAAAATAACGACGCAGGGGGGCTTTGTCGTGCGTGCACGCTTATTGGCCCTTCAGTCGTAAACATGCGCAGAAATCCCCTCTACTTTTGCTCACCGCTCAAGATATGTGCCGCAACCTGGAGCTATATTCGACTAGCTGTTCCCTATAGGATCGCTCACGCGTCGCGTGAACTGTAAGCAGCTAGAGTAAAAGTTCAACTTGACGCCTATAGCGAACAGCGAGATCCTTATTTAAGGCTTCGAATATAGGCCCTGTACCCTATGTCTCAAATATTCTCATACTAAATTTCATCTAAATCGATCCAGCTCCAGCGGTTTAAGCATGAAGAGATAAGTGAGCCAAACATAGTTTCACATTTATAGCATCAGTATGGTTCATAGGTAAGTACAATCCCTAGTGATATTTGTTACTAATTTTCGATTTTACTAGGACGATACTTCTTGTTGTTATTTGTGTTCAATTTATTTGAGTTTCAGCTTTAGCCGCTTATTAAGTGGTTATTGTAATTATCTTAAAGCGGTCAGGCGGTCGACGAACCCGTTTTGACAGAGGAATCGTGCGATTAGTAAAGTAAGAGACGATCCGGGGTAAGGGCGGTCCTGAACGGGACCGAACTATAAAGTGCGGTGGCGTACATTTTGTATAGTCGATTTCGCCAATATCTACACACTTTTACACTTACTCCATTGTCATAAGGACGAAAGGTGTACACATATTAATGAACTCGACTGTATTTCGAGACCGCTCTAACCCTAGACTATAGTTCCACACCCCGCAGTAGCGTTTTTTAGAGATCAAGGGCGTCTAACCCACGTCTAACTGAACCGTAGGTGATATGGGTCTCATTCAATAAAAAAAATGAATCCCTATTTAGAAAATAGGGATCTCCCATACCTATACCTAAATAATTAACTTTCTTTATTTAAATAATTGGTAGGCTAACGCACCATCTTGCTAGGCCATTAAATGGTAGGCGGTCACTGCGGCCCATGTACACCGAAATCTTAATATGATTTCTTACTAAGAAATCATACTTGGGATCTCGAATGCGTTGCATGTTGCATGTACCCTGAGGCCTAAGATGGAATGCCTATGTACTTACCAGTACTAATTTCGCGGCAGGTTAGGGTCTTCTATTTCAATTTTAAGGACTCTGTTGGGTCCAATAAACTAGAATCTGATACGGAGATAATGTATTAAGGGGATATATTATTCGAAATCTTAAAATAGGGACCTCCCTGTTCCCTATAGGATCGCTCACGCGTCGTGTAAACTTTAAGCAGCTAGATTTAAAGTTCAACTTCCTATAGGGAACAGCGAGATCCCTATTTAAGACTTCGAATATAGCCGAAGTATAATTTAGACTATAATTTACGGATATGGGGGCAATCTTATCCTGTGATTTGTAATAAGGCTTCCATTGAAAAGCAATGCAATGATCTATTTGAAAGGATAGGGATCGAACTGGACAGCATATAAAAAAACCGGCCAAGTGCGTGTCGGGCCACGCACAAAGTATAGGGTTCCGAAGTTGACGATGCCCACAGTACTTACCTTTCTAAGACTTATTAGCACCTAGCTAGCCTGTGGTATGACGTGCCCGCCCGACGCCCCTGCCGCTCGAGAAAAATCATTAGTTTTTTAATCATTTCATAAGTTGGTCGACTATGACTCGTAAGTTTGTACAGCCTACTTAGCTGTGATAGTTTTCCTTTCAATTACGTTATATATGCCACAACCGTGATTTTTTTCAGCTATCCAAATACCACCATTTAGCTGGCAGGGGGGGGGGGGGGACACACGTGACTCTAACAAAAAATAGCACTTTAAAGCTTAATATTTTACAAACGTATCAAATAATCAAAAAATGGTTTGGACAAACCCACAATATTTTTTTAAGACCTATTCAACGATATGCCGCACCATGGGGTACGCAAGAAAAAAAATTACATCCCCACTTTACGAGTAGGGGAGTACCCTATAAAAAATATATTTCTAAATTTTATTGTACCACTTTGTCAGCGTAACTAATATGTATATTCATGCCAAATTACAGCTTTCTAGAACTAAGCATCTCCGAGCAATAGTGCGGACAGACGGACGGACGCACTGACGGACGGACGGACGGACATAAAGACTGAATACAATGAAAATGTAGGTAAATAAAAGAATATCTTTATGACAAGAAAAAGTTAATATACATTACGATTGTTGTAAACGTTGTTAAGAATTGGATTCCATTGATCACGATACAAATTAGCGTACTGTTGTGCCATGTTGAGACGAAGCTCTTGGGTGACTTGCTGGAGTCTCTGGAATATTGGGGCAGTGTTGGGTTGATACTGGTTGTATATTGGTGTTCTGGTGGAGGCCAAAGCTTGAAGGTAAGGTTGGATTTGTTGGATTAGCGTAGGCTTTGTTGGTCTCAGGCTTCGGAACAGCGGTATCAAGACTTCAGGAACTGCGCTCGTCGGTATTTCATCCTGTGGTTTATCCAATCGTGAATTAATGTGTTTGATATGACTGATCTCCAAAGGTAGTGATAGAGTGGATGTACCCGTGCTAGACAAAGTTGTGGGCGCCGGAGGAAGATGGTTATCTGAAAGAAATGTGGAATATATACGTTTTTTTATCTATGGTAGGAAATGAACACACAGGCCATCTGATGATAAGCGATCACTGCGGCCCATGGATACCGAAATCATAGGTAATATATGTCGACTGCGTTGCCTACCCTGAGACCTAAGATGGAATGCCTCCGTGCCAATAATTTCACCTGCTGCCTTAACCCCTTACCGGAACACAACAGTGTGCACTGCTATTTGGCAGAAGGTAATACGGTGGTACAAACCCCCGCACTGATCTATCACTAGGTCCTACCATCACGACCAGAAGTCTGTCTTTTGCCGCCTAAGTCTGTGTTTTGCCGCCAAAGCTTTTTAACAGACGCAAAAAAGGAGGAGGGTTATAAGTTAGACGGGTGTATTAGTAATCTATTGCGTTTTAGCTTTGCATTGGATAAACCGATTTTGATCAAGATTTTTTTAGATAGCGAGATAATCGAGAGTGTTCTTAGCTATGTTTGAAGAAATTGGTTTAGTTGTTTAAAACTTATCGGCATTTATTTGTAAAAGGGGATATGCCCAGAGTACCATTAAGTTCTAATCACGGTAACGCCAATCACTTAGATGTAAGTGTCTCCAGTATAAAGTATCATAAATTATCACAAGTTCGCCAATATTATGCGCCATCTTTTCATCTTACCCCGTTGTAACAACGTCTAAAAGTGTACCTACACACAACATGTTCATGAACTCGACTGTATGCAAATTCTACGCTACACGGACGGGCAGCTCCTAATAATCGATACCTGATGATCAGCCGAAAGACGTCTACTGCTGGACATAGGCCTCCCCCAAGGCTCCCCACTCAGACCGGTCCTGTGCTACTTGCTTCCACCGGTTTCCCGAGACCTTCAGAAGGTCGTCGCTCTATCTTGTTGGAGGCCTACCGACAGCTCGTCTCCCGGTTCGCGGGCACCACTCGAGAACTTTCCGGCCCCATCGGCCATCAGTCCTGCGAGCAATGTGCCCCGCCCACTGCCACTTAAGGCTCGCGATTCTTCGGGCTATTTCGGTGACCCTAGTTCTACTGCGGATATCCTCATTTCTGATTCTATCACGCACAGAAACCCCGAGCAAATAAACCCCTAAATATTACCTTTATGGTTTCTACGCTGCTGCGGTTCATGACTTCCATTGTCGATAAGATTTTCCGGTACTTGGGCTGAATCTCGTGACGATTTCCCATTAATATCAACTACATATCCACCGAGCATCCTTCTCGTAAGCAATGACGAGTTCATCAAGTCCGCTGTGTCTGATTTAAATGTGTCTTCTAAGACCAATTCGTTCTTGGAACTTGGTTTAACCGATGCTTCAATGTAATCGGTTGTCTTTTCTTCTGTGCTATTTTTATAAGGGGCTCCAATTTTGATTGTTATGATATCGTCATCATTTATGTCTTTTTTATCAGAGTCATCATCATTTGAATCAATTTTATGGGAGTCAGAACCTGTTGCTTCATGAGAGTCAGAACCTGTTGCTTCACGAGATTCGTTCTCTGTTGAATGCTTCCCTAATAAATCACTGATTTGTACGTCGTCCTCTGAGCCGTCATCATCGGATGATTCCTTAGCTTTCTGTTCTTCAACTTCAATAAATGATGAAATATCATCCGTAGTTGTTTTCTGACTGACAGTGGATTCAAAACTGTTGTTATCATTTTCTTTCACAGCGATTCTGCCTTCTATTTCCGTATGTACAACATGTTCAGTACTTTCTTCAGATCTGGTTTCGCCTGTGTTAAGTCTAGAATTGTCCACTGTTATCATTTCTGTAGTAGTTTCTTTTACACTTTCAGTCGTAGAACCTGCTCTTTCTGATTGGTCATTAAGAATGGTAGTTGACTCTAATGTCAAAGGGCGATCATTTTGACCTTCCACATAGTCTAGAATTGCTCCCTGTGTACAAAAAACAAATAAAAATTAAAAATAATTTACACTTTAATCTGCAATTCTGTAATCTAGGCGCACAGAAGACCACCAAGATTTTGGCATGACGAACGTACAGTGTGAGTGGTGTATCCTCATTACAAGATACCATTTAGTTACTATTTTTTGTAAATTACCCTCGAAGAGGCAGGTGATTGGGTGCACTTTTTTTCTGTACTCCCATTGATATAGATAGGCCTACTATAGTCCTTAACAAGACACCATTTTTTTTTCTTTAAGCACTTGTCTACTTTTGCTTTCAAAACCAATTTATTATTCTCGTGATTACAACTTTTTACACTTTCTGATATCATCGCTACACTTACTTCTTTACTTCTGACTCCGTGCAAAGCTAACAGCAAATATATTATTTTTATTATTGAACACATATTACGCGTTTACGTTTAATTGTATTGTTTCGAATTTTAAATTTTGTACAAGTGTTCACAGCATGACTTGTTTATTTAAACTATGTAAATCGGAGCCATTTCCTCATTATCGTAGTTCTACCGTTTAATCGATTGGTCAAAGTTATTTTCGCACGAACTCGATGTGTATCACTTATGACGCCGATTCGTTGCTGATTAAACTTCATGGTGTTTAAGACCTATGATTTATTTCATAATAATCTCGTGTAGCGACGACCGTTATTACGTATTTGTAGGAATGTGAACGAATTATTTCAATTCAATTTGAATTTACCACTGAGCTTTTCGGTGAAGGAAAACATCGTGAGGACCTGCCCGCGTGGGGACTATAGCCCAAACCCTGTCGTGATGAGAGGCCTGTGCCTAGCAGCAGTGGGACGCAAATAGGCTTTAGTAGTAGAGCAAATATAACTATTCATAATGACCAAAAAATGAAATGAACTGACAGCTATGGAAAATGTGATACCGCAAATTTCGAAACGGGTTTTTGTTAGGCTTACCTAAATAAAATAATGTGCGCTACTTATAGCGCACATTACTTATTTTATTAAATTTCCTCACATTCGAAATGAAAAACAGAGTGTTCACGCTCGGGTAAAAGGAAACCATTTCTGACTCGTACTATTTAGCGCTCTTACTGGTGTTCGGCGAGCGCCAAACTGACTCGTTAGAAATGGGTGCCTTTCAACACTTGGTTAACAATCTACTATGAATCCTTACCTACCCCGCACTTATAGCTCGGGATCGCTCCTACCCCGTTCCCCCTCACCCCCCGCACGATTGCTCCGTCAAAACGACTTCGTCATCCGACTGTGTGGTGTATTAGACCATAGAAAATTATAATCCTGAAGACTTCCTATAGCTGACAGGCTGGCACCCTCTGGCACTGCTTTTAGGGTTTTTGCATATAAGAAGTATACCTCATATATAGTGATCAACCAGCCTTGACGTCTAGGTACTCCTGCCTTGCATCATGAAACTACGAGTATAATATATATCCTTGTCACTATGGAGGGTTGAAGTAAAGGAGCGTAATCTTTATAGTTCCAAAAGTGGACACCAAATCGGGTAGGTTGGGGGCGCTGCGGTAGCAACCTCTGTCAAGCCACCTAGGCGCCTAGATGGCGCTGCTGAAGCGAAAACGGTTGTGAGGAGAGTGTGTTTTGTTGTGTTGCTTATCAAATCCGCTGGACACGTTTTCAACTGTTTCGCCATATAAGATTGTGCTCCTTACCAAGACATATTGCACACTCCATATCTACTTGTCACGCATGACACTGATGCGGAGTCTTCAGGATTAGAGTCTATATATTATACCAGGGGTCGGCAAACATTTTAGACAAAGAGCTCATAGAGCCGCAGATTTCAATTTTAAGTTTTTCACTGGTTCCCTACATAACTCTTCCTTCAAAATGCCACTGTTTGCCGACTTCCTAGCCTGAGTCAACTATGGCCGCCGAGCTGTTATTCCATACTGAAACGTCATTTTATCCCATAGTGAAATATTTAACGAGCGCTGCTTAGTTAACTTCCATGATTAGTCCACCTAAGTACATTGTTTTTTCTTTTTCTTTTCAGTCAGGTAATTGTTTATGCACTAGATAATATACAAACAAGACGGATATAGCGCTTTGCAATCGGATTAACATGTTATTAAGGGAAGTATTTTTTCATTTGTCGCCTCCGTTGTTTTTACACACGACTGCCCATAAAGTACTTAATGTTTTATTTATTTTGATACTAGCTTCTGCCCGCGACTTCGCCCGCGTGGAATTCGGTTATCGCGCTTCCGCGGGAACTATGCGCTTTTCCGGGATAAAAAGTAGCCTATGTCCTTTCCCGGGACCCCAACTATCTCTATGCCAAATTTTATCCAAAATTCAGCGGTTGAAGCGTAAAGAGGTAACCCACAGACGGACAAACAGACAGACAGAGTTACTTTCGCATTTATAATATTACTAGCTTTTGCCCGCGACTTCGTCCGCGTGGAATTCGGTTATCGCGTTCCCGCGGGAACTATGCGTTTCTCCGGGATATAAAGTAGCCTATGTCCTTTCCCGGGACCCCCTGTAACTCCATGCCAAATTTCATCTCAATCGGCCCAGCGGTTGAAGCGTGAAGAGGTAACAGACAGACAGACAGACAGAGTTACTTTCGAATTTATAATATTAACTAGCTTTTTCCCGCGACTTCGCCCGCGTGGAATTCGGTTATCGCGCTCCCGCGGGAACTATGCGTTTTTCCGGGATTAAAAGTAGCCTATGTCCTTTCCCGAGTCCCCAACTATCGTCATACCAAATTTCATCCAGATCGGTCAAGCGGTTGAAGCGTGAAGAGGTAACAGACAGACGGACAGACAGACAGACAGACAGAGTTACTTTCGCATTTATAATATTAGTATGGATATAGTATGGATATTTTCTCGTGAAATTTGGTAATTTCGGGGTAAGAATTTTGGTATGGTATAAATTCTTAGGTACCCCCTTACCATTAGGCCCTTCGGGACCGGGTACGGGGTAAGACCGTAAAGTTAGTTTCAACCATAGAAAAGAGTGGCAGAGTCTATATCGTAGTGCGTGCTCCGAAACCCGGGTTAACACTAGATCGACATCTAGCGTCCAGTGGCTGAACCCCGATTACCCGACCGTTTAGCAGTTGCTACCGCTACTTGAAGCTAGATGGCGAGCCGAACGCAAAGCATATTTTTTACATCACCTTGGCCATTAAGTGGGATTTTCTGCCTGCTACGCGGAGAGAAAATCTCACTTTCTGGCCAAGGCAAGACGTAAAACTTTTGACAAACCACGAGCGGTAATTCGTAAAGCCCCAGATTCACCACCCTAGGTATGTAATGTACTATTATTGCTTAACATTAATAGTTTACAACTGGACGCAGTTCTGCAAACCAGATCCAACCCACACACCTGTCAAAATTGAGTTAATTATGCAGATAGGTTTTAAAATGCACCTTACACCTTCCCTATAAAAATCAAAATGATCTGACCATTTTAACCTATCAAAACAATATGTTGACAAAGTTACCATTCCACAAAACAGCAAATCCATATTTTATAAACAAGATTCATGTCACATGGTACCTCATAGACATATAATTTTATAACTCTATAAAAGACCAAGCGCGGTTGGATCCCGTTTGCAAAATAAAGATTTCACAGTTATATGAAACCATGTATCTTGAATCTTGTTTGCATATTAAAAATAGCCTATTTTTTTCAATTTTATGAGGGTTCATGTGACTTGGTTCCATATTGAAAATATTTTAACACATGGAAGTATTTTTACGTAATCTTTTTCACTAAATAGAGTTGTGGATTATGACATAACAGAGTTGTGGATTTATGATAATATTCTTCCGCGAAAAGTATTAATTACCTGATTTACGGTAAATAAAAGGGGATTGATCTTTTCAATAAAAAAGTAAGAATGTTGAATGTGGATTGAATCCTTGTTGATTTAAAGGGTCTTAACTTAATGCTCTTAATAAAAATAAGGGAAAAAAAAACATTTCAACGGTTTTTTATGGAGAAAAATAGCAAGAATTCAAAGGCAACAAAATGTGGAATGAAAAAATTCCAGCATAATAAAGTATTTACTTATTTTGTACAAAAATCAGACCAAAAAAAGAATCCGAAAAAACCTTTATAATCCGTAAATTCTTTTCTAGAGTTTTCAGTTTTCAATGTTGAAAATGTCTTCTACTTCAAGGTCTGGTTGTCCTGCAAATCCTTCCAGGTCATCATCCTCCAAGCGTTCTTCTGGAATAAGTTTAGTGTAAAAAAAGGTGGCATGCCTGTGGAATCAGGTGAAAGAGCTTTTAAGTCTTTTAACTTGGTCTCGGGAATAGGTTTTCTCATAGGCCAAAGTACTTCCATTATTTCATTTGTGAGAGTAGCCCCCGAACGAACTTTTTTAAATATATCTACGACCACAAACTTTTCGTCGAGGTTGGTCGTCATGTAAGTTTTGAACATATCTTCTTGCACGTTTTCATACCTATTTTTTTATTTTCAATACAATTAGAGAACAACTAGGAAGAAAACTATAGACAGGAATAAGCTGCCACGGCTGCAGATTAGGGATATAGTTAAAATACAGGATATGTTCAAAATTTACAGGCGAGCAACCTTGACGTAGAGTTGGTGGACGAATATATTTAAAAAAAACATTCGCTTAGGGGCTATTCTCACAAAAAAGAAGTAGAGGTACTTTGATCTGTCGGAATTCTATTCTCGAAGCCAAGAGTTTTCAATTCCTTTAACTTGAAAACTCTTCTTCACCTGATTCCACAGGAATACCACGTATTTTACACTGAACTTATTCCAGATCAACGGTTGAAGGATGATGACCTGGAAGGGTTTTCAGGACAACCTGACTTTGAAGTAGAAGACATTTACTAACATGAAAACTGGAAATTATATATAATATAACAAGTTACAGATTAATTCATACGTTTTGTTCGAATTCTCTTTATGATTAAAGTATTGCAGTTTTCGTCTCTGTTGAAAATTTTGTATGAAATATTTTGTTTTTGCTAAAATCTTTTCACGCTACAAGTTTGCCTTAGTATTTGTGCCCTTTTTGGTTAAAATTCATTAAAAAAAACCGTGTAAATATAATTTTCCCTTATTTTTTTATTAAATAAACAAAGATCCAACCCACATTCGCATTTTTATTAAAAAGATCCATCCCCATTTATTGGTTCTAAATCAGGTAATAAATGCTTTTTGCAACAGATTAACATAACAATTAATAGAGCTAGCCATCTTCTATAATCGTGCATTTAAACTTTATTAAAAATATTTATAGAAAATTTTGTACACACATTTTTAACAAAAACGGCTTTTTCTCAAAACTGTCATGCTGTGGGTTGGATCTGGTTTGCAGAACTGCGTCCAACTTACAACCCGAGGTCTCTGTGTAATAAGAGGATTTCAAAAAGAGTTCTAGTTAAGTAGGTATATTAGTTGTAAATTGTTTAACAGTTTACAGTTTACAGCCCGAAGTCTCAAAGCAAAGTGTATTCTTTGCGTTCGGCTCGCCATCTAGCTTCAAGTAGCGGAGAAACTGCTAAACAATTCAATTCAAAATAATTTATTGCATAAGCACACGTCAAAAATACATTTATTATAAAAGTAAATACAAAATAATAATAAAATTACTTGCAATATTAATTAGGTACTTTATAACATGACATAATAAAATTATTCTTACATCTAACAAATCTGAAATAGTCTGCAGTCTTCTTAATTAAGTAATGTGAATGTCAAAATTTATTTCATTATTAATTATTAATGTCAAAGAATTCACTTAGATATACTATAATACGATTCGCTAATTAAAAATGATTTTAACCTACTAACATACAACCCATAAGAAGGCGCATCCTTGATTACGGTACGAGTACATGAAACGGTTGGGTAATCAGGGTTCAGGCACTAGACGCTAGATGTTGATCTAGTGTTAACCCGGGTTTTAGAGCACGCACTACACACAATCAGTGACTACAGTATGGGCTCTGCCACTCTTCTTATACTTATCATTACTCTATGGTTTCAATGCCTACAAGTAAGTATTATTTACTTAAACTTGAGTTGAAATGTACAGCCTAAATAAAATAAAAAAAGTCGTCTGAAGTGCTGAGAACTAATATAATACCTATCCGATTTAGAAATAAACTTTTTATATACTTAGTAGGTATTTTATATAACATTTAGCGTTATCAAAAAATCCGGATCTTTAAAAAAAAAATTGAAATATGATTATTGTCTTTATTTCCATGTCCACGGTTAAGCAAACCCGCGCTTTAACCGGTATTCCGTCAAGTCTCGCACCCAAGAAGAAGAGGACAATTTCGATGTCGGCAGCTTAAGGACTGGACCTCGAAGCGGGTATAGATATTATAATATAAGTACCCAACCCATATTAATTAAGAGTCCCCCAGTAGGTTCGCTCCTTTCTCCATACAAACAAACGTACTACTACTACTACAGCCTATTTGCGTCCCACTGCTAGGCACAGGCCTCCTCTCATCACGAGAGGGTTGGGCTATAGTCACCACGCGGGCCCAGTGCGGATTGGGGACTTCACACACATCTTTCAATTGCTTCGCAGATGCGTGCAGGTTTCCTCACGATGTTTTCCTTCACCGAAAAGCTCAGTGGTAAATTCAAATTGAATTTCGCCCATAAGTAAACTTAGAGGTGCGAGCCGGAATCGAACCCCCGACCCTCTGCATGAGAGGCGGTAGGCCACCTCGGCTTCTACAAACGTATATAGTTAGTTACGTTTTATTCGCAAACTACTTATTGTATTGGCACCAAATTTTACAAGTAATAGTGGAGCAGAGATATTAGTGTCCAAAATACACTTTGATTGTAATAAATTGAATAATATTATTTGGGAATAAAAGCGAAACTACGTTTTTATGAAACGTTGAGAAACGCCGTGCGTACTGGGGACTCTTAAGACTAGTGGCGGACGGTGGACGTTTGCGCGGACGCATATCTACGTCTTGTATTATTGTTATTACATAGTTATTGTTGGATTATTATTGGACTACCTATTGAAGACAGTGGCTCTTAATGGTGATTGTAATTAGTGTAACTAAACTACTGAAGATCGTAATTGGATTATTCTTATAATCTCGAGGAACCCGCAGTAGCGGAATACCTATCCGAAATGCCAACAGACAAGGAAATACCTGTCAGTGCCATTCTCCGACATATTCATGAATTCTGTTATTAGGTTGGTTTTCTCCGTTGCTAATCTGGCGAAGGGCGCCCTGGGCGGAGGGGTCCTCAGCGCCCATGGGGCGTACATGAGATCGGGCTTTGTGGCTGCACTGTTTCTCAACGTGGGATTCGGTCTCTACTTGGGATTTTGCTTTTATGTGAGTAGTTGATATAGACTCAACCGCAATGAAATCGGGTCACTGTGTGGAAAAAAAATCTATTCAAAGTGACCCGATTTCATTGGGGTTGAGTGTATTTGAATCCGAGCATTACAATTGGGTAAATTAACTTTTTTCTGATACTAACTTATGTAGTTATGTTCATAGTCACGTCTCCTTAGAAAGCACTTTAACAGTTTTTTTAAGAAACTTCCCTCGTTTTGTCCCCTGGCAAATTGATCGGCCCTTCTAATAGTTAATTTATCATCATCATCTTTTAGGTAATCTACTATTCTTGAGGCCAGCCTGTGAAAGAATGAGAGGAAGGCCAGTCCAGTGTTACTTAAAAAATATATAGGGTCAAGGAAAACGTTATGGCGATATTTTACCCACAGAATCAGCTATCGTTTTTTTTTTGTGTTGAAAAAAAAAGATATATGGCCCAGTATGGGATTGATGGTGCGAGCGATATCTAAATTCCATAAAAAAAAATTACAACTCGAAAAAAAATTGAAACTTGAAAATCATGCTTAGGTATAACGGATAGCTGATTCTGTGTGGGTAAAAAATCGTCACAACGTTTTGCTTGACCCCGTAAGTATAATTGGTAAAGTCGTTCAAATGAATCTCCTGGTTGTAGATCCTGGCGAAATCATCACAGATCATGTGCAGGCGCTGTCAAGTCCCACAGATGTCATACCCCGATTTGGCAGAGGCAACGTTCGCTCTGCATTCGAATAAGAAATTCCACCGCTTTGCATCTTGCTTCAGGTTTGTGGTCTTATATTTATTTAAGGCGCTGACAAGACCTAAATGGACTTAATTTAAACAGCTCAGTGTTTAAACGAAAACTATTTGATTTTGTAAGGCGAGTAAAATATATGGGGTAGATCTCTCGTTTCGTCCGGATTTGGTGTCGGGGCCCAAATTGAGTGTAACAAATAATTATTTTCAAACATGGCTAGAGCGATAATTCATGTTTTCATTCAGTAATATTCAGAAATTAATGAAAACAGCAAAATTTTTGACAGCTATTTGCGACGTTGCCAACTTTCGGAGTAAACCCACTTAATTATTCTTTGTTTCTTTTTTTCAGGTATTTTATAGACTTTGTAACGTGCATGAACCTGTTCGGTTCCTGTGCATGTTACCAACTGATCGTCGGAAAGACCTTAAAGCAGCTGTTCGAGAAAACGCACGAATCTGCGGTCGCCGGTTTAAATGGTCAGTCAGTGGGACGGGGGCCGTATGTTACTGTGTTCTTTGAAACTAGCCCTTTTACTATCGGCGCAATGCCCGTCATATGGCGAGATGGGAAAGATAAGGACGCGCTAGAGGAAGAAAATCTACAAGAACTAACAATAGGTAAGATAATAGGCATCTGCAAGGCTACAGGCAGATTCAACGGCGGCGAGACTGGATAACCCGTAATCCGAAGGGGAGGTCAAAGATAATGGGTAAAATGTTTCCAAAAAGGACCAACTATCCGACCGAAACCAGGCAGTCGTCCTCTTTCTTAAACAAGTAAAATATTAAAAAAACTATAAAACCCGAATGTTGGAAATCTAAGTTGAAATTATTACGAAAAATATCACCCTTCCTGCCATTCGGGTAAAAATATGCCTGAAATTATTATTATAGAAACACCAAACGTCAAATTCCATAAGGGTCGATTGATAGTTGCTTTTCTTGATCGATACATTTTTGCTTCACTTGTGCTGGCTAAACTGTAAAAGGTACAGTAAAACAATGTAGGTAGGAAAAAGGGCTTTGGAAAATATAATGTTAAATACCCTGCAGACGAAATCGCCGGTAAAAGCTTGTACTTAATTAATAATTGTATTTATTTGTTCACAGGTATGCCACACTTGCGGGTATATGTGGCAGCTATGATAATCCCCACCATATGCATATCTCTGATCACGCAAATGAAAATATTGGCACCTTTCTCTATAATGGGAAATGCGTTCGTGGGTAAGTTTATTTATGACTAGTCGTCTAACTGGACGCGTGGACGATCCTATAGGGGACAGCGAGATCCTTATTTAAGACTTGTAATATAGGCTCTGTTTTTTTCCCTTTCCCGTTGGAATTTCACTACACTCCACAAGCAGCTTTCTACGACTGTGCATTGATCAATCAGACAGTCTGTCATTAGTCAGTTTATTGTTATCCATATACTTTACTAATATTATAAATGCGAAAGTGTGTTTCGTTTGTTTGTCCCTCCTTTGAATGAAATTTGGTTTGGAGATAGTTTGAGACCCGGTCAATAACATAAGGATGCTTTTTATTCCGATATTTCCACGGGAACGGGATTTCCACGGGTCAAACCAATTTGTCAATACTTCTATCACTGTAATGTCTATAAATGTTATACTTAGTATCATCGGGTACGCAAATACTCAAAGAGGCGTTATTAGTATATTGGAACCATTGCAACGTATTTTCTAATGTCAGTTTGCTCCATATATCTTGACATATTCTGTTAGGCACTGTTCGTCCATATGTTATTACTTATTATAGGTCAATGCCTCGTATATACTTATATTGCTCGTTTAATAGTACTTATAGGATTTGTATCAAAATCAAATCAAAATCAAAATATTTATCCAGCAAATAGGACACATCTGGGCACTTTTACACGTCACTTTTAAATGAATTTACCAGCGGAACTCAGCAGAAGGACTTTTTTCAAAATTTAAACATACAGTTTCACATTACATTTACATTAATATGTATAAAAGTACTAATATAGGTACATACTAAAATTACATTTAAGGGATGTATAGTCCCTAACTTAAACTTAAATCTAAGATCTTAGAGATGGTCTTATATTAGGTAGTTACAAAAATCAATGGAAAAATTAATTAATGACAGTCCTCATCTAAATATGTATAAATAAAAAGAATAATACTTAATAATCGCAAATGTTTAGAGATGCAAATGTGTAAGTATTATTCTTAATCTAATAGGGATGACGACAGGGTGAAGAAATCGAAATTCTAATTAGTCCGTCGGTCAGATAATAAAAAAATATTAGACACGTATTTTTTGTTTTATCAAATTAACAAAGAATTACTAAGTTAAAACGCATTAAAGTTGGGGCTAACTATGTCACCGTTTGGTATAAATCGTACGTAACCGTGACGTCACGCGACATTTCAACTCAATATATCTCCGTATTTAGAAGTTTGATTACGTGAAAAAAGAAAAAATACATGTCCAATACTTTTCAATAATCTTCCTGATAGACTAAGGAAAAAAAAGTTGTCGTCATCCCTATTTGATAATTATTTAGTTTTCTTTTACCGCAGCCCTGGCCATCTTCACGACGATCTACTACGCATTCACACTTAACCCTACCTTCACCGGCTTGGTCCCGATCACGGATTTTCGCAACCAGCTGCTGTACGTTGGAATGGCAGTGTTCAGCATGTCATGCGCAGGAGTCGTCATTCCCGTGGAAAACAACTTGAACGAGCCGAGGCGCATGAAATATGTCATGATTATCGGTATGGAAACGGTATCAATAAATATCTTGGTTTTTGAAAAGAAACCCGTCTGCATAGGTAGGTACAAACTTTTCATTCTAAGTAAGTGTGTTTTGTTTTGTTGCTCATCAAATCCGCTGGACACGTTTTCAACTGTTTCGCCATATAAGATTGCGCTCCTTACCAAGGCACATTCCACACTCCATATCGTTCTCGTCGACGGTCGAATAATGTATTCTATGGTCGAGTAGTAACTGAACTGGTGGTCACCATTTTATAAGGTAGCAGGTAACAGGGCCGCGGCGCGTGAAGGAATTTCGTAATTAAAAAAAAAATTTTTTGTTATAAAAATGAATTCAGATGATATATCTCCCACATAATTATTAATACTAAACATCCATGACTCGAGTACAAACATTTGTGCTCATCACACAAAGTTGCCCCGAGCGGGATTCGAACCCGCGACAGTCGGAATAGTGGGCAGGGTCACTACCAACTGAGCCAAACCTGTCGTCGAGCCAAATTGTAGTACGAAGTCACTTTAAACATGAACGTTTATTAATCAGAAAAGCAACTTGAAAATAAATCTACTCCGAACATAAGATGGACATAAAACGGGAGGCTTAATGCAACTCAAATTCAATCTAACAGTCTTCTCTAAGGGTGGGTTGATTCAAACCACCCGTTAAAGTTAACGTTAACGTTAAATATTTTAATATGGGATAAAATGACGTTTCTGTATGGATGACAGCTCGGCGGCCATGTTTAACGACCAGGAGTCCGTCAACCAAGCATGAATCAACTCGCTCTAAGACTTGTGAAAATGTGTGATAGTTTACAATATAACGTGAACGCTCCTCTATAAGTTAATCGTTGTTTTCAGGTTACTGTATTATAATAACATCTGTTTTTCTGTGCGGCTTCTTTGGATACACTGCTTTTCTGGATACATGCAGATCGCCGATCACTATGAACTTTCCCTTGGATACGTGAGTTCATGGCTTAAGTTGCTATTCCAATGCCAACGATCGATCGCGACCGCGGGCGCGGCACATTTTAACCTGAATATCCATTTTGTGATGAGGTTTTTTTTCATGTCATTGGTTGGCAAACGTCCGCACATACCACCTGATGGGAACTAAGTGCAGGTCTCTGAGGCCTTTGGACGTACGATATAATAAGATCTACTCACAGCTCACAGTTTGCTCTCCTTTTAAGGTATCCCATAATATTGAAGGCTTGCGTAGCTGTAATGATTTACATCACACACGCTGTCAACTTCTACATGCCTTTCAACTGTGTCTTCCATTACATAAAGAAACGGATAAAAGACCAGTCGAAGCACTTTATGTGGGAACTCATATGCAGAGCCGCAATTGTGACTATCATCGCTTGCATGGCTATTGCATTCCCTGACATAGACGCCATTATCAGTTTCGTAAGTGTTTTGGTTTTTAAACCGACTGGGGCTATATTCGAAGTCTTTAATAGGATTCTCCCTGTTCTCTATAGGATCGCTCACGCGTCAAGTTGAACTTTAAAATTTGCTGCTTAAAGTTCACGCGACGCGTGAGCGCGATCCTATAGAGAATAGGACGATTCCTATTTTAAGACTTCGAATATAGCCCCTGTAAATAACTAGGTTATCAATTCGTCTCTATGTAATTTTTTATTATTGTTTTTTAGTCGGAAATACCATTTTATTTTTCCATGATCAAATTCGGAAACTCCTAAAAAAATGTTGGCCCGTGTTAAATTGTATGATTTTGATACCAATTTCCAAGACTACAGTGTTTTTTATGTAATTGGTAGAAAAACGAGCACACAGGCCAGGCCATCTGATGGTGAGCGGTGACTGCGGCCCATGGACACCGAAATCTTATGAATTATCATTTTTTTTAAAGTCACAAGACGCATAAGGTACTCGAATGGAGAAAAAATACGTTACTGTATGTAATGACAGCTTGGCGGCCAAATTTGACTATTATAATATAAGTCCATCTACTAGCTTTCAGTGTTGCCAGAATAATTGAACAGTTTTGGCGATATTGTTGATTTTTTTCATTACTCGGCCGTATTATTTGTAAATAGCTTCAAAATCATGTGAAGAAACGATTTTCAAGAAATAAGAATATATTATGGAAGTACTAGCTTCTGCCCGCGACTTCGCCCGCGTGAGATTTGGTTATCGCGTTCCTGCGGGAACTCGATGGAAAGTCGAGTTGCCACTTTATTGCAATAAAACAAAAATGAGGGAAATACTTATTACTACTGCTACTGCTGCAGCCTATTTGCGTCCCACTGCTGGGCACAGGCCTCCTCTCATCACGAGAGGGTTTGGGCTATAGTCCCCACGCGGGCCCAGTGCGGATTGGGGACTTCACACACATCTTTGAATTACTTCGCAGATGCGTGCAGGTTTCCTCACGATGTTTTCCTTCACCGCAAATACTTATTATCTGACTGTTATAATGCAAAATAAATTATTTGCGCATTACAATAGGGTATTATACGCCATTAAAGGGAAAATCGGGAAGTACTTTACTGATTTATGATAGATTATATAAAAATGCTACCCAAAATATCGACTTTTAATCATCTCTCTTCAACCTATATCCACCCAATGCTGAGTCTATTATCCCCTCCATTGCACTCCATCCCTTCCGATCTTGGGCTTTTTGCATCAAATCTTTTCCAGCTACTTGGACAAGATCATCTGTCCATCTTGCGGGTTGCCTGCCTACATTTCTGCGACCAGTCCTGGGTCTGCATTCGAGTACCTTCACGCCCCACCAGCTGTCCTGTCTTCGACAAATGTGCCCCGCCCACCTGTGTTTTCTCTGAGTGATGACCTTGGCTACATCTACGAGTGTAGTTCTCCATCTGATCTCAGTATTCCGAATTCTGTCGCAGAGGGAGATCCCCAGCATGGCTCGCTCCATTGCTCTCTGTGTGACCTGCATCTTTCCCAGAACTTGTCTCGTCAACACCCATGTCTCTGATCCGTATACAATGGGGGCTACCGCGTGTGAATTTGCCACTAGAGGCGCTAGTGTCGCGTGAGGTCCAATAACATTCACTTTTCACTGGTTTTGTGACATAAATTATAATTTCTTTAATTTACCTGTGGAAAAGTGATTTCCTTCGTGAAATTATCGCAAATATGGATTATTTGGCGATGAATGTGAACGCTTTAAAAAAAAACTCTTTTTTTTTTCAAACTAAACGGAACTCCACTACATTTCGGCATAGCTACTCGATATGATAATGGTTATTTATAATTAATAAACTTAATGAGATCCAAGATTTAAAACGTTGTTTCGGCGCCGAATCTTATAAAGTCGCCTTTGACAGCTAGACCTCTGGACATCAGTCAACAGTGGCGCCAACTGGTGAGCAAAGAAACGATAGTCCCCATTACGGGCAGGACACATTGCTCAAATGCACACCGCTTCAGGTTCATAGGAATGGGCCCCTTGAGTCATCCGACAATTTGCCAAAAGCAGCCCACCCTAACTGGATATATATATCAGCCTATATACACCTGAGCTGAGTAAAGGCCTCTTCACTCTTACGCCATTCTACCCTGTCCTAAGCCAGTCTCATCCACCGCTTCCCTGCCAACTGCCAAATGTCGTCCGACCAGCGAGCTGATGGTCTGCCTGCTGATCGTCGACCCAATCTTGGCCACCATTCCGTAACGGACTTTGACCATCTGCCATCAACCCGTCTTGCCAAGTGTCCCGCCCATCTCCACTTAAGTTGTGCTATTCTTAGACCGACATCGACAACCTTGGTTCGGCGCCGTATCTCGGTGTTCTGTACGCGATCAAGCAGTGTTATCCCTAGCATGGCCCGCTCCATTGCTCTTTGTGCTACTTTAATTTGGTGCATACTTGCTTGTGTGAGCGTCCACGTTTCGGATCCGTATGTGAGAACGGGCAGTACACATTGATTGTAAACTTTGCTTTTGAGGCACTGCGGCAATTTAGCTTTAAAAACAGACTCCAGTCGATTAAAAGCGGCCCATCCAAGCTGGATACGTCGAGCGATCTCCTTACTGGATACGGCGCTTTATTTCCAGCTCCTGTCTGTTGCTACCCAGACTCAAGGCTTTTAATCATAATAATGCGTAAATAATTTTATGGTTACATTTATAAAATGTTGTTTTTTAATCTGTCCCAAAACGGTTGGCGCCATATTGTTAGCTGCTGTGACGTCAGACGTACTGTAAACAAAGCGTTACAAGTAACCGTTTTAAGTTTTGACTTCACTTGTTTGGTTACTATGTACTTTTATATTTACCTACTATCCTAGTGACGTCACAGACCAAGCAAACATGGCGGCTAGCTGTTTAGCGCGAAAACTGAAAATGAATATTTAAAAGTTACTTTTTAAGGTATTCATCCCATTCAGAAAATCGAAATAAATCAAATCTTGTGATTCAATCCGACATACCTAAGGATCATTTTAAATCACATTTCAAAAGATAGTGTAGTACCGTATTTTCATTTAATTGTTTAAGCACACGAAATGGGACACGTTAAAAACGTTCGCAACGTAATAATTTAATGAGACATCCCATAATACATGGGATCGGGGATTATTTTAAACCACCACTTGCAACACATAGCAGTGCGAATGACGTTCGGGTGACACCCACACTACTACAGAATACCGGAGTGGCATACCTGGCGAAGTGTATATTGTATCATGGTATTTCCCTCTCCCAGCTCGGCTGCTTCTGTATAACCAACATGGCGTTCATATGCCCCAACTCCATCTACCTCATCGTGTGCTGGGATCGGCCAGGCATGGGCCCCTACAAGTGGCGTATCTGGCGAGCAGCGGTTTTCATTTTCATCGGCGTTTTCGTACTCATCGTCGGGACATGGGTCGCGTTTATGGAGCTGCTGGATACGTTTAAGAAAAACTTGGGGTAACGCGCACGGTTGGTATTTTTTATTGTTAAGCATTATTATTTATCTCTTCACCCGCGTTGAATTCGGCTATCGTTACCGCGGGGACGATACTTTTTTCCGGTATAAAAAGTAGCCGATGTCAGAACTAAGAACATCTGTTTTGACATAAAAAGATTCAAAAAGACCAAATTGCATCTTAATCGGGTCCAGTCATTTAAGACGCTGACAAGAGCTAATGACCTTGAGCAATCGAGGCAGGCAACTGTCTCAGCGGACAATGTCTGTATGCATTAGAGGGCGCGAGAAGCACGACCGCGGCATGTGGGTGATATATGTGGAAAATCAGACGAATGAAGATTAAAAAAAAACACATTGCATGAATAATATAATAATAATAATAATAAATCATTTATTTCGGACATATGTCCATATGAAGGTTAGTTACAAATACATGTTAGTTACCTTAAAAGTATGTTAGTAGGAAGAAATAGCAAAATTGAATTTAAATTAGAAATTGGAAAAATTGAATAAAAAAGTAATATAAATTAGCATTTTTTCTGGTATAAGTATGACGGAATAGTGTATTTAATTATAGACATCTGCGTTAAAAAAAAAACGTAGATATTTGGGGTCTCGGGAAAGGACATAGGCTACTTTTTATCCCGGAAAAGCGCATAGTTCCCGCGGGAGCGCGATAACCGCATTCCACGCAGGCGAAATCGCGGGCAGAAGCTATTACTTATCTAATATTTTTTAAATTGTCTATTATTGTTATAGTATTTTTTTAATTGTCTATATTCCAAACAGATACTGACGATGATGATTTACAAAGTCATATGTCAAAACAGGACGAATACATGTCACACGCTCAGTTTCAAATCAAACAATCTTGGGAATTGAGTTTTTTTTTTGACAAAATATTTGGCAAAAAAATGGGCAAAGGAACAACGAATACAGCCAATAAATCATTATGTATATTATTTCTCATTTCTAATAAAGAAAATAGGTATATTTAATATGAAAACTTACTTAATTTGACAAATAATTAATATTCATTTTTGTTTTTCAATTTGTTATCGTCCTTGTCAATGTGTCAAGTAGCGCATATTATTTTATTAACTTTCCTCATAATCGAAACGAAAAGTAGAGTGTTCACGCTCGGGTGAAAGGTACCCATTTCTGACTCGTACTATTTAGCGCTCTCACTGGCGTTCGAGCGCCAAACTGACTCGTCAGAAATGGGTGCCTTTCGAAATTGAATCGGGACCTGGAGTTAATAGTTATCACACCTTCGATTTTTTACTTCTACCTTGGGGTTTAAGAGTCCTTCACTTACAAAGGGCCTTTCATCGATAAAATTTAAATGCAGTTCTATATTTTTGTATAATTTTAATATATTTATTGTATAGAGTTTGGGTATTTGTTTTATATGAACTTAGTTGTTGCACGACTACTACTCCTGTCCCAGCGCAAGCGCTGATAGGGTTGTTGATAGGGTCGCTTCGCCTATTTGTGTCCCCTTAGTAGAGTTGGCAAATTTGAAGACAAAAATAAATGTTCTAGTTAAAAATTTGAACATAAAAACGATGTATTGATGTATTGATTATATTATATAGTCTTTTCCAATATAACTAATAGTATCGAAACATCTGGTGGTTTAAAAAAAAGACAAAAATGGACTAATTCAGTCCACGGACTTAGAAAAGGAATCTGAATTGATGTATTTATAAATAATTGTACAGAATTGCTTATTTAATTTTATCTTTGGTATTTTCAACTTTATGGAAATGACTCTTATAAAACATATATTCTAGAATAGACAGGGCGTAGTTAGCGTACAATCATTCCATTAAGTATAACATTTCTATCTATAACTTATGTGGGCAAAGTCGTGAAAAAAAAATCAAAAAAGGTTGTCAATTTTTGCTTTTATCCGATTACGTCTAAACAAATACCTAAGGTAGGCATATGAGTTTAATATGGAAATTTACTGGTTATTATTTATAAACTTAGGACATTAATTACTTGGTAATTAATATATGCCTAGATTCTTAATTAACTATTAAGTACAATTGGTGAAGGGTGTGTTGATAAATAAAAGACTTTGTTGATGGAATCATAAGTTTTGTTATTAATTCAATTATTGTTTAAAAAAGATTCACAAATTATCGAGATCATTTGGTAGGTAACGATCAAAGGAGCAAAATAATATCCAGACAATAAGGCCAAAATTGAACTGTATTAAGAAAAAAAAAACAGAACTTGTGTGTGAGAAAGTATGTTTTTAGATTTAGAGTATGTTTTTAGAATACCGAATTCCATGCGGACGAAGTCGCGGGTAGAAGACAACCCTAAGGGTAAAATAGTGCTGCGCAAAGACGTAAAAAGTGACACGCAATTTCGTTTATGACATTACCCATCACCACAATTACGAAAGTAATAGAGATAAGGCGTTGAGATTTCGTCTACATCGTTAATAAACTACATAAAAGTTACAGTTAAAAGTATCTGTTGGACTTGTCCAGTCCGATTACCACCGAAGTTTTTGGGTCCGTTTTGGCCCGCCAAAAAACACACCCGCACTCACAACTGCCTCGCGCGTGACTTAAGTCAGATACGCGTCAATAGACATGCCAGTGTTGCCAGCAATATTAAAAATTAAATGTATATTCAACTAGTAGCTTTTACTGAAATGTGACGCGGTGGGCAAAGCTATGTTGAAAATGCAAATTCGGTACCTAAGCTTAGACGTTACGTATGTGTGATATGCTGTTCGGACGGCAGATTTACTAGTAATTTTATTCAATCAGTGCAAATGAGTATTGGTTCATCTTTTTACAAATAGATTCAATTTGGTTACCTCATGTCAGCTTATCATATAAAAGTAATCCTAAAAATTTTGCATTATCGGTATCATTAATTAGTTGATCATTATAAGTCACTCTTAAATTAGGAAATTTATTCACTCTTTGCTTAAAAGACATTTTTTTAATATTTTCTATATTAATTTTGAGTTTGTTTTTATGAAGCCATTCGATTATAGATTTAATCGATACGTTTATATTACTTTGAAATATACTCAGATCTTCTCCCGTGAATATAACGTCATTTGTTTCATCCGGAGATGGAGAGTGAATCACTGGCCCGCGAAGTTGGTACACACATACATTTACAAGACGTGTCCTCGCACGCAAACGCAGTCTTTCGAATTGTGTTCGATATCGTGCTTTTATTGGCCGTGTCCGCCCTGTGGTCTAGACGCGCAGACAATATTTATAGTAAATTCGGTGTTCGAACTGGAACAACAAAATGCTATGGAGAAGATCTTTTTACCCCAAACTTGTTTACTGACTATTTTAAATAAAACTTCAAATATTACAATGTGTTTTAATTTCTGAAACTTTTATACTTACGTGCTTTTTTATGCAAAGTATTATTTACAGTACATAGTTAATAATACATAGTTTCATATACCTATAAATATATCGCTATTCTGTTCCTTTAAGGTTACTTGCATCCATTATCGCATCTTTTTAACCTTTACCATGCCAATGACGCATATATCTGCATCGCAGGTGCGTTGTGACATGACGTATACAAACAGATAAGGAGGTTAAATGAAATACGTATGCGTAAGATCCATACTAGTTAGACTAGACGTCAGCTAACCTCAGGCGTGTATGTGACAATTTTCGACATGGCATTGAAAAGGTTAAAGGCTCGATATATAGGGAGAAGCTCCGTGGAAATGCGACGTCGTGCCGTAGATTCTACGATATGACGTCGCATCTTAGTTCGTATTTATGTGTTGGCCCTTCTTAAACCTAGTTGAGGCTTGATATTAGCCCTTTTAAGTTAGAGTAGGTGCCAGCAAAGAAGAAGAGGACTCCAATCAGCAAAACGACTATGTTCTTCCACAGCCTCCACTTGTACCGACCGAGACCTGGGTCCTCCCAGACGACCAGCAGCTCTATGATAGCGGGGAATATGAAGCCCATGTTTGACAGGCAAAATGCGCCGAGCTGGAAAACAAAAGTAAGGTCAGTCGAGGCAAGTGCGCCAGAATGGGGTAAGTACACCTATCATGATTACTCGACTCACGGTATAAGTATTTCACATCCATGAAACAAATAAAAAACATGTCACTGCAATACACAGCTGGCTCCGTTCACAATCCATTGAATTGAAACAATTTTAGGCGTGCTTACCCGACATGCGCCTTTACCCCGGCTTACCTTAACTCTTAAGTTTCAAATTGAAATACCCCCGATTGAAAAAAGTCCATCAGTTTTTAAAACGCTTAACCTTATATTATATATGTATATTATGCTAATTCCTCAGGGATATGATCAAGTCCCGGGTGAATCAAATATAACATAATTATATATTTTTTCAAATTTTAAACTTTTAACATTTCTTAGAAAGGTATGATTTTACAATGAGCAATTTGTCGATGCTGTACAGGGAACGGCAACATTCTTACCAATCCCATCAAATTGCCAATGTTAGGGAAGCCAATGGCAATAGCGCTGATGATGACGATGAAGGTGGCCCGATAGACCCTCTCCCAGATCCAGTGCCTCCGAGGGTCGTGCTTCTTGGAGACGTAGTGCCACACCAGGTTGAAGGGCGCCCAGAAGTTCAGGGCGAAGGTGATGAAGATCATGAAGCCCATTAGACATTTTAGGACCAGGGGGAAACTGAAAGATGGAGAGGGAACCGCGTTCAGTCACCTTGCCCCTGTGAGAAGCTAAACTTTTGGTCGCTCTAGGACATACCAGCAAGCTCTCTCAGTTTCTAACTTTCTACTGTTTAGGTAGTGCTTTTTAAAAGCTTTTATTTACTTTCACCTGTCCCGTTGTCTGTAATGGAATCTTGCAAGTTAAATTTGACCCACTTTTGGTTTCCGATTGAGCTGAAATATTGCACGAATATTTAAATCGCGTGACAATGCAATATTATGATGACGTGGAGCTGATCTGATGGAGCTGGAAGATGGCCATAGGCTGTAGTGAAACCACATAACCCCATCAAGTTTGGGCTCGTTTTATTCGTCTTGAAGGGTAGATGAAGGATTTACAAAGAAAAATACAGTCAGCAATAAAAGCTTGTTCCAAAAATTTAATTATTAAAAAAAAAGTCTTGTTACAGAATATTTAATCCCATCAAAACATAAATGTGAAATAAGAGCCAAGTTCGTGGGTTAGAGTTTTGATCTATTGGTCAGTCAATGATAAAAAAGTCGATTTTCGGATGTTAATATCTAAACAACCGTTACGAGTTGTGTTTATGAAATTTGGAGCACGTATGTATATGTATCTCGCCAGCCGAGCTATGTCAGCCAAATTTGACATGTTTATGTGAAATAGTTTTGTGGCTCCAAACTCGCGCCCTACTCGCCGTTACCATCATTTGTTTCATCCGCAGATGGAGAGTGAATCATTGGCCCGCGTACTGGTACACACATAGTAACAAGTGTACAGACAGACGTCCTCGCACGCACACAGACGTCCTCGCACGCAAACATTGACACTTCATTCAAATTGTGTTCGAAAGCTTGCTTTTATAGGCCGTGTCCGCCGTGTGGTCTTATTATCATCAGTGTGTGGTTGGTTACGACTGGCCGCCCCTATTATCTCTAGCTAGGCCCGAGTCTACTCAGCTTTAATAGAAATTCCGTCACTACTTCCCGCGACTTTGTTCGCGTGGAATTTGGTTAAATTCAACCCCCTTTTTAACCCCTAGAGTCAATCAATCAATCGCGGTTAATGGCAGCAGAGATGCAACCCCTAGAGTCTGGAATTTCTTGAAATCCTTTAGCGGATGTCTACGTCGTAATAACCATTAGTGTTCTAAATTTCATTCCAATCCGTGGAGTACCTAGTTCGTACTGTCTGGTCTGTCGTCAATCCTTTGAGTTTTATAAATTTTTTTGAAACAGCAATCGAT
This sequence comes from Aethes cnicana, assembly GCA_963971205.1. Lineage (NCBI taxonomy): Eukaryota > Metazoa > Arthropoda > Insecta > Lepidoptera > Tortricidae > Aethes > Aethes cnicana. The sequence goes on along the minus strand of OZ020295.1, from coordinate 6,349,976 downwards.
CAAGTCAAGAGTTTCAGCTGAAAGCTGTATACTTACACACTGTCCAATGGAAAGTTTAGAGTAACTGGAGATTGCGACAGATCGCCAAAGCCCCAGTAGCCGAAGAAGCCTACTAGTATCAAGAATGATACTACTACGCACATACCTGTAATCAAAAAGAAAGAAGGTAAGACAAAACCTTTGGAAATTTTCTATAAGACATCTGCAAACCAAGCTCTCCTTCAAGGGCATAATGCTGCATAAGCATTTATTGCTTGAGCAGGTCGCGTAGATTTGGAATCCTTCATATTTTTCTTTGCTTCGTGCGGCTGGTTTATGTAAGTAGGTATGTATTTTTATCTTTTATATAGGTAATTTTTATGTATGTTTATGTAAATTTATCCTCTTTTGAAATTATTTGCTTCCTAGTATTTCTGTAATTTCTTTCTGATATTGATGCACCTACTCATTTTCCTTTCTGTTTGGCTTTATGGTTGACTGGTAGAGAATGCCTTTAGGCATTAAGTCCGTCAATTGTATACTAATATTGTATGTGCAATCGAGTTTAAATAAATAAATAAATATTTAAAATGGTTTGTTAAGAAATTGGCTTATGCATGATCTAAAAATATTTCTAGGGTTGCTGTTCGAGAAGACGATGGTACTCGTATTTGTGAGTCCTTAGCAATAGGACTTCTGCCCGCGATTTTGCCCGCGCGGAATTCGGTTATCGCGCTCCTTCAGGAATTATGAGTTTTTCCTGGATAAAATTAACCTATGTCCTTCCCCGGGCTTCCATCTATCTCCATACCAAATTTCATCTAAATCGGTCCTACGGTTGAAAGTTGCATTTATAATATTAGTTAGTGTAGTTACTTACTAGCGCATAGAACCTTTGGGAACTTGAGTGGGTCCTTCATATTGTTCTCAATTGGTAGCGACACGCCAATTCCTTCCATGCTGAATATCACGATGCCACTGAACTCGAAGAAGCCGACAGCATCCTTCCACGCAGGCACGGAGCCGATGGCCGGCGGCGCCTGCAGGCTGTAGTACACCGTCGCTACCACGCATATCACTGGGGAATTACCAATAATACTGAGTCCGTATGTATGTCAGCATGATGATGATGATGATGATGATAATGAAACCATTTCGCCAAACCAAGCCGCGGTGGCCTTGTGGTACGACCTCCGCCTCGCATGCAGAGGGTCGGGGGTTCGGCTCCAATCTCTTAGTTTACTTACCTGTAAAATCAATTTTAATTTACCACTGAGCTTTTCTGTGAAGGAAAACATCGTGAGGAAACCTGCACGCATCTGCGAATTAATTTAAGGATGTGTGCGAAGTCTCTAATCCGCACTGGCGCCGCATGGGGACTATAGCCCAAATCCTCTCGTGATGATGGGAGGTGACCTGTGCCGAGCACAGTGGGACGTTAACAGGCTGTCGTGGAGGAAACCATTTGGACTTAATTACCGATGAGTTTAAAGGGTCTACACTTTTTTCTCTCTTATTTATAGGCCACATCGTGTATAGGTCGTTGGTTGGCGTGGAAAAGGTTAAGGGATTTAAGTACCTACTTAACGCAAAGTATATGAAACATACCAATAAACACGTCAGCAAGCAGCGTAAACGGCGCCAGGTATTTGAGAGTCGTGATCATGCACAACAGCATAATTGGCACCAGAAGTACCAGCACGTACAGACGCAGTCTGTTCAGGTCATCGTCCGTACCCTCGGCGACCTGCTGGATTGTCTTAGCTATGATGATCTGGTACACGCAGCAAGCGCCGAACAAGTCTATACAGATTGCCAGGTCCACTGCGTACCTGTGAAAATAAATTAACTGTAGTTGTATGTAAGTATTACCCTTTTCAGCGCCGTGTCAAATTCAAAAGCCGTTACTCGTATGCCGACGATGGCTGACGTCTATAAAGTGAATCTTATACGGATAGGTACGTATCGAACCTCCTTATTTATCCGTTGTACGCCATGACGCATATTTACGTCGTCGGCGTTGGAAATGTGTGCCGAAAAGGTTAAAAAAAAACTTGCAAGCTGAAAGCGTAGTTGAAGGAATCATTTCTAAGAATGGGCCTCCTAAGAATGCTCAAGGTCAACTCTAAAGAATGAATGATTTGTTAACCCTTTTGAACGTCAAGAACGCCTAGGTAAAGTTGCCATACACTTCCGTGCCTAAACATAGGTACCTACTTTGATCATTAATAAAATTTATAGTGAATCGTTTTTAGGGTTCCGAAGTCCTCAAGGAACCCTTAGAGCGGTTTCACAATTTTACGTCCGATAACGATATCGTATCGAATAATGTGAAACCGCTCTTATTGTTTCGCCATGTCTGTCCGTCCGTCCATCTGCAGCATAGCTCGGAGATGCTTAGTTCTAGAAAGCTGTAATTTGGCATGAATATACATATTAGTTACGCCGACAAAGTGGTACAATAAAATTTTGAAATGTAATTTTATTAGGGTACCTCCCCTACTCTCGTAAAGTGGGGATGTAATTTTTTTTCTTGCGTAACCATTGATGTGGGCTGTCGTTGAATAGGTCTTGAACAAACAAACGAACCAAACCATTTAAAGTGCTATTTTTTGTTAGAGTCGAGTGTCCCGCCTTGCCAGCTAAATGGTGTTTTTCGGAAGGCTGAAAAAATTCACGGTGGAGGCATATATACCTAACGTAGTTGAAAGGAAATCTATCGCAGCTATGTAGGCTGTACAAGTTTCCGGGTCTTGGTCGACCAATTTATAACATACGTACGGACACACACACAGACCGTGTGGTGCAGGCAAAGAATTGCACCACCCCCTCTCTTCCCGTGGGTGTCGTAAGAGGCGACTAAGGGATAAACCGGAGGATGGGCAGCAGCGTCCTCCGAGAACTACCTTCATCAAACTGCGGTCGCCAACCCGCCTGCCAAGCGTGGCGACTATGGCAATCCCCCCCAAGGGATCTATATACTTGGGACCAAGAAAGTGCTACAACCAATGCCCAGACCCCCAGTCCCCGGCGGCCCCGCTATTCCTGGCTCCGGTAGAACGGCCATGGTAACGGCGGGGCAGGGGGTGCTAAAGTTAATCCCCGGCAGAGACCCGGCTACCAAAAACGACGACCCTTGGCCCTGGCAACATATAACTGCCGTACACTGCGGACCGACGAAAAGGTACTGGAACTGGAGGAAGAATTGAGCAGGTTACGTTGGGGAATCATAGGGTTATCAGAAGTCCGGAGAGAGGGGGAGGACATGATAACCCTGAAGTCCGGTAACCTGTTCTATTTCCGGGAGGGCGACCAACAGTCCCAAGGAGGTGTCGGGTTTATCATCCACAAGTCCCTCGCAAACAATGTGGTGAAGATCGAGAGTGTGTCGACCAGGGTAGCGTGCCTTGTACTCAGAATAACACAACGATATTCGTTGAAGGTTATACAGGTTTACGCTCCGACCTCGACGCACTCCGACGATGAGGTGGAGGCTATGTATGAGGACATTTCCAGAGCCATGCATAGCTCCAGAACTTACTTCACAGTTGTTATGGGGGACTTCAACGCGAAACTAGGCAAACAAGACGGTGAAGAGCTGAGAGTGGGGCAATTTGGAGTAGCGCGCAGGAATCACCGGGGCCACCTACTGGCTGGTTTCATGGAGAAGGAGGGACTCTATATGATGAACTTCTTCAAGAAACGGGAGCACAGAAAGTGGACCTGGATGAGCCCTGATGGTGTAACGAGGAATGAGATAGACTTTATCATGTCGACGAGGAAGCAGATGTTCGATGATGTCTCAGTGATCAATTCGGTTAAGTCCGGGAGCGATCACCGTATGGTACGAGGCACATTGAATATCCAAGTAAAGCTTGAGAGATCTCGACTGATAAAGTCTACGCTCCGCCCGGCACCGGCCCAGCTCCAAAACCCCGAGAGCTTTCAGCTCGAACTCCATAACCGTTTTGCATGCCTAGAAAGCGACGTGGACGATTATAACGACGGGTTTGTGGAAGCTGTTCATACGGTTGGGTCTAAGTTCTTCAAGACCCGCCGTATAAGAACCAAGAAAATCTCAGACCCAACCCTTAAGCTCATGGAGGTGAGAAGTAAAATGATTCTGCAGTCTTCAGGTGACGCTTGTCATTATCGGCAGCTCAATAGACGGATCTCGAAGTCTCTGAAGCGTGATGTACGCCGATTCAATACCTACAGTATTGAAAAGGCTATTGAGCGTAACAGAGGCTCGAAGGTGTTTGCCAAAGATCTGTCTATTGGCCAAAGCCAATTGACAAAGCTGAAGACCGAAGACGGCAGGATCATTTCATCCAAACCGGAGCTGTTGGGAGAAGTCGAGAAGTTCTACGGACAGTTATACACGACAACCCGAACACCCGTTGCTGATCCAGCTAAAGACCCTAGAGCTAGATTAACCCGACACTATACCGAAGATATCCCGGACGTCAGCCTGTACGAGATTAGTATGGCTCTCAAACAGCTTAAGAACGGCAAAGCCCCTGGTGACGACGGAATTACAGCCGAACTCCTGAAGGCGGGTGGTAAACCAGTCCTTAAGGCCCTTCAGACGCTGTTTAATTCCGTCATTCATGAAGGGAGAACGCCGCGAGCATGGAACAGAAGTGTGGTGGTGCTCTTCTTCAAAAAAGGTGATAACACCTTGTTGAAGAATTATAGACCCATCTCACTTCTGAGCCATGTTTACAAGCTGTTTTCGAGAGTCATTACGAACCGTCTCGCGCGCAGGTTTGACGAATTCCAGCCTCCCGAACAAGCCGGTTTCCGAAAAGGCTATAGTACCGTAGACCACATACATGCGTTGCGGCAGGTTGTACAGAAGACCGAAGAGTATAACCTCCCCCTTTGCCTTGCATTTGTGGACTACGAGAAAGCCTTCGATTCGATCGAGACTTGGGCTGTGCTGCAGTCTCTCCAGAGGTGCCAAGTTGACTACCGGTACATCGAAGTGTTGAAGTGTTTGTACGAAAATGCCACCATGTCCGTCCGACTACAGGACCAGACCACGAAGCCTATTCCACTGCAGCGGGGAGTCAGACAAGGAGATGTGATCTCTCCGAAGCTGTTCACCGCTGCATTGGTGGATGCTTTCAAGGTGCTGGACTGGAAAGGTCGAGGCATCAATGTTAATGGCGAGTACATCTCGCTTTGCCGACGATATTGTAGTCATGGCTGAGACCATGGAGGACCTCAGTATTATGCTCGCTGACCTCAGCAGAGTTTCCGATCGAGTTGGTCTTAAAATGAACATGGACAAGACGAAAATTATGTCTAATGTCCATGTTGTGCCAACTCCCGTAATAATCGGAGGCTCTGCGCTCGAAGTTGTTGACCATTATGTATACCTGGGACAAACAGTCCAGTTAGGTAGGTCCAACTTCGAGAAAGAGGTCAATCGTCGAATCCGACTCGGTTGGGCAGCGTTCGGGAAGCTTCGCAGTGTCTTTTCGTCCAAATTACCGCAGTGTCTCAAGTCGAAAGTCTTCGACCAGTGTGTGTTGCCAGTGATGACTTATGGTTCCGAGACGTGGGCGCTTACGATGGGCCTCATAAGAAGGCTCAAAGTCACTCAGAGGGCAATGGAGAGGGCTATGCTCGGGGTTTCTCTGCGTGATAGAATCAGAAATGAGGATATCCGCAGTAGAACTAGGGTCACCGACGTAGCCCGAAGAATTGCGAGCCTTAAGTGGCAGTGGGCGGGGCACATTGCTCGCAGGACTGATGGCCGATGGGACCGGAAAGTTCTCGAGTGGCGCCCGCGAACCGGGAGACGAGCTGTCGGTAGGCCTCCAACAAGATGGAGCGACGACCTCGTGAAGGTCGCGGGAAACCGGTGGAAGCAAGTAGCACAGGACCGGTCTGAGTGGCGAGCCTTGGGGGAGGCCTATGTCCAGCAGTGGACGTCTTTCGGCTGAAATGATGATGATGATGATGATGTACGGACACTTAAAAAATCAATATACCTACATTTATAGGTACTAATGAAAATTACTAATATAACGTTGTAAGCTGTATAAAACAATTTCTTAATGTTAAAGTTATGAGCCTTATAAGTAATTTTAAATATTATTTCCAAATAGGTAGTAATTATCTCTCGTAATGATAATTAAAAAAAACAATGATTTTACTCGAGCGGCATGGGCGGCGTCGAGCGGGCACGTCATACCGTAGCCTAGCTAAGATGCTAATAAGTCTTAGAAAGGTACTGTGGGCATCGTCAACTTCGGAACCCTATACATTGCGCGAGTCTCAACACACACTTGGCCGGTTTTTGTTCTATTTTTATTGATTCATATGTTACACGTTAGGTTGTATACTTGGCGCCTGACTGATCACTTCGTTCAAATATGCAAGCGTCGAAAAGATTGATCTCAATCCGTCTGACTATAATTGAAAATAAAATCGTACCTGAACCACTTACTGTATTTTCTAAGTTTGGGAAACGGCCCGATTTCTAAAGCAGCCTCTGCAACGTCAGGGTACGACATCGTCGTCAGGTGCAGCCGCCTGTACAGGACTTGCGCTGATTTCACTAATATCTGGAATAATAAAAGAAGACATAAATTATTGTTCTGCTGTAGAGTATTTGAGTAGGTAGCCCCAAAACTTCACGGCACTCTCAATACAAATACAAATTCAATTCAATTCAATTCAATCATTTATTCAGCAAATTGACCACGTAGCGGCACTTTTACACGTCAGAAAAAGAATTTACCAGCGCTTCCTAGACCCATTGCTTGAGAAGAAGCGCCGCAACAAACTCAAGCAGAAGGCCTTTTTTCAAAATGTACACATAGTTATAACATTTACATTACATGTATAAAATATACATATAGGTACGTACTACAATTACATTGAAGGGATGTATTATTTTCTTTCCATCATTAGATGGAAAGAAAATAATGTCCACATGATCCCACTACCCATGTGCATGGTCCAATGTCCATGATGACGGGATCACATTAGTGATCCCGTCTAGAAACTTATTTTCTGGTAACTTCTAAGATGTTTGAAACTATAAGTGTAACTATAGGTATAACTGAACTGAAACTGAAGGTTTATAGGTGAATTCGATACTTCTTAAAAAACTATGGAATTGCACCGAATGGAAACAGTCTTATTTGATAAACAGAAAACAAAATACTGAAGTAACCAGATACTGCCGTACGAGTTAAATTTTGACAAAATACCAATCCACTGACGTGTACGTGAAACAAGGAGTGCCACAGGGTAGCGTGTAAAAGTGCCCCTATGTGGCCAATTTGCTGAATAAATGATTGAATTGAATTGAATTGAATTGAATTGAATTGAATAAATGATTGAATTGAATTGAATTGAATGTCCACATGATCCCGTTTAGAAAATTATTTCCAGGTAACTTCTTAGATGTTTGAAACTACAGGAGGCTATAGGTACCTTCGTATAGAATTAAAGGTATATATGTATCTATATATACATACGTATACGTATATATAGCTTTAGTTGCCTATTTTAATTGTTTATGATTCATAGATCTCATAGATCTTCTAGATGGCTGTATGTTCTTTGACTTTCAAATACGGCGGAGTTGCTAGTCTATACCTACTCTAGTATAATATTGTAGTCTTTGCTCCCTCTGACTCGTGAATATAATTGATCCTTGTTTATGGTGTACACTTACAGGCTGAGGGTGTCATTTTTTTGACCGTTCAAATTTTCACAGCGGAATCTTTAGTGACAACTAAAAATACGTTTTTTCTTTCAGTATCTTTCAGTACTAAAATTTTGGGAGACGTTAGCTGAAAGATATCTTTAAAAAAAACAGGCGTTTGTGGATAGCTGAGTGGGGGAAGGTGGCAATAACGCTCGCCCCGCCCCGTTGTACATTTAAGACAGCGAGACAAACTTACGGAAGTACACCGACCGGTTTTGCTGAGATGCACGTGCGTCTACTTTGCAATTTGCATTGTTCGAGAGATTTGTGAGTGCGCCCCTCCCCCTCACCGCTAACCCCGAGCGTCACTGAGCTCCCGATTATCCACACGTTCCTCATTTTATTGTGAAAACTTTAACCAATTTTTTTTTTTCAGAAATCATGCGTCATGTGGCATATTTTATTGATACCTGATACCTGGGAAAAATTTAAACGGTCAATAAAAAGCCCAAGTACATATGTATAAGTGTACTTTTGGCGGGAAATGGTTTGACAAATAGTTTTAAGAAAATTTGAAATTGGTTCGTCGCTGTGAAAATGGAATAAACGCGTAAAGATTTTAGAGCAATGATTTTTTCGATTTTAAATGCTCCCTTTCCCCTCAAGAATGCAATGCTCGACTTCAAACTGCTTTTGGGAACGAAGCACCACATTTTAGCAACGTAAGACGATGGTACGCTGAATGATCGTGGCCGGATTTTTCTCCACGACGAAATTCGTGAAGGTCATCAACTGCAGTCACTGAAGTTAACGTGGCTGCCGTTAGGTAATTGATTGAAGAAAATCTACGAGTTACCTATGATGAGCAAATTCAGAGTGAACTAGGAATAGATATGAGCCAAATAAAAAAAAAACACGAGCACTTACAAGTCAGGAACCTCTGTTACCAATGGGTTTCTCACGAACTCACGCCGAATCAGAAACGGGCTCGAGTCGATTGGTCGAAGAAAAAGCTTAAAAAATTTAAAGACGGAAACTCAAATGCTGTGTACGACATAGTGACAGGTGACGAAACATGGATTTATTGTTACGATCCTAAAAAAAAAAAACAACAATACTGTGAATGGGTGTCCGAAAATGAGGGAAGACCCACGAAACTTCTACAAGTCGGAGCATCGGCAAAAAAATGATTGCGTGTTTTTTTTCTAAAACAACGAAGATTTTAATGCACGAAAAGGTGGTGGAAGATCATTCCAGCACTTTGTGGCTGCAATACGAAAACTGCCACGGAACGCAGCGGATTGGTGTTGAGGACAAACGAGTTGGAGATATCTCGCAGACCTAGTGTCAGGGGATCTCGCGTTACGCGCCCATAGCAGCTTATCGTAAATGCACGAGGGAAGCTGTCGGTTTATAACGTCAAACGTGAAAACGCGTTCACATTTGCATTATACGATGCTGGTTTAAAAAGGAGAAACATGGGCACGGCGGGATGTGGAAGCAGTAACGAGCGCATGCATTTTGAACCCTCTGAATTTCTGAATTTACCGTTGGGTACGAACAAATAAACGAGATTATAAAAACAACTAGCTTTTCCCGCAACTTCGTATGCGCAGAAATATTAAAAAGTAAAATCCCGATGTATCTTTTCTTAGCGGATGCCTACGTCATAACATCTACCTGCATGCCAAATTTCAGCCCGATCCGTCCAGTGGTTTGGGATGTGCGTTGATAGATCACTATGTCAGTCAGTCAGTCAGTCACCTTTGAGTTTTATATATTTAGATTACGTACTGTATTCAGTATATGGCTTTCGAAAAGATCGAAGTTCCTCATCCAACCCTAAGTTTCGAGACTCATGTACTCGTTCTAGTGTTTGAGATAATTGAGTTAATTGAGGTAATTACTGTTTGAGATAGAATCAAATTGTTTTTTTTGTACCCATCACAATATATTTTGACTTTGTAGGGTTAAGCACCAGAGAATTTGAGTCCGACCAAGCGGCAACACGATCAAGATCCTCATTCAAATTATCTATTTGTGCACAAACATTGGAGGAGTTACTTGAAACATACAACTTCAAGTCGTCAGCATAGATTTGGTATTTACAGTACTTTCATAATATCACAACTGTTTAAAATAAATAAAATTGGACCAAGAATAGAGCCCTGCGGTACGCTCCTAAGTACGTTACGAATATCTGACAGTAAGCGGTTACCATTGCGGTCAGATAACTCAACCAGCTGACTACGGCCAGTGAGGTAGCTCTCGAAGCACGGTACCATTATCACAACCGTAATACGATAATTTTGAAAGCAATAAAGGGATATTCAGACAGTTAAAAGCTCTCGAGAAATCTAATAATGTCATAATTGCACTTACCTTTGTTGCATTGTTCTTATTAATAAAACAATCTTCTGGTTGACTATGTTCATTATTTATAAAACAAGCAAGACTGACAAACGTTACGATACACGACGGACGACGCTATTAGAGAGAGAGTAAGTATGTGTAACTATAGGTTGGTACAGGTCACAGATAAATACAGTAGTGAAGAGGCAGAGATACAACCTTGTCCTTTATTCTGAGCAGAGATAACATTATCCGTAACGTCAAGCAATGCGGTCGTGGTGCTATGATGTTTACGAAATCCAGACTGTTCGTTGGGCAAGATAATGTTTGATTCCAAGAAAGTAGTCTTTTGACGGCATACTACCTTTTCCAGAACTTTAGATAGGCAAGGTAGTATACTAATGCGAAGGTCTTTGATTAGCACTGGATTTTGTATCTTGGGAATGGGTCGCACAAGAGCTAACTTCCAAGACTCAGGGAAGAAGTGACTTATACTTGACTCATTGATGATTGCAGTAATTACTCTTAAAGTACGGGAAAGCGTGAGCATCAACATGTCTATTGTTATCTTGTCCGTTCCCTTTGCATTCGACTTAAGTTTTTTTATTATTGCGTATCAGTATCAGTAGTAGGTTGATTGATACACCAAATTTAGAGAAACTGTGGCGGTGAAATTCAAAATAAGTGTGAACCGTCATCTCTGCCTGAGATGGTAAGAAAGTGGTCGTTGATGACATTGGGTTCATTAAAATGGGTGGCAAACTCATTTTCAGATCTGTCAGTCAATAGATTTTTTTCAAGGTTTTTCCAGTGATTTGGTATCTCGAATATTTTGGTTTATGCGTTGAGTGAAATAGGCGCTCTTCTCGTTAAAGATAGCCGATACAACAATATGCTTAAGGTATTTGTAGTATTGCTTGTGGATGTCAGATTTAGTTTGTCGATAAATGTATGTCCAGGTATATGTATGTCCTACGTAATGGGACATATTCATTGATGTCTTTCTTTTTTTTTGTCTTTACCTTTAATGTTTTCGTCCATAAACCGACTTTATAGACAACCGATTTTTAGGGTTCCGAAGTCCATTAGGAACCCTTATAGTTTCGCCATGTCCGTCCGTCCGTCTGTCCGCACTATTGCTCGGAGATGCTTAGTTCTAGAAAGCTGTAATTTGGCATGAACATACATATTCGTTACGTTGACAAAGTGGTACAATAAAATTTTGATTTTTTTTTTATAGGGTACCTCCCCTACTCGTAAAGTGGGGATGTAATATTTTTTCTTGCTTACCCCATGGTGCGGGCATATCGTTGAATAGGTCTTAAAAAAATATTGTGGGTTTATCAAAACCATTTTTTGAATAAGTGATGCGTTTGTGGAATATTAAGCTTTAAAGTGATATTTTTTGTCGCGTGTAGCGTGTCTCCCCCCCCTCCCCCCCCTGCCAGCTAAAATGTGGTAGTTGGATGGCTGAAAAAAATCACGGTTGTGGCATATATAACGTAGTTGAAAGGAAAACTATCACAGCTAAGTAGGCTGAACAAATTTACGAGTCATAGTCGTCTAACTTATGAAATGATTAAAATTAAAAAACCAATGAATTTTCTCGAGCGGCAGGGACGTCCGGCGGGCACGTCATACCACAGGCTAGCTAGATGCTAATAAGTCTTAGAAAGGTACTGTGGGCATCGTCAACTTCGGAACCCTATACTTTGCGCGTGGCCGGACACGCACTTGGCCGGTTTTTTTGTATATTTCCCACATGATAAAGAAAATATCTTGAACATTTGAAAGTTTTTAGGTTTTATTTACTTACATTAGTACTTACATGAACACAGTACGTGATATAAAATCCAAAAATAATAGTGAGCACCAGAGAGGTCCATAATCCACATTTCATGTAGGCCTCATGTATACCCAGGATCCCGCCTCCCAGGCAACCTTTGATGAGGTGACCGAAGGTCTCTAAGACACTGAAATGAGATAATATAGTAGGTAAGTACTAAGAGAACTTTTAAAATATAATAACGCGTCCCGCTATGTCGCTTGATTGTAGTAGGTTTTTAAATTTTAGAATAAAACATTTTTTAGCTATGTTTTATTTCTATATGTAATTTTATGTTTATCTCTGGTGTTTGTTTTATGTGTGAAGCTGGTCGTCGATTCACCAAATTGGTTCTGATGGAAGACCAGCTTTGGTTCAAAGCCAGCATACATGCTGGAGACATGGTCACAGAATATTTAATAGTACTACATACCTCCACGGAATCACCCGCCTGAATCTAGCCGGCGCACAATTCGCGCCCAACTCGCCCTTACCGTAGTTTGTTTCATCCGGAGATGGTGAGGGAATCGTTGGTCTGCGTATTGGTACACACATAACTACGAGACAGACGACCTCGCACGCACACAGACGCCCTCGCACGCAAACATTGACACTTCATTATAGGCCGTGTCCGCCCTGTGATTTCGTGGCAATTTCGTGGCCATCGGCCGTTTATTTTTGTTTCTTTCATGTTGTATTTGTGATTCGTGTACGTCGAATAAATGTTTTTGCTTTCTTTCTTTCTGAGGACTAAGATTGACATGTACTCTATGGGTGCTAGGAGCTCTATGGGTATGGAGGGTTGAAGTAAGACACATTCCACACTCCATAGGTCCTAGACAACGATATAAATACTTACAAATAGAGATATACATAAGTACATGTGTATAAATACTAAACATCCATGAAATTAAAGTAAATTACTTTTAATTGTTGACATTAGTTACGTCTTCGGCCATTCTTTGGCAATTGGTTCCTTCAAACCATTAGAATGCCAACCTTCATACAAGCGTACGCCCGAAATAAGTGTTATAAGCGATAATAGATGTCGCTGCCTAGGTGACCTGCATACAAATTTGAACCCCATGAGCAACATCTAGATGGCGCTGTACATGCGAAGTATGAAAATTTGAAAGCCCTTGACTATTTCCGATGTACGCCTTAATGTATGGAGGGTTGAAGTGAAGTAAAGGAGCGCAATCTTTATACCTAGTTCTAAAGGTGAACACCAAATCGGGTAGGTTGGGGGCGCTGCGGTTGCCACAAGTGTTAAGCCACCTAGGCGGATAGCCTGCAGAAGCGCCTTCAGATGGCGCTGCTGTGGCAAAAACGCAGCGAAAACGGTTGAGGCGAGTGTGTTTTGTTTTGTTGCTTATTAAATCCGCTGGACATGTTTTCAACTGTTTCGCCATATAAGATTGCGCTCCTTACCAAGACACATTCCACACTCCATACCTTAATGTACAGTCTAATCAGGTATTACCTTGTCTCTTGCTTGAAACTTACTTGGTAGGCTTTGCCAAACTCCTTTCAGCAACAAAATCGAAGGGCTCTTTATCAAAATGGTGGACAAATTTCGGCGACGGCGGCGGCTGCGGTGGCGGCTTTATTTTTGGATCCACTACTTCTGTCTGAATGTGATTGTTCTGAGGATTATGAGAAATCATAATTAGGACGCTGACAAGAGCTGACCTTGAGCAATCGAGGCAGGCAACTGTCTCAGCGGAGAATGTCTGTTTGCATTGGAGGGAGCGAGAAGCACGACCGCGGCATGTGGGAGATATACTTGGAAAATCAGAAAAATAAAAATCAAGATTAAAAACAAATCCCACATTGCATGCACAATAATATAACTAAGCAAACTTTAGTATGAATATGATAGAATAGTGTATTTAATTATAGACATCTGCGTTAAAAAAAACTAAACATATAGAACCGTAAACATATAGGATTAGAAGACGCAACTTCACGATTTTTTTCATCGTAATGATTTCATGCAATCCTATTTACGAAACAGCAAGTTTTTTAAGTATACATATAATGAACATTAACATAAATTTTTCTCGCCTTACAAAATCAAATCATTTTCGTTTAAGACTGTTTAAAGAAAGCCAATTTAGGTCTTGTCAGCGCCTGGACTTATGGCGAGGTCAGAAGTTCTCGGACTCAGAACGGAGTACTCAGAACGTTCTCGAGTGGCGTCCGCGAACCGGGAGACGAGCTGTCGGTAGGCCTCCAACAAGATGGAGAGACGACCTGGCCTGGCATGGTCGCGGGAATACGGTGGATGCGAGTGGCACAAGACCGGTCTGAGTGGCGAGTCATTAGGAACCCTAAACTCAATCGTGATGGGAGGAAGCCTTTGAGGCTATTTCTACCTAAGCTAGGCTATGCTGGACGGTCTACAAATATTTTATACTAGCTTCTGTCCGCGACTTCGTACGCGTGGAATATAAAAGTGCCGATTACTTTTCTTTCCGACATCCGATTTTAATCAAACATAGCTTATATGTTGCTCCAAATGATGCTCTATCTACCCTTGAAAACTGCATTCAAATCGGTTAAGTAGTTTCGGAGATTAACTCTAACAAATAGACAGACAGTCAGACAGAAAAGATTTCTAAAAATCGCTGTTTTGCGGTCTACCGTACATCTTTAGACCCCCCGTTCCTTTTTTTGAACTTTTTTTTCTATGTACAGACACGCCAGGTTCTGCTCTTTTATTATAGTATTATAGATAGATGAGATTTTCACGTAAAATTGACAAAACTCAAATAAATAATTTGTTCTGATTGTAATTATTGTAAACATGTGAAGTGAAGGTATGTCGCTAAAGCCAATGACTTAAAAAATCCTTTTTGTTCAAACACAGTTATATTTTTATCTCAGCGAATATCTTCAACGTTATCTTTTAATGTATTTAGTAAATAAATATGCTATGCACGTTGTTTGTGCGCAGTTTTAACGCCAAGTTTGCGACACCGGCCGTATGTTTCATTTTATATTATCTTTTCCCCGCAACTTCGTATGCGCAGAAATATTAAAATGTAAAATCTCTATTTTTTTTCGTTCCCGTGGGATTTTCGGGAAACCCTCTCTTAGTGCTCTCCTACGTTCCCTAAGGAACCTGCATGCCAAATTTCAGCTCTCTACGACTAGTAGTTTCGGCTCTGCGTTGATCGATCAGTCAGTCAGTCAGTCAGTCAGTTTCTAGTTTTAGATTTAGTTTTATTTTATATAGATTTTCGTACACTCGAAGTTTTTAATTTCCAGCCACTTTTCAGCCGCCCCACTCGGCGGACACGGCCTATAAAAACACGATCTCGATCACAACTCGAATGGCGAATGGAAAAAAAATACCTCCATCACATAGCAGCCTATTTACGGCTCACTGCTGGGCACAGGCCTCCTCTCATTACGGAAAGGGTATTCCCGACGCGGGCTTAGTGCGTATTGGGGACTTCACACACATCCTTGAATTTCGCAGATGCGTGCAGGTTTCCTCACGATGTGATCCTTTACCGAAAAGCTCACATTTAATTTCGCATTATTACTTATAGCTGTTTGCCGCGACTTCATCGTGCGTAGACTTCTTACCCGATGTTAGTATAGGTACATATAAATGGTTTACTTATAGAAGTATTAGAATAATTGCTTTGACCCGTTGAAAACCCGTTTCCATGGGAATGTCGATAAAAAGTATCTTATGCTATTCCCAGGGTCTCGAACTATCTCCATACCAAATTTCATCAAGATCGGTCCAGTCGTTTCGACGTGAAGGAAGGACAAACGAACAATCAAACACACTCAGAGGTGCGAGCCGGATTCGAAGCCCCGACCCTTTGCATGCGAGGCGGACGGAAGTAGAAAGGCATAAATATCTAGGCAGCTACAAACATTACATACCTACTCGACTAAAAATATCTTAAAATCCATTGAACAACTAAAACTATATACTACTTCAATAAACAAATAGACTCTGTTCATAATCATAACATTTTAGTTACAAAAAGTATTTATTTATGCGCACTTTGGCTGACGATTAAGGATCTAAATGCTGATTGCGTTATTGCTAATAACTTATAGGTATAATTACTTACATGATTTGCGGTCAACTCCATGATATATAGATGTAGGTAAACTTAGAAACACAACCTTCTCTGTCGTATCTCTCTCGGCAATTGACGATCCCAGCCATTTGTGCTCGACCTTCTCTTGTACAGTCTTTCAGAATTGTATCTGATGACTTCCAATTAGCTAAATTATTATATTTATTATCGAATAGACGTGACTTAACGCATTCACTGCCACTTCTGTTTTACGAACTTTCGCCAGGTGCCACGTCTGTCATTAAGGGAACATTGCAACGCACATGTGCGTTCGAGGCACTGCGGGAAAGTCAGCAAAACGCATATATGCGTTGGTGGCAGTGAATGCCTTAATGTCCCAGATCGCAGGTGTTTGTGGCCCGAACGAAGGTGAGGGTTATAAATATGCGATCTGGGGCTTAACAAATTACCACCCGTGGTTTTTTCTAAAGTTTTACTTACGTCTTGCCTTGGCCAGGAAGTGAGATTTTTCTCCCTTCCTGAAAATCGCACTTTACGGCCAAGGGTGACGTAATAAATATTTTCCATCGGGAAATCTCAAGAATCCGGTAAGGTCAAGTCAATTAACGAATTTAACGATGGACGTGTGTCTTTATTTATGAAACTTTACTAGCCGTTTTCCCGCGACTTCGTCCCGCGCAGACTTAGAATGTGCGTAAGTACCCGATGCTACAGTCGAGTTCGCCAATATATACACACTTTTGCACCTTGCCACGTTGTAATAAGTTCCAAAAGTGTATACATATTAATGAACTCGACTGTACTTTTAGGTAATTATAGTTACACAAAAGTATAGAAAAACGTGATTTATCGTTCAAATGTTTTAGCACAGATACAACAGCCCCGGGTCACCTTAACTGGTACAAATTATTTTCGGTTTTGGCTGTGATAAGTATATTGTATCTATCTACAAGAAAATTTCACGCAATGGCGTGAAATCGCTTACAATTTTGTGAATAACTCATTTTATTTTTGAATCGTATATTATATCAACATCAACTTTGTACAACAACAGCCTATTTACTTCCCACTGCTGGGCGCTTCCTCACCTCACTACCCAGCCCAGCAGGTCCAGCGGTTGAAGCGTGAAGAGGTAACAGATAGACAGAGTTACTTTTGCATTTATAATATTAATATGGATAACTTCTGCCCGCGACTTCGCTCGCCTGGAGTTCGGTTATCGTGTTCCCGCGGGAACTATGCGTTTTTCCGGGATAAAAAGTAGCCTATGTCCTTTCCCGGGACCCCAACTATCACCGTGCCAAATTTCATCTCAATCGGTCCAGCGGTTGAACAGCGGTCCAACTTTAATGCTCTGGTCTTCCATGCTGATGGACTTTGGATTCCTTTGCAGATGCGTGCAGGTTTCCACACGATGTTTCTTCACCGAAAGCTCGGTCATTGAAACTCAAGGTCATTAAATTAGGACATGCTACGGGGCCTGGTTTCTTTCACTAAATATCACTCTCCATGACGGATCTAAGAATAGCAACAGGGCGGTCAATACTTTCAATAAGAACTAATGATCGTCACTTGAGACAATTTCGAAGCATATAGTTATCGATCGTTCAATAATCACATTTTAAACGTGGAATCAATATAAGAGTAGGCTATTTTGTTGAAGAGTGAATATACCTATTAGTAAGAACGTATACTTACTAAAATCCTATACTAAACGATCAATATTTGTATACGTCTACTACTACTACTACTACAGCCTATTTGCGTCCCACTGCTGGGCACAGGCCTCCTCTCATCGCGAGAGGGTTTGGGCTATAGTCCCCACGCGGGCCCAGTGCGGATAGGGTACTTCACAAACATCTTTGAATTACTTCGCAGATGCGTGCAAGGTTTCCTCACGATGTTTTCCTTCACCGAAAAGCTCATGGTATTTGAAATCGTGGAAGGACAAAAAATGGTTTTTATCCTGGAAATCAACTTTTTGCAAGGACAAAAACCTTCAACATAGGTCAACCACATCAGAAAAAGGCAAGTATTTTTTTTGCGTCAGGAGTAAAGTTGATTCACTGAGTATTTTTTCATCACTAAATTGTCGACGGATTTTTATTCATAGATTAACACATTCCCTGTCCCCATATAAAATGACAGCACAATCTCACAAGTCCAACTGACGTATGTATACGTATCTTAGTAAGAAGCAGTGACTCCATAGTGGGAGCATGGACTTGTGAAAAAAAGCTTCATGTCCCCACATTGGGGGCCTTCGGACAGGGAACGTGTTAATCTAGTACTTAGGAACTGATAATTTATTTACTTACCCATGGGGAGAAGATGCAAGGCATTTATTTATTGATAAGAAAACCAACAGCCCTAATACAGTGTTAGCTAAGTCTTAATTCTAGGATACAATTATATGGCCAATAACAGGTTTCCCTTTACTTGAAAAATGTATTTGAACAGAACAGCGCTCAGCATTAAGATACAAAAGTTAGTTGTGAATTTGGTAATGTTAATGAAAAACTATATAGTTAACAGCTATTTTCTCTAAAAGTAATGAGAGATAATAATAATGTGAAACTTAATTTATTACATATTACTCGTATGTATACTTTACTTACTCAAAAGTTTTTCATTGGAATTAACGTCGCCAATCCAATAGATAGCGGTTTTTACCTACTTGTTACGCCTAGTTATAAAACAGGAAATATACCCACTAAGCTCCTACACTTATATCTTAGGTACAGGTAAATGCAACATTTTGGTTTCTTAAGGAAATAAGATTCAATAAATATTTATCCTCAACGAACTTGTTTAGATTTTAAGGATTACTACTCGCTTTTCCTTTTGCTCAAGTTATCCGGTTGGAATTTTATTAGGCACTTTTGGTGGCTTGACGACATCATTGGGTTTAGGTTTCTTGGTGCTACTTCAAGACATTTTTGCTAGTTACACCTAGTTATAGAAAGGAATCAGTTCTATGCATCAACCTATCCTTTTTTATGTCATTGGTAGGTACCTATAGGCAAAACGAGCGCACAGCCCACCATATGGTAAGTGGTCACTGCGACCCATGGACACCGAAATCCCATGATCCCCCATTAAGAAACCGTAATATCTCGAATGCGTTGCCTACCCTGAGGCCTAAGACGGAATGTCTCTGTGCCAGAAATTTCACCGGCTGCCTTAACCCCCTATCCATAATTCTTATAGGTAAAAAACTTAAGTAAGTCACCTGTTGTATGTAGTTGTCTTCCAAAATGATATGAAAATTCTAGGAAAATTCAAATATGGAACGTCAACTTTCGTATACAGACAGGTTACTACTACATACAACAGGTGACTTACTTGAGTTTTTTACCTATACCACATTATTGATAATTTTTTTGGAGATACAAATTACAATTGTGCATGTAGCACAAACAGCCCAAACGTGATGAAGACCTAGGCCCAGCTGTGAGACGTAAATAGCCTCTTGCGGTACCTAAGTATATAATATTAATAGCACAGAGTAATTTACAATTCTTGCTTCGACACCACATTTAATTTTCAATGTAGGTATTTTTCAAATTCAAATTCAATCATTTATTCAGCAAATTGGCCACATAGGGGCACTTTTACACGTCAGAAGAAGAATTTACCAGCGCTTCCTAGATGGCCTCCATTGTCAAATAAATATAAATTCCATAGATGTCGACAGTCTCAAAATGTCAATAAATAATGAAATACATCATGTGCAAATGATTATTTTTAAACGTCCAAGCATGAACAGACCGGACCCCCATAGACAGCACCCGTTCACGAGCGTGACGCGTATCTCAGCCATCGCCTCCCTCAACCATTTCTTAGGGAAAGTTCTGTTCTGACTTATGTTCCATGATCTCAATAAATTCATATTCGAATTCCACTGGGGACCAAATTTGTGTGTATCCGTGTCATGGATCTTTAGTAAGTATTTCTTTATCTATATCAATATTTATATGGTTGTCTAGCACCCAATAGTACCTACTAGGTACTACTACTACAGCCTATTTCCGTCCCACTGCTGGGCACAGGCCTCCCCTCATCATGAGAGGGTTTGGGCTATAGTCCCCACGCGGCCCCAGTGCAGATAGGGGACTTAACACACATCTTTGAATTACTTCGCAGATGCGTGCAAGGTTTCATCACGATGTTTTCCTTCACCGAAAAGCTCATGGTAAATTCAAATTGAATTGAGCACGTAAAGTATACTTAGAGGTGCGAGCCGGAATCGAGCCCCCAACACTCGGCATAATAATAATAATTTGTGAGATATTGATCAGGCAGATGTCCGTTATCTCACTCCATAGCTCGATTTTCCAGTCCACACCTGCCATCCACATAGCCCACTCCAAGTCTCTTCCTTCCTCGGCAATAGTTTGGCAACTGGGGAGGGCTGTCCGCCAGTACAGCCTCATGTTGTATTGGGAGGACAGATCTCCACAGTTGCGGCCATCTCACATTTATAGTAAAAGGTACCAAAAGCCTCTTCATGTTGGCTTCGGCCCCATAAATGCGAATGACCGGGTCCCCATGGGCCGCAACTGTGGAGGTTTTCTGCCCGCTACGCGGAGAGAAAATCTCACTTCTTGGCCAAGGCAAGATGTAAAACTTTTGACAAACCACGGGCGGTAATTCGTCTTGCCTTGGCCAAAAAGTGAGATTTTCTCTCCGCGTAGCGGGCAGAAAATCCCGCTTTACGGCCAAGGGTGATGTAAAGTAAGTTACAGTATCTTATAATAAGTTATGAGTTAAATGTTAAGTTGTTATATATTAAATTTACTTAGTAATGGTCAGAGGCGGTAGGTCGAATCACGGCCACCACGGCCCATAGTGCCTACAAGCCTACAATCTTTGCTTAGTTTGGTGCTAGGCATCATCATTTCAGCCGAAAGACGTCCACTGCTGGACATAGACTTCCCCCAAGGCTCGCCACTCAGACCGGTATTGTGCTACTTGCTTCCACCGGTATCCCGCGACCTTCGCGAGGTCGTCACTCCATCTTGTTGGAGGCCTACCGACAGCTCGTCTCCCGGTTCGTGGACGCCACTCGAGAACTGTACTTGCCCCTGGGGTGAAATGTTCCAAGATATTTATTTATTCACATATTATAGGTACTTTATTGGACCAATATACATCTATCTATACTCTATATATTTACTAATAATAAGTCTGTAGAGGAAGCCGTGGTGGCCTAGTGGTTCGACCTACCGCCTCTCATGCAGAGGGTCGGGGGTTCGATTCCAGCTCGCACCTCTAAGTTTACTTAATGTGCGAAATTCAATTTGAATTTACCACTGTGCTTTTCGGTGAAGGAAAACATCGTGCATCGTGCAACAAACAACTCTCTCGTGATGAGAGGAGGCCTGTGCCCAGCAGTGCTATATAAACGACACTGAACACAAAATAACGATTTTTAGAAAACATTAATGAATGTATGTGTGTAGATATGCATGTATGTCCGGATTTAATTCGATAACTACTGGACGGATTGCAACAACATTTGATATGGGGGTAGTTTATAACACTGGTCAACATATAGGCTGCTTTTTATCCCGGAAAAACGCATAGTTCCCGCGGGAACGCTAGTTCCGAATTCTACGCGGAAGAAGTCGCGGGCAGAAGCTAGTTTTCTAATAATTACGTAGATAAATTGGAGCATGACATTTCATTAAAATTAATGATAACAAGGTTGCTAAAGTAATTCGTCTTGATTCCCCGTGAAATTGTCATGAAGGATGACTCTTTCTATTACATATATGATTTGATGACATGTGTTCAATTATTTGAAGGTGAAACGATGTTTAGATTTTTAAGGTTCCGCAGCAGGCCAAATAAGTATAACAGCTTTTTTCTATGGTAGCTAGCTTGGAATAAAGTTTGCGTTTTCATAGCTTGATTGGGCAATACCTAATAAGTAAACTCTTTTTAAAACTCTTCGTACTGATTGATAAATGCACAGCCGAAACTACTGGACGTCGAGAACTGAAATTTGGCATGTAGGTTCCCTAGGGGATTTAGAGAAGGTTTTTTAATTTCCCACGAGAAATAAGGGAGCTATGCTGGAATTCGGATATCGCGTTCTAGAGGGAACTATGCGTTTTTCCGGGATAAAAAATCTATGTCCGTTTCCAGGACTCCAACTATCATCATTTCAGCTGATAGACGTCCACTGCTGGACATAGGCCTCCCCCAAGGCGCGCCACTCAGACCGGTCCTGTGCCACTCGCATCCACCGCGTTCCCGCGACCTTTACAAGGTCGTCACTACATCTTGTTGGAGGCCTACCAACAGCTCATCTACCGGTTCGCGGGCGCCACTCCAGGACTTTCTGGCCCCATCGGCCATCAGTCCTGCGAGCAATGTGCCCCACTCACTGCCACTTAAAGTTCGCAATTCTTCGGGCTATTTCGGTGACCCCAGTTCTACTGCGGATATCCTCATTTCAGATTCTATCACGCAGAGAAACCCTCTCCATTGCCCTCTGGGTGACCTTGAGCCTTCTTATGAGACCCATCGTAAGCGCCCACGTCTCGGAACCATAAGTCATCACTGCAACACACACTGGTCGAAGACTTTCGACAGGCAGGGCAGGGGGTGCTATAGTGACTCCAACTATATCCATACCAAATTTAGTTTAAATCGGTGCAGCGGTTGAGGCATGAGGAGGTAACAGACAGAAAGGCAGAGTTACTTTCGCATTTATAATATCAGTTTAGTATGGATTGGCAGATAGTCATGACTGATGCTAAAGATACTTAAGTAATTAGGTTTCGTGTAGTACAAAGATGATGCTGTGTTACAAACGAAATCATTGTTAACTGTAAGGCGAGCACCCTTATCATTTACACGTAATTGCCATTTCTATTTGTTCATAATGTCGTAAAGATTGCGTACAGTCAGCTCTAGATAGTTTGTAGTATTTAAAAGACTAATTTGCGAACTTCTATTTGAATTTAGGTACCAAGCTTTTCGGTGAAGGAAAACATTGTGAGGAAACCTGCACGCATCTGCGAAGTAATTCAAAGGTATGTGTGCAGTTCCCAATCCGCGCTGGCCCCGCCGTGGTGACTATAGTCCAAACCCTCTCGTGATGAGAGGAGGCCTGTGCCCAGCAGTGGGACGCAAATAGGCTGTAGTAGTAATAGTAGTAGTCCGCACTGTGCCAATAAAGATCCCACTCAGTATAATGCATCCGTACAAGCAAGCCGCGTTGGCTGCCGGCGGCTGTGTGAGGTAACATATGTATATTATATCGCTACCTACTAGTAGGTTTACGTTACTTTAGATAAACTGGGATTCAAGGTTCATTTTTAAGGCCCTTCCCTGACCCAGCATCGTCAAATTGCTCATTTAAGATCATACTTTTCTAAGAAATGTTAAAAGTAAAAAATATGAAAAAAACATATGTTATATTTGATTATATCATCCTTACATTGACAGCTTTCGATACACGTTTCACGAAACTTTGCTCGATACAATTTAATTCCAAAGTAACCTCTAACTCGGACCGCTAATCCAACTTTACTCCAGTTTATTATATCAAACAGTGTAAAACTAATTATAACACAAAAAAAAATCCATATTATATGCATACATCGACAGCTTTATAAATCCCATTTTTTTAGACGGTATTTTTATAGAAATTAAAACGTGTTAAAAAGTAACTAAATCGGGCGTTCTGTGCGTAGCGCTTTCTCTTTCACTCGTCCCACGAGTGAGAGTGACGGCTGAGCTGGGTCTATGAACCGCCTTATACAGAAAAAGTAGGTACCGGTTGTCTTGGGGTTACCGGGAAAAAAGGCAATTCAAGGCCCTCTATCGATCTGAGACATAACCTTCCAGTAGCTCATGGTAGCTCTAAAGTGTACAATGTCGCTAAAATTTATTCTCCCTTGCCACGTCAACCGTGGCTACGATACCACGTAGTTTCGAGCACTGCTGATAGATGGCGTTTATTTAAACTTTTGTTTTTTCCATGTTGAAAGTACTACTTATTGTATGTAGTCTGGGTGCGTTTGTAATATTTGGATGTAGATTTTATTAAACGTGTCATTTTCTTTCATTAAGAAAAACGTTACGGTCCTATTTAGTGAAGAAAATAACGTGACTGAATCGAAATCCCCAACCAAGCGGCATTTACAATTAACACGCCGGAAATAAAATCACACAAACATTAATATAAGTTGTTTATTATTCATTGAGTTATTGATTGAATAAATATTTACAAAAAGAAAAGCTATTTTTTACAGTGTGAGTTGACATAATTATAATTAAACCATATAGTATACCTACAGGTTTACACAACTTAGAAGGTGCGAGAATTAAGACGCTGACAACAGCTAAACGACCTTCAGCTATGGAGTGTGGATTGTGTCTTGGTAAGGAGCGCAATCTTATATGGCGAAACAGTTGAAAACGTGTCCAGCGGAGTTGATAAGCAACAAAACAAAACACACTCTCCTCACAACCGTTTTCGCTGCGTTTTCGCCTCAGCAGCGCCATCTGAAGGCGCTACTGTAGACTTTCCGCCTAGGTGGCTTGACTGGAGTGGCGACCGCAGCGCCCCCAACCAACCCGATTTGGTGTCCACTTTTGGAAGTATAAAGATTGCGCTCCTTTACTACAACCCTCCATAACCTTCAGCAATCGAGGCAGGCCTGCCAGAGACAATGGTCTCAGCGGACAATGTCTGTTTGCATTGGAGGGAGCGAGAAACAACATCGCGGCAAGTGAGAAAAGTAAAGATTAAAAAAATGACCACATTGCATGAACAATATAAATCAGCAAAATCTTTAGTATGAGTATGATAGAATAGCGTATTTAATTATAGACTCTGCGTTAAAGAAAATGAAAATATAGAACCGTTTAAATAGGATAAGTAATAACTTGATCAGTTATGCCTATTTTTATTTAATTAAACCCGTAATTTGTAGCTAGTACGTCACTATAAAGGAATAAATTGTTCCGCAGCACAGAGTGGTGCCAATTATCATTAAAAATACATTCTTAACGATCCGCCACCTGTAAAAAACAATACATTTTTAATTATAATGATACATTGTAGTCCATCAGTACATAGAAACCTATTGACTGACTGACATTTTGGTTGACTTATTGACTGAGCAACTGATAGACAACGCGCATCCGACAACCTCTCGACTGGTCAATTAGGAATTTGTGAATGGAATTTGTCATGTAGGTTCCTTGGGGAGCGTAGTATGGGAGCGCTATGATAGGATTTCCCGAAATTACTAGCCAACGGGAAAAAAAATAGAGAAGAGAAAATCATGTATCATCATAAATTCAGCTGAAAGACGTCCACTGCTAGAGCTGGACGTAAGCCTCATCCAAGACTCGCCACTCAGATCGGTCTTGTGCCACTCGCATTCACCGTCTTCCCGCGATCTTTACCAGGTCATCGCTCCATCTTGTTGGACGTCTACCGACAGCTTGTATCTAACATATGTGTTGTTAAATGAAACTCGAGGAATAAAACACAATTTATAATTAAAAACGAAAGTAATGCAATGCGCGGTAAGTACAGCCATAGAGAAGGACGGAGGCGCCACACACGGCGTGAATGCGAACTATAAATATAAAGGCCGTAATACACTGTGTTTAATTTCTTCCATCATCCTCCCTTAAACACAATCCCATCTTCGAAGAGCAATAAGCCAGTTTGGAGTGTGATGTTGCCTTGGTAAGAGCATCTGCCACCATCTGATCAGTCTGTATGTATTGCACGTTGATAGCTCCTCCAAGTACTTTATCACGAACAAAGTGGTGCCTCACATCGATATGCTTTGTCCTGGAATGATACCCATCTGTACCTGAAAGTTTTATAGAACTTTGATTATCACTGTAAATAAGCATTGCTTCCTTCTTTAACTGTGGCCATAAGTCTTCTTGAAATTGCCTCAGCCACATAGCCTCTTGGACACATGATGACAAGGCCATATACTCGGCTTCTGTCGTAGACAGAGCTACCGTGGGCTGTCGTCTGGAATTCCAGCTGATTGATCCTCCCTGAAACAGAAAAGTGTACCCAGAGCACGAACGTCTGTCTTCAGAAGACCCCCAGTCAGAATCGCAGTAACCATGGCTCATGGTTTCGTCAGGATTGCGCTTGAAGCTCAGTCTATAATCTAGAGTGCCTCGTAAGTATCGCATAACGCGTTTCAGAGCCATCCAGTGTTGAGATTCCGGCTTGTTATTATACTTGCTCAACATATTAATAACAAAACATATATCTGGCCTGGTAACTTGGGAGATATATAATAAACATCCTATGATCTCTTGATATGGGACATCATCTAAAATTTCGTTTCCTTCAGAATCGTCTTGTAACTTTGTATTTATATCAATAGGCGTTTTAACCATTTTACAGTCAGCCATTCCATATTTCTGTAAAACTTCCTTTATGTACTTTCTTTGATCTAAGTAAATAATACCATTCTTTCTGTCTCTTTCTACATGTATTCCAATGCAATAGCTTAGTTCTCCTAGGTCCTTCATTTTAAATTTATTATTTAGTTCTTGCTTTATTTGGCATGTAGTATTTTGATTATTTGTAAATATTAACAGATCATCGACATAAATTGCCACAAAAAGCATATTATTTTCATCAACAATTTTATGATAAATGCAGGGATCTAGTTTAGACTGCAATAAATTCATACCTTTCAGTGTAGAATCAAGCTTTTTATTCCAAGCTCGACTTGCCTGCTTTAAGCCATATAATGACTTTTTTAATAGACATACTTGGTCATTCTTTCCATTTTCGTACATTTGAGGTTGGACCATATAGATTTCTTCCTCTATATCACCTTGAAGGAAAGCTGAGACAGCGTCCATTTGGAATATATCAAGGTCATACTTAACTGCCAGAGCAAACAGGTATCGCAGAGAAGAGAGTCTCACTACTGGTGAAAATACTTCTTTGTAATCTATGCCCTTTTTCTGAGAGCAACCTTTGATGACAAGTCGTGCCTTGTATTTAATAATTTCACCCCTTTCATTGGTTTTAGTTTTATAGACCCATTTACATGCAATTGCACGCTTATTAGCAGGTAGAGTGGTAACTTCCCATGTAATATTTTCCATCAAGGACTGGTACTCCTCATCCATTGCCTTTTTCCAGTGCTCCGCATTATCGCTTGACAGGGCTTCTTCAACTGTCAGTGGGTCTGTGGATGGTGCAACACACAAAAAATTATTACCTCCAATATTTCCCCTCTGATGTGATCTTAAAGTGATATTTCTGTCAAAATCATCAATACAATCATCAATGTCACTTGTACTGGGATAATAAGTCTCATCATCTGTTGGTCTTGTCACAACACTACTAAATGATGTATCACTTTCAGGTGATAAAGTGACATCCGGAGAATTCTCACATGGGCTACTATTGACTGCTGCTCCTGGGGTTGTAGGAGTTTGTGTGCTACTACCACCGATTATATTTTTTGAATTCAGGGGAATGGACACTGAATTGAACTGAGGAGTGACAATAGATTCTTCTGTGTGATTTGTGTTCATACAATCTTCCATAAAAATCACATCTCTACTGATTACTACATTTTTATTCTTTGGGTCAAATAATCTGTACCCCTTTGTGTTCTGGCAATAACCCACAAAAATCAACTTGCGTGATTTACGATCCCATTTCAAACGATTCTGTTTTGGAATATGGACCATTGCCTCGGAGCCAAAAATCTTTAAATGAGAGATATTTGGTTTCTTACCAGTCCACTTCTCATATGGTGTTACCTCGTCCAAAACACGTGATGGTGATCTGTTGATGATGTAGGCCGCAGTGCCAACAGCTTCGGCCCAATATACTTTCTGCAGTTTTGCCTCAAATAGCATGCTCTTAGCACGCTCCACCAGGGTCCTGTTCATGCGCTCGGCAAGCCCATTCTGCTCCGGCGTGTAGGGACTGCTGGTCTGGTGTTTGATGCCGGAAGCTGCTAGAAAATTTAAGAATTCTTTATTACAATATTCTTTACCGTTATCGCTTCTGAATATTTTAATCTTTCTTTCTAACTCATTTTCAACTTCATTTTTAAATTTTTTAAACACTGACTTTACATCCATCTTGTTTTTCAAAAAATATACATATGTTTTTCGGGAGTAATCATCTATGAAGGTTATGAAGTACCTTGCGCCTCCAGCAGACGGAGTCTCCATTGGACCACATAGATCGCTGTGGATTACTTCAAGCAATTCATTTGCTCTCGAGCCGGAATGAGGAAAAGGCAACCTGCTTTGCTTTGCTTCACAGCAAGGTATACATACATCATTTTGCTCTTTATTGGTTATAGTTACACCCTCTGCACATGATTCTAACTTCTTAACATCAGCCAAGTTTAAGTGACCCATTCTCTTATGCCATGTACTAATGTCAGCCTTATTCTCATTACATGAAACTGCATATGCATTGCCGGAAACAGTATTCAGTTTGTACATGCTATTGGTTAGTCTCGCAGTTGCTATAAGCATCTTTTCTGGGTTATAAATATTACAGCCAGTTTCAGTGAATTCAACCTTGCAGCCACTCTTTGTTAATTGACTAACCGATAACAGGTTTGCACTCAATTCAGGAATAAATAAACAATTTCTCACCTGGATTAGATGCTCATCATTGCGTATGCTGGTCTGTATATTTACTTTACCCACACTTTGCACGGAGATCGCATCATTATTTGCCACCCTTATCGTCTGGATCGGAGGTGACTCAAAATCATACATCCAGTCTGATCGCCTTGACATGTGCATTGAAGCACCCGAGTCTATATACCAGTCATCCTGATTGACCGAGCTGTAGGCTGAAAAAATGGCAGAAAAGACATTATTATTAGTTTTGGACTTTATAGTACACTGGCTGCGGAAATGACCATATTTGTTGCAATTATAACAGCGGGGTCCTTTTCCTTTTGGCTTCGAATGTTTATTATTGCTGTTAGGATGGTTTTTATGCTTAGTATAAAACACGGAAGATTCTGAAACTTTCACTTCCTGTAAAAGCTTTGTCTTTATGAAATCAGCTGATATTTTAATGCCAGAACTCTCGATGCCCATGATCATAGGTTTATAATTATCCGGTAAACCCGCCAGCATGAGCGTTCCTAGCCACTCGTCATCAACTTTGAAACCTATGTTCCTCAACTTATGAGCCGTGCTCATTATCTTTGTGACGTATTCTTCTACGGTGGAGCAATTATCCAATGACGTGTTGATTAAATCTCTGAGTAAACCGACTTTTCGAGACAGCCCCGAGTCCTCGAACGCATTTTGCAAGTTTTTCCACACTTCTCGTGCCGTCGATGCACTTTCGATATGCACGTAGTTGACAGGTTCCACCAACAAAATTATCTTGGACTTAGCCTTCGTGTCCTTTTTCGGATCGGTAGTTTCACTCGCCGGATCAACATATTCCCATAATTCTTCGTGCTCCAAATATGACTTTACCGCGAATTTCCATGTCGCATAATTATCTCGACCGGCTAGTTTCTCCATTTGTAGGTTAGCCGCAGCCATTGTCGGCGTGGAAATTTTTTGTTCGGATTTTCGACTTTTCGGAGATAAATTATATTTCTTTTCCATAAATAAGGTCTACGGGACGGCCCATAACCTGTTGTTAAATGAAACTCGAGGAATAAAACACAATTTATAATTAAAAACGAAAGTAATGCAATGCGCGGTAAGTACAGCCATAGAGAAGGACGGAGGCGCCACACACGGCGTGAATGCGAACTATAAATATAAAGGCCGTAATACACTGTGTTTAATTTCTTCCATCAATATGTTTAATTATATGGACGTAACTTGAGAACTTTCTGGGCCCATCGGCCATCAGTCCTGCGAGCAATCCACCCTCTGCCAATTAAGGTTCGCAATTCTTCGGGCTATGTCGGTGACTCTAGTTCTACTTCGAACACTCCTGATTCTATCGCGCAGAGAAACCCCCAGCATACCCCTTTCCATTGCGCTTTGAGATTTTTAACGGGGCCCATCGTTAACACTAGTGGATATTTTATATAAATAATATATAAACATAAATTAATCTAATGAATTTGGTGCACCGTATCAGTTTATTGCGGTCCTCTCGCCACATGACCAGGCTCTCTATAGAAGCCGGAAACACGAAGCCTGCGAATGCGCAGAATATGGCCCCGAGCTGGAAAGATGAGATGAGTTGAAGATAACGAGAGATGGAGTTTTTAAACGAACTTTAAGGACATGAAATTACAGTCACATTGAATTGGCGGTCGATCAGTTTCAGAAAAATTCGCTGATATGTATTTTTTTTACATCGAGATAGCCAAGCCCGTCCGCCCTTGAGTAAAAACCCGTGCAAGCAAAGTGATTCCAGCCCTTAAGATGGCCCACCGCTGTACATGTGACTGCAGGAATCATAAGGGCTAAATAATAAGGGTTCAAATACGAAATAGAAGGGTGTCCTTTCATTTGTCTCTCTAATTAACGTTGAATTGGACAGGGTTATCAATTTCACTGTACCGAACGACGATATTTTTTTGTGACTTGCTACCTCACTCACTAAGTGTCACTTTGGTTTTCCGAAAATTCTTCAAAAGGTGTATTGTATTCTTCGCTCCTCTTCGGTTATAATACTTATAATTAAAATCCCCTATGAGTTCTGGTAGAGTCCCACCCAAGTTACCTCTTCAAAATTACAATTCACTGTACTCTATCCTTCGAACCCCTTTCAATCACCTAATATACCTATTAGTCGACAGTGATTATCAAGGACACTAATTCAATTAGTAATTAGTAGCAAATCATTCGACTTATTCCAATTTAGCGGTGAATTTAGTTTAACCTCCCGACGCTTACGACGGAAATTCTGGGAATCGCGAAACTAAAGATAATTTGAGGACGATTAGGATCTGCTTTTGCTAAATAAGTGGCTTTGTTGTACTTGGTCGTGGCATCGTGAGTTGAATTCCCAACTAATCTGTTTTGAATTGTACCATTGATGGGGGTGACAAATTCTTAACTGAAGCAGGAACATTTCGATTGATTTTGTTTGAAGTGATACAAAAATTGCTGAGTTCCTAAATTAAGACTAAGTCTGCGTTGTTTCAGAATTTAGTCTAGATATTTAAAAGGAACCTAGCTGTAATGGTTTTCACGTAGGTAGTACGAAGCTCTTATCACAAAAATATTAAAATACTTACCAATGCCATCATGTCATCCACTTTTGGGAACATAATGGCCACACACGAGATGAGAATGACTAGAAGGGTTCTGTAGATACGCTCATAGATGGCGCGTTTCCTGTAAAGAAAATCACAATTTATGGCTTCTAGTATATAGGTAAGTATTAAGTTTTGATGTATAGTCTAAGCAACTTGCGTTCTTTGCTGTTCCAAGTTTGAACAGTGTAAGTTCGATAAAGTATTTAGAAACTACATAAAGGATGACCAATACCAATGGAGGTCTAGAGAGGAAAGGAGGAGCTAAGTGGGCATTTCCATTTAAAGTCGTCCCTTTTATGATTTTGAGAATCGTGAAAATATTTTATGATTTTGGCAAGTTTTATATGTTTATCTAAGGGCTAATATGTTCTATTTTGTTAATATGTAAAGAGGCACGCATTATTTTAAGTAAAAACCAAGAAAAAAAAATTTAGTAAAATAAGGATGGTATTTTCACGTCCATTTGGTAACTTAATTCTCCTCGCGTAGGAAATAAGATGAGGGTTCAAAGCGAATGTTTGTATTTTTATTTAATATATGTACTATCTAAAAATTAAATTAGCAACATAAATCGTAAATTTTTACGTAAGTTTTTTTATTAAAAATAATTAAATGCCATTTGGTAACGGTATAGGCCCAATTTCTTACTTATATTTGCTTTTATCACTTATCTACCTTTCCTTAGGCTATGTAACATACAAAAATAAATACAACTAACAAATCTTCTTATTATTTTGATAAAAAGTATTAAATATATCTTCAAAATATATTAAAATTAACAAAAAATAGTTATAAAATCGTGAGGACAGTTTCCAAATGGACACTCATGTTACTTAACAGACAACATAAAGATGAGATCACAATAATTCACAAAGTACAAAATCCTTTTTAATATAAAAATATTCATTATTTAATATGAGATCACTAAGAATAAGTTGATTCCTAAATTAAGGTGGACAATATATGAAAAGTACAAGCAAAGAACATGTCCCGCGAATTTTTTGAAAATGACATTTTAGTCATTCCAAAATCTCAAGACATTGAACTCTTGATATGGACACTTAAATCTCGCATAAAAAAACATTAAGACACTTATAGATTTATAAAAAGACATTATATAATATGAATACCTTCAAAACTGTACCTACTCCAATGTTAACCATCAACAAAGACATTTATCAAACTACTATCTGAAAAGTTCATCCAAATGTGGCAATAATATTCTACCATTCCCATCCAAGCCATATGAAACAATATATGCGGACAAAGTCACGGTAAAACACTAGTATTACTCAATGTGAATGCGACTTTACGCATCCATTTGTTAACATTTTTCGGTCCGGCGTATATCACTACTACGGCGTAACACTTCCAAATGGTAACAAACGGACGTTACAATTTTGCCGATCTAAAATAAAATC
Organism: Aethes cnicana; assembly: GCA_963971205.1. Classification (NCBI taxonomy): domain Eukaryota; kingdom Metazoa; phylum Arthropoda; class Insecta; order Lepidoptera; family Tortricidae; genus Aethes; species Aethes cnicana. The sequence goes on along the minus strand of OZ020295.1, from coordinate 6,317,415 downwards.
TCTTTAATTGAATAGAAATCAAATAGCAACCTTTACGCGTTAAATTCAACAAAGTACTGCATAAGACACAGTTCTTTTTGATAAACATTGCATTTAAATTACTATCTATTCAAGCAGCATAAACCGTTGTACAATATGGACAAAAATTGTGTTAAACTTAGCTGACAAGCAACACACGTTACGGTGATCGCATTTTGACCGATTTAAATCGAAATATGACGTTTAATCGTATTTTGTCTATGGTCACAGAATTGTCAGGAATCAAATAAACTTATGAAATACATAGATATTCTTTTTCTAAGAGGTGAAATTAGCGTTACTACACCGGACCATGTCCGAACCGCGATTTCGCGGAGACAACATTAAAATGAATATATCTTTAATAATATTCAGTTTAAGGTCGTATTTACCTTGCCATGACATTTTTGAACATTAAAACTATTTAAAAATTGCTTTACTTGGTGTTGCTCTGTGGAAATAATATGGAAAAATCGGGTTCAAAAGTTGGACTCTGTGGAGGGGACAGTACTGGGAGGTGATTATACCGTATTTTATAACTGGTTTTTATATAAGAAATAACTGTTTTTTCATACATGTTAATATAAAATTGACTATGTAAAACACTACTTAATCCAAAAATAATACATTCATCTGCTTGAAAAAATCATATCACGAGATAAATGCAAAAAATGCAAGTGGACATTCGAAAATCTCGAGGGACGACTTTAAATGGAAATGCCCAAGTCTACAAAAAAAGTTACATAGGTAAATATGAAAAGAACAGGATAATAATAAAAAAGAACATTATGAGAAATAATGAAAAGAACATGAAAAGAATAAAAACAAATTCAAAAGATCATTAAAAAAACACTACTTTGATATTATACGGATAGAAAAAACTTATCCTAATACTAATATTATATATAGCCTAGTAATTATAAATGTAGGTATACTTGATTCCGTAGTCAAACTGTATTCCAGTTTTATGGGTCAATTTTTATTAATTTAATTATATTTGGTCTCAATAAATAAATAAATAATTCTTCCAAAAAGTCTCGTTTATTTAAATTATTTACATTTCAACCATTTCACATTTGCACGGATGATAGTTTCAGGGGCAAACAAAATAGAATGCGTTTTGTCACATTCATCTGCATAAAAAATGCAGAGATCGCAATGAAGGCGAGTGAAAATGCACTAAATCCAACGGATGCATAAAACAAAAATGATAAAGAAGATGAAAATCTAATATATAATTTTGTTGTATTTGTAACCAAACTCCTGCGAAACGGCTCGACCGATTCTTATGAAATTTGGAATGTGTATTCAGTAGGTCTGAGAATAGGACGTAAGCTATTTTTCATACCCAAAAAAAATTCTAAGGCGGTACTAGGTCCGCGGGGTCAGCTAGTTATATAAGATAATTTTTCAAGTAAGTATACCTTCTGTGCCGCTTTCCTATGTAGTGCCACACGATTCGAAAGGGCACCCAGAAGTGAATCGCGAAGGTCACCCCCAGCATCAATGCAAGCAAGAAATGTAGGGCATTTGCAACGCTATAAAACGGAATAAGGTTATTTTAAAGACTGTGTAAAGGAAGATACATATGAGATAAAGGAAAAACTGAAATAACGGTTGATAGAAGGCATAAAGAAAAATATTGTAATGTGGATGGTGATTTTTAGACTGTCGGAACTATAATGAAGCGTGTTCAGGCTAAAATGGTGATTTATGATATCTCTTACTCTAATGCAAGCATGTTCAATGAGTAATTGATGATTGAACACATAATCACGCCCATCAACACTTTATTGTTGTTCTAAAACAAATTAAAATTTATCAATCTAATACTGAATAGTTTTTGCAATGTACAGTCAGCAGCAGAAGTAAATAAGCTGTCCAGATGTTCAAAATGACCTACACACGACCTTATTCTTAAGACGTTAAGGGCGTGTGTAGGTCATTTTGAACACCTGGACAGCTTATCTACTTCTGCTGCTGACTGTACAAGATACCCCTTTTATTAATCAACTTTTACATGCTCTCTACAATTGTTTGTCTACTGGACAACCGTGGTAAATCAGTTTTTCTATGAGCTCTTTTTGCGGCTATGAAGGAACCAAGATGTCGGTTTTGTCTTCAGTATTGTTTATTTAGTCCCCCTGACTTGATAGTTTCTTTTAATTTTCAAGTTACAGACTTCTTCCACAGACTTATTATTAGTATAGATTGAAATTTGTTTACTTACGGTGAAAGTGGCAGGTGCGTAGTGATTGGGGTCTGACATGTCTCGCCTAGACCCCAGTAGCCAAAGAAGCCAATAGAACCAACCAATACCACCACAGCTGACATACCTAATGGAAAATACGATGGTGGTTACCTATGTACAGGTCGCGGCACGTAATTTGAGCGGTGAGCTAAAGTAGAGGGGATTTCTGCGCATGTTTACGACTGACGGCCCAAAAAGCGTGCGCGTACAACAAAGCGCTCCCTGCGTCGGGACGCCCCTATGCCGATGAGACCTTATTTTTGACTTCTGCGCATCCAAAGCCACCGCTCAAGTAAAAAACAATTAAATCAGAATCTGATTAAATTGTTTTTTGTTTTTGTTTACTTAATTGTTTATCTGATAAAAGTGGTTACTGATACTGAAGTAGACATAAAAAAAAAACATTTCTTCGTGGCAAACAAAAAAAAAAAGAAGCAAAGAAGGAAACAAAAAATGTCATGGTTGGTCAAGAAATTGTAATAAAGCGTCGTATGCGTTTTAACTTTTAAGCCACAGCTAGACTTCCATTAGTATCAGTTGGTAAAACCAGATAACCGACCAATAAAATTACACAAAATGGACAGAAGAGAAGAACCACTAGAGATAGAGTAGAGATGATCACGAAAATCCTTATCAAAATTAACATACCAAACTGCAGTACGACCATGAAATATTTTGGGCTTTTCATATTGTTCTCTATGGGAAGTGCTATTGAGATGCCTTGGATGCTATATAAGCAGGTGCCTAAAAACTTGAAGAGTCCATATAGTCCTTTCCATGCTGGTCTCTCAGTTATGTTCTGGGCTGAGGATATACTGTATCCTATTGTAGCTACTACACAGACACCTGAAAATAGAAGTAGTTTTGAGTATAATTGAGATCTACTTATGGTGTGTCTATACCACCTAGTCTAGTAGGATCAAAAAAGAGTCATTTAAATAATTTTATTCACCAAAATTTGATGATGTTGTTTTTTCTCAGTCGACGTAATTTTGCCATTCACTTTTTAAAACAATGAAAAATATTATCGATAAAACGAAAATTTTGGCAAAAACTTACCGACAAACATATCCGCAATCAAAGAAAAAGGGGCCAAATATTTCAAACTTCTGATCATGCATATCAAAATCAGAGGTGCGATGGTGAATATAATGTACATTCTTAGACTCAAATTGAGTTCTTTCATATGTGTTGATATTGATTCAAGCACCTGCGACAATGATCGTTTTATTTTCGTTATACTATCAGATGAACATTGGGTTGCAGTGATACAACTAAGGCTCTACAGGCACGTAAAGCCGCTACTCGGACAAAACTATACCGTTAAGAGTTTTTATGAAAATGTTACTGCCGGATAATCTGAAATTAAACTCGAATGGAGATGCTATTTTAAGAGAAGACACTAGAAACGATATATATTTTCAGCTATACGGTGAAGGAATACATTGTGAGGTTTTTTCTATATCTAAGGTACCTACAGTAAACTTCTGAGAAAACGGACCGTGAGTAGGCAATACGTTCGAGTATTGAATCATAGTCAGTTGGGGTTCCTTTACAGCTTAAAGTTGCCAATTTACATCACTTAAACCGACGTGTAGTCTCGTAGAGTGACTTCAGGAGAGGCTTCTTGCTTAATCATGATATAATGATAGTAAATAATAGTAATTAATAACGCAAGCATATAAATACCTGTTTCATAGTGTGCGCAATCATGATCTCAAACAGACAGCAGGAGCCGCACAATTCTATGAACAAGCACGTATCCACTAAATATCTGGAGACAGAGATAAGAATTAAAATAAAAACTAGAAAAATGAGTCGGTCGGGGTTACCCTTGATGCACCTACATTGACCAAATCGGGCATATACTGAAGAGAGGCCAAATGAAAAGTACTCAAAACCGACGAGCTTACATGAAGAGAGGGATGAAAGTGGAGGAAGCGAGGGAGTCTGTATAACCCTGAAGTCTGTATAACCCAACGGAGAACAGGCGTGTGTTTGTGTAAAAGAAGGTCCACGTCAGACCTTATAACTTACATTTTTTATTTCAGTGCTTGGTCTCTTGACGAGACTATGTCGCACCGTTAATCAACAATATAACTTACAATTTAAATCACTAATACGTGAATACATTGCTAAGCCTGACGACTAAGATTAAATGCCCCTAGAGGTGTGTCAGTAATTTCACCGGTTCTCTAACCAGGGGGTACCACAAATTTGCCGTTTAAGCAACCAATCTAGATATTGCAGTCTGTTAGGACAGTGAAAGACAACGATGGTTCACCTGATGGCCTTGCTAAATCTCCTCAACCTTTTCCATGGCCCCGTCGCCACCGCAGCTTCCGCCAAGTCCGGATACGAGAGCCGTGGGACGTGTATCCTTACGTACAACGTCTGAGCTGATTTTACTAACATCTGCAAAGAAAAATACTCTTATTATATAATCAGACAAAAAGTGTTTGCTGGGTTAATCATGAATCAACCATTTCTTGTTTTTATTCTGTCCCGTTTGAGTGGATATTCTCACAAAAACAGTTACAACATGGACTATTGATATGGGTGCCTAAAAGTTGCCCCTTAAAGGAAAGGTTTGAAAATGGCAAAGAAATCCCACATCTGGAGAATTAAACCCATAAATAAAATCACAATTTTAAAAAGTGATGAGGGGATCTGACAACCTTCCATAACCTGTCCGATCGATTCGAAATTTGGTACCGTGTACTTCAATGATATTGAAAGTATATGGTAAAGTAACCATGACCTGATCAGCCGTTTGAAGATGTCTGGTTTTTTTATATTTTAAATTTTACTTTTTTCAGTATTAGTATGGATGATACGTGTCACTTACTAACATCATATAAGGCACCACGAACCCTATGGCCAGAGTCGCAACTAGAGAGGTCCAGATGCCGCCATGCATGAAGGCCTCGTGTATCCCGAGGAGGCCTGCGCCGAGGCAGCCCTTGATCAAATGCGCCGTCGACTCTACTAGACTGAAACAGGTTTCTTATTAATCGTTAACACAATTTAGCTATGGAGCCTATGTCCAGCAGTGGACGTCTTACAGCCGAAATGATGATGATGATGATGATGATAATGATAACAATTTAGGAGTAGGAATACATAAAAAAGATACGTGTCTAGGACTTAGGGTGGGTAAGTCTCGTTCTCTCTCTTTGATGCTTTCTCCTTGTGTATAAATTACATCAAAGTATTTCAGTTTATTTAACCACCCGATAGATGTCGCTATACCGTCCTACATCGCGCTATCAAAAAGGTCACGACCATGAATGCATATATATTGAAATAAGGCTGGCATTGGCAGAGCAAATAAACGGTACTAGAGCACTGCAATTGCCGTGGTGGCCTAGTGGTTCGACCTACCGCCTCTCATGCCGAGGGTCGGGGGTTCGATCCCGGCTCGCACCTCTAAGTTTACTTATGTGCGAAATTCAATTTGAATTTACCACTGAGCTTTTCGGTGAAGGAAAACATCGTGAGGAAACCTGCACGCATCTGCGAAGTATTTCAAAGATGTGTGTGAAGTCCCCAATCCGCACTGGGCCCGCCGTGGGGACTATAGGCCAAACCCTCTCGTGATGAGAGGAGGCCTGTGCCCAGCAGTGGGACGCAAATAGGCTGTAGTAGTAGTACTAGAGCACTGCTCGGACTTTTATTTCGCTTTCGGTTCCTCCAAGGCGCCCTTTAACACCTTGGTTTCTTTACTCATATTACTAGTACCTACACAACATAATTTATTTACTACTGCTCTAAAGATAAAAGGTATGAATAATCTGGCGTCAGGTCAGTCCATCAGTCTCGACTGACGCCAAACTGACGGATAAGAAATTCACGTATTATATTATGTCCTACCCCCACAGTTTTTATTAGGGGCAACTTTTTGAATGATCAGCCCAGAACATAAGTTCGTCAGTCAGTGGGTTACACGATCATCTCCGCGTCATTCTGACTAGATTGTCTGAACTGACGCCAGATTATACATGTAGCCTTTGTCTTAGAAGTTATGTATGATTCACCATTAACACTTTTCTACAAGCCATTTTGTAAGTTACAGCAATTATATAGAATTACTAGCTGCCCGGGACTTCGTCCGCGTGGATTACGGTTATAGCGTTCCCGCGGAAACTAAACGCTTTTTCGGGATAGAAAATACCCTTTAGTTTTTTTAGTTTAAGCATGAAGAGGTAGGTAAGTCAGTCAGTCAGACAGAGTTACTTTCGCATAAAATTTACATTATTAGTATAGCTACAGTACAGAGGATAGTTACAGTGATTTTTGTGCAGCTGAGAGGTAACGAACGTACGTCACCGTGGTGGCCTAGGTGGTTCGACCTACGAGTACCGCCTCTCATGCAGAGGGTCGGGGGTTCGATTCCGGCACGCACCTCTAAGTTTACTTTATGTGCGAAATTCAATTTGAATTTACCCCTGAGATTTTAAGTAATTCAAAGATGTGTGTGAAGTCCCCAATCCGCACTGGCCCCGCCTGCGGACTATAGCCCAAACCCTCTCGTGGTGAGAGGAGGCCTGTGCCCAGTAGTGGGACGCAAATAGGCTGTAGTAGTAGTAGAAGAACGTACGTAGTGGCATAACGGCTCTGTCTTTCCCGACAGTAGTCGTATTCCAGCGAAGCCGTCCCGGGGTACATTTCGAGAGACAGCGTGCCCTCTTCTCGTTGCACGTATTGTGATATTTCTTTTTCCAAGGAATATACCGAGTCAGCCTGGGAATATAATAACAACAGGCCTTAATCAGGGACGCGCGGCGCAATGCGCGGTTCCAATAGGATCACTAGGGCCTATATTAGAAGTCTTAAATAGGGATCTCTCTGTTCCCTATAGGATCGCTCACGCGTCAAGTTGTACTTTAAATCTAGCTGCTTAAAGCTCACGCGACGCGTAAGCGATCCTGAAGGGAACAGCGAAATCTCTATTTAAGACTTGGAATATAAGCCCAGGGTGGCCTCACTTGACATATTTGTCCAATAATTATATTGGACAAATATGTCAATAAATACAGGTAAACCAAACCACGGCGTCCAATATGATCACCAGGATTACCTGGTGATCATATTGGACGCCGTGGTTTGGTTTACCTGTATTTATTTCTCTATAGGTGAATATAAGAATTTACATCATTGTCTAGCACCCGTACAAGTTAAAGGCTAGTTCAATTTGTGTGAAATTACCCAAGATATTAAACAAGATTTATTACACACACAAGACGTCCTCGCACGCAAACATTGACACTTCATTCGAATTGTTCGAAATCGTGCTGTTATAGGCCGTGTCCGCCCTGTGTCTTAATTAACTTCAGATGTATACCGGGTGTACAATCCAAATGGGTCAGTATGGTGAAGTCGGAAACTATGAGAGTCGATTTTAGATTTAATAATAATTACATTCAAACATTTTAACACATATGCACCCCCTAAAAATACGAAATGCAATCTTGCGATCGTTACCCAAAAGAATTAATCTTTGCATTCAACAGAATGGCTACCATTTTGAACATTTACTGAAATAAAATAATTATCTTATTGGTGGGGTTTTCTTTCAATTATTTAAACAAGATTCCATTAGTGTTGTGCTTCTTGCGACTTGCAGAATTTATACACATTGATTTTGACCAGGTTCGATTCCCGGTTATGTATGAGAGTTAATAAAAAAGTTTGAATGTAATTATTATTAAATCTAAAATCGACGTCATGATTCCTAAGAACAGATCTCGCTATCTCTCATAGTTTCCGACTTCACCATACTGACCCATTTGGATTGTACACCCTGTATAGTAAACTAAAAATGATTCGACGTTCGACTCGCATGCAGATGGTCGGAGATTCGAATCCGGCTCACACCTCTGAGTTTACTTATGTGAGAAATTCAAATTGAATTTGCAACTGAGGTTTTCAGTGAAGGAAAAACATCGTGAGGAAACCTGCACGCCTTTGCGAAGTAATTCAAGGATGTGTGTGTATTAGTCCCCAATCCACACTTGACCCGCGTGGGGACTATCCGTGGGCCTAGGCCCAGGGACGTAAATAGCTGTTGTGATGGAGAAATAAAAAAAATTACCTCGTCTTCAGCCATTTTCAGTTACCGATGTCCAATTGTTATATTGACCAATTATTGTAAAACATTTTGTCGCCAAGGCCTTTTAGAACGCTCAGTGTCTAAGTTTATTGCATCGCCTTCATAATAAATATCCTAATTGTATATATTATTATACGATTTCCGAAATTATACTAAAACCGTGTATCTAAACCTACGTGAGTTTGACACAGATATTGACATGTTAATGTTATGACAGAAATGCGACCTTGGAAAGGAACTTTTTGAACAGACAACGACATTAGCTGGTATATAGGCGAATATAGGTTTAATAACGCTATTATCTCATCAAATCTTATCTATACTTACTTCTTTTTTTTAAATACTTTTTTTTGGGCCTTTGTCATTAAATGACGATGCCAGCCCATTGGGACCGCTCTAAACTTCTCCTCAATAGAGTGTTGTTAAGGAGCAGAGAGTGAGGTTATTTAGTCAAAAAGCTTAAAATCATTTTCCCGGCATCCGAGGCAGGCTCAGACAAAATTTCCTGGAATGTTCCCAGGTTGGACTTACTATCTATACTTACTTAGTTTGACCGAGTCTATTTAGGTTTCGTACAATCGATTTCAGAAATGGCATTGATTTAGCAGAAAATGGGAGGATTAGGGTTTACGGGGGCGACAAATCGATCTATCTAGGCCTCATAAGTGGGAGAACTCATGTTTTGGTGTTTTCACGTAAGCAAAGCTCATTCGCCCAGTAGTGCGAGTAGAACTGAGAGAAAACTCGATTTTTGAAAAAAAAAATACCAAACTGCAAGGAAACATTCACATTATATATTTTTGTAATCCGTTCATTAAACCCTTTACATCGAGTGGGGTATCAAATACCCCACTCGATAGGCTTTGACAAAAAAACATTTTTGGAAACGTTTAAAATGCCCCTCCAAAAGACAGCCATTTTGTTTTTGCAATTTTGATATACCCAGTGTCACTCACAATTAAGACGAATCTAACGACACCTTGCATGCTAAAATCCATCAAGCCATTTAGGCTACAGAGCGTGCCAAAGAAATAATACACATTTACATACATAAACTTGAAAAACATAACCCTTCTTCTAGCGCAGTCCGGTAAAATAGTCGCGAACGGACGGCTTGTCAAAGACAATCTCTCGCGAGATTTAGCGATAAGTCCGCCTCTTGTTCACCTATTTACTGTGTATTATTTCTGTATTTTTTTTGTCTTGTTTATATGATGTCAAATAAAGTGTATTGTTGTTGTTATTGTTATTGTAGTTGTAGTCATGCTCGCCCTACAGGTACTTTAGTTATGTATAATGCTTCGCCTAGATTGTATAATAGAACAACATCATACGCAAATATAAAATTGACGTGGAACGAGGCTCGTTAAGTTTTAATTGAAATACATGCACCAAGAGATATTGGTTTAATTAAATTTCATTATAATAAGCTCATCAATAAAAGCTGGCTTGCTATTGTGGCTGGTTAATGAGTAAAATTAAACTGCTCATAATTAAACGATTTTCGGTCGACAAATTATGAAATGAAGCTCAATGATTTGTTTCCATCTGTTAAGTTCTTTGTGACTAAGTATTTTTTACAGATTTCAATTTCCATTTTATTAATGTCATTTTGTCAGTTTGAAATGATTTTCATCGAAAAAACTATCGCGTGGCCAGAAAATTCTATTATAAGTAAGGATTCACAATCAGCCGGAGAAAAATGGCCCCGTCAAAACGGGTGCCTGAATAGCTCGGGCACCCGTTTGGCCTTCGTTTTATAACGAAGAGGCGTTATTAGCATATTGGAACGTATTATCTAATGTCAGTTTGCTCCATATATTTTGACATATTCTGGTAGGCACTGTTCGTCCATATGTTATTACTTATTATAGGTCAATGGTTGTATCCAATAAGACAACTATCCATACTTCCATAATAATAGATAATTATTATGACTACAAGAATAACTGTCTGTCTGCTCTGTCTATCCGTTACCTCTTCACATTTAAACCGCTGGACCAATTAAGATAAAATTTATATGGAGATAGTTCGAGTCCTGAGGAAGGACATATGAATTACTTACTTTTCATCAGGAAGAAACGTAGGTTATAGACATAAATAATAATTCGTATGAACCCGGTCTAACGTACACGTCATAAGTATGTCCCCATTTCCTTGGTGTCCAATCCAAAGTTATACGTGTATCGTGACCCTAATGCTGGGTCTTTGTACGTTTTTCCAACAACGAGACGAGTTTTTAGATAGGTACTTACTGAGAAACGAATTCTTAAAAAACGCTTTTTTTCACGCTTGCTTGGTCACCAAACTTTGGATTGGACACCAAGGAAGTGGGGACAATTACGTGTACGTTAGACCAGGTCTATATAGGTATATAGCATCAGCGGGAACGCAATACCCGATAAGACCTTTTAATTACATTATGTCTGTACTGTTCCTTGAATGTGTGGTGTTCAATAAACTATTTATATTGTATCATATTGTAGGTACCCAAAAACCGCAACGAAGCAAACGGGCAGAGTAGTAGTGAAGTAAGAATACACGGATCTTTATAAGGAGCTTGGGGTGTTTCAAATGAAAGATCAATCGTCAACTTTTAAATGATTATTTTCATTCAGCATCTGGTGCAGCCCGGTTTTTCGGTGACCAAAGTGACTCCCTTGGTGCTGCCGCCCTCGTCGCACTTGTTACCGGAGTCGGCGCATTCGTCGGATGCTGCACAATCATCCTCCTCTACGCACTCGTTTTTAGGTTCTTCACACTCGAACTTCTCTTCGCACTCATCTTCGCAACTATTCTTCTTTTTACCCTTGTAGTTATCGTCGCATTCGTTTCTGCATTCGTTCCTCGCTCCACATCTCAGGCTGTTTCTAAGCGTCAGCAGACTCTTGTAAATCGGCGATCGCAGCACGCTTTTCGCTTTAGATTCGCCTTTATCCAAACTTAAAATCGATTTGAGGTTTTGCTCCTCCTGGATTTTGTTTTGATGTCTGATTTGGTGTCTGTTCTGGTTTCGGTTCTGGTTTCTGTCCTGGCTTCTATCCTGTCGGTTTTGGTATCTATTTTGGGATCTGTCTTGGTGTCTATCTTGGGATCGGTCCTGGTGTCTGTCCTGGTGTCTATCGAAGGAAACAGCTCTGTGACGGTGGCGCGAGGATCCCAGGTTCGACGATTCACCTCTTTGCAACTGAAAAATTTATATATTCATGTTATTCTTGGGTCCGTGGGGTCCACGCTCTTACCCTCTTCAAAGATGTAAGTAAGAGGCTCGACGTAACGGGGGACTGAAGAGCTGGCAACTTCCTCGCTCAACGGATTAGCATAGTATCCAGCGAGGAAATGCTGCTAGCATCCTCGGAACAATGCCACAAGGACCATTTTTGGACAATTTTATTTTAAAATTCAGTTACCATTGTTAGTTGTAGTGTAGTTTAATTAGTTTATTTAATGTTGAATAAACTTCAGATTAGCAACTGCGGGATAGTTTTTGTCAAGCTAGGGCCCACTTGCACCAAGCCCTTAACCTCGGGTTAGCCTCTTAACCCACGTCAAATTCATACAAATAAATAGGAGTTAAGCGGTTAACCCGAAGTTAACAGCTTGGCGCAAGTAAGCCTAAGCGAACTTTCACTGATCCTAAGAGAAAAAAATAATTCTAATTCAGAAAACCAGATTGAGAGCTCCGGTGAATATTCTTTGAACTTACGTTGTCATTTTTCTATTAAAATTATATCGATTTAGATGTATTTTTTTTCTATATCATGTGCAGGATTAGTTATAACCACGGTTTGTTTTCCCGTGAAAGATACAATCTAGGACTAAAATCTAACGAATCTGAGCTACCTTTTCAAAAGCATCATGCCTTTGTCTTATTTCAAATTACTACGTCACATACGGTACGTTTGGCCAAAGCTTTGTAAGCTTGTGTTTGAATCAATGGAATTCTAAGACTTAGGTGTTGTGCTCCGCTTTATGCTTCAGATCAAAGCCGAGAAACAGTGAGATTGGCTCTGATTAGAACTCCATAATTGGAAGGAAATGGATTATATCAGTTCAGAGTCTGCTATTCAAAGCCTTGTGTGGAAATGAGTACCTTCTAGCGTTCAGATTTAATACATAATATTATTTGAGCGGTAATACGATTATGTATATGAGAACAGAATTGGTAGTTTTGTAAAGATTCTATACAATGTTAAATATTTTTATAATAATTATTCCACTTAGTTAGGAAACAGACGGTGTAACCCACTCAATTGGAGTAACCCACTAAAATAATTCCGGCTCTCAACTCTGAATTTACTTATGTGCGAAATATCCATTTAAATATACCACTGAGCTTTTCGGTAAGACAAAAGACTAGACAAGCATGTGTGTGAAGTCCCCAATCCGCTCTGGGTCCTCGTGGGGACTAACTTATAGCCCAAACCCTCTAGTGATGAGTGGCCTGTGCCCAGCAGTGGGACAGAAATTGCTGTGGTGGTGGCTCCATCTCAAATCACAAACCTGAGTGAGCTGATTTACGATGTACTGCAAGGAGTCGTCGCTGTCCAAGGAGCTGTCGTAGTTCTTATTGTCATGGCTGCTGGACTTGTCAAGGCTGCTGAGGGTGTTCCGGTCCAACACCAAGATCAGAGGGCTCGCGTTTCTATTGCTCTTCTTCAGCAGATTCGAAAGGACAGAAGAAACGTCCCGCGCTGTGACGCAGGTGCTCTAGAAAAAATAATGTCAACTTTTTTTGGCATTAGGAGCTTAGTCTTAGTCACTAGGTAGGAAAATGAAAATGAAAATATTTATTCAGCAAATAGGCCACATCTGGGCACTTTTACAAGTCACTTTTAAATGAATTTACCAGCGCTTCGTAGACCCATTGCTTGAGAAGAAACGCCGCAACAAACTCAGCAGAAGGCCTTTTTTTAAAATTTTAACATATAGTCTTACATTACATTTACATTAATACCGTAGGAATAGAGTTGCCGTTATCAGATACTCTGGCGTCTTCAAACATGGCTATAAATATTTATTTTGTTAACATGGTTTTATAGCGATATATTCATTCAATTTGTAATCCTTACATAGAACAACAACTCACAAGTCTGGTAAGCCTAAAGCTAAAAGTATACTTATTACTAGCTTCACCCGCGTCGAATTTGGTTATCGCGTTTTTCCGAGATAAAATGTAGCCTCTGTCCGTCCCCGGGACTCCACTATCACCATGACAAATTTCATCTAAATCAGTCAAGCGATTGAAGCGTGAAGAGGTAAGTAACAGGTAGAAAGAGTTACTTTCGAATTTATAATATGAGTAGAACTCCTTGAGTAAATTCTATTTTTAAATGAATTTGAGATGAAGACTAGCTTCTGCCCACGACTTCGTCCTCGTACCTACAATTCGGTTGGACCTTTGCGTTTTTACCGTATAAAAAGTAGCCTATGTCCTTCCTCATAGTCTTAGCTATACCTAAGTGCTATAACCGTACCAAATTTCATCAACATTAGTTCAGCGGTTTAGCTTTAAATGCGTAACATACAGACGGAGTTGCTTTCGCATTTATAATAATCCAGTAAGGATAGGTAAATAAATAAATATCTTAGAACATTTCACACTAATTGACCTAGCCCCAAACTAAGCAAAGCTTGTACTATGGGCGCTAGACAATGATATAAATACTTATGTAGAGAAATACATGTAACATATATATTTATATAACATCCATGACTCGAGTAGGTACAAACATTTGTGCTCATCACACAAAGTTTGCCCCGAGCGAGATTCGAACCCGCGACAGTCGGAACAGTGGGCAGGGAGCCAAACCTGTCGTCAAAATAATTAATAATTGGTAATTGAAGTTTTCTCATCACAATAAAAGCTCACCCAGCTGTTTGTAAAACAATAAATTTATTAGCTCGTTTTCAACCTCTATATTTTAAAATTTAAACAGTGTTTGCGAACTTGTTTTCCTTACCCGGACACATTTAGTTCAAGACAAGATAGTGGAATTTATCGGCCTCCGGGGTACCGTGGGGTACTGCTTCAGTATGTAACAACGTGTTACGCTATAAAATACTGCAAAAATCTAAGATAGAGCGGAACTTGCTGGGAAGCTGTCTCGTTTAGGAATTGTGATCACTTCCGAGGAGCTTATGAGCGAAGAGAGCACGATATTTAGAAACAAGAAAACTACTAGACATTGTCATAGCTCTAGCTAGCTAGTTTTTCTATTTTTTTATATGTCATCGGTATTGGAAAACGAGCGCACAGCCCACCTGATGGTAAGTGGTCACTGCGGCCCATGGACACCGAAATCCTATTAGGCCTACCCTGAGGCCTAAGATAGAATTCCTCTGTGCCAGAAATTTCACTGGCTGCCTTAACCTCCTACCGGTACACAACAGTGCGAGCACTGCTATTTGGCGGCAGGTTAGCGGGGAAAGACGGTGGTACCATTCCGGATGGACCTAGCACCAGGCCCTACCACTACAGCTACCTTTTCATTAAGTAATATATAAACGAGTAACATATGTACAGTAAGCACTGCGAGCGTTATGCCAAAACAGCTATAAGCCGATGAATGTAGATTAAATTGAAATTAATTTGACCTAAGTACTTATTTAATTTATTTATTTTACTTTAATATAGGTACTGTCAACATTACCTCTGTGACATTTTACCTACTCGTACCTACTCAAATATTATTCACATGTTTGAAGATACAATACTAACAAAGAAAAACTACTTTAAGTATTCAATTCAACAAAAGACTGCGATTTCGATTCTTACTAAGTTAAAATTCACTAGCTTTGGGTCGGCTAAAGTTTCATCAATCAACGGAAAGATAACCACTGCTACACATAGGCTACAGTTTGTAAACATGATTACAACTGGACGTACCTAAGTGTTATAATTATCACGTAGTATGATATTACTGCCGAAATATCAGACAAATGCAAAAAAAAAACGAGGAATTCCTTATTTCCTCATAGATCCTACCATCATCAGAATGGTAGTAATTCGGACGTAGCTATAAGCTACCTGTCCATTATAAAAAGAATCGGTTCATAATTGGCGGAGTAATATGTAAAAAAAACTTACGATTATTAGCAAAGTGCAGATGAACTTCAGCATATTGTTAGAACAGCTCACTACTGCTGACTGCTAAAAATACTGATTTAAAAAATACTCCCTCATAAAAGTAAACTATAAACAGTCAAAAAATTAATGAATTTAATTAAAAAAGCACAATGTTTTGTTCTCGTGTGAAATCAATCATTTATTGCAGATTGTTTTCATTGATAAATAGTAAACTTGGTACAAGGTGAAATGTATTGTGAAAATAATAACAATATACTTAGCACCTACCTGGGAGTCGAGCTGTGCTCGTTCGAAAAATAGCTAAAACCAAGTTTTACCAGATATGACGAGATCTGGCCAGATCGATTTTTTTGCCTCCGATTTTATACTTATTACAAAATTCGTTTAAAACGCTAGAGCCGTTTCTGAGGTCGTTTGTATAAAGAAAATAACTAAATAAATTACCGCGTTAAAAATATGGGTATACCGAGCTTATTAGCTCGTATGAAAATAGTTAAAAATTACTTTTCTCACACAAAACGATCTAGCTAGGCGTTAGCCTGCATATCCTCTTTTCGCACACATAAAGCCCTACATTGCAAATTTCGTCCAAATCGTTGGTGCCGTTTCTGACATACCTAAGTAGTTGGAATAAATATACGAGCATTATACGAGACTATCGTGACGCTATTGAATCAAACAAATTGAATTAAACACTCAACGTGTAACAAAGCTTTTGTTATAAATATATTGATGACGACCACCAAACAGGCTGCTTACGTCCCACTGCTGGGCACATGACAAGCCTCCTCTCATCACGTGGGGTTTTAAGACACGTACTCGTACAATCCCCATGCAGGCTCAGGACAAATTAAAGTTTGATCTTATTTATTTATTATCTTTTTTTCAATAGTATTAAGGTCCTTCACTAGATACCCTTTTATGCGTGCCTTAGTAATATGCATTACAAGTATTATAGTTTAATCAATTTTATGGTGTCCACTACCCGTAAATTTATTGAACGCATCTTCTTCGGACCATCTGCCTGATAATGGAGCTATAAACCCTGCCTTGGTGTCTTGGTATTATTATCATATGCGTAATATACCAGTAAATATAAATTATTTATTACATAATAATAATAAGTAGGCACATAAGTTTTCGGCTGCAATGAATACGTTGAATCGGTACCTTCCTAGTCTCCGAAAGCGCGACCGGTGTCAACCGGTGGGGACCTTGTACACATCTTTCAATCATTGAACTGTTGCCTAAGGCAGCGTTTCTTAACCTTTTTCAGTCCACGGACCCCCTAAGAAATCAAACACAGACTCGCGGACCCCCTTGGTAAAAAAAGTACCTAATGAATTTCGATTTCAATGATCCATAGATGAGACCGCCTGTGGGCCACGAGTTTTGTATCTCACAGGATAGCAATAGAGATATGAGATATAGCCGATGTCATTAACGCATTCACTGCCACTTCTTTTTACGAACTTTCGCCAGGTGCCACATCTGTCATTAAGTGTCATATCATTGCAAGGCACATGTGCGTTCGAGGCACTGCGGGAAAGTCAGCAAAACGCATATATGCGTTGGTGGCAGTGAATGCCTTAAAACTATCTGACGTAACAGGTGGCATATTTAGATCAGCCAATATCTATGGGCAAGTCTATTTTTTAAATGAGTTATTGTTTTATTTACCTACGCCAATTATTTGTAAGATTTTTGCTTCTAAAGTAATAACAAGTCTGTGAACTATTAAAAATAGTCCATTATTCATGAGACCATGAGACATTTTAGGAGCCATGTTATCGATATTAGTGACAAGAAAAACTGGATCTTACTTTGTGCCTCTATATATCTACGCTATACCAAGCTATACATAACCCAAGGGAGCGTTAAATTAACCAACGTAGACGTAGTTTAATGTAAAACTATGACAATAATGTTAAATCCTTTATTAATAGAGCATCTATTTTCACGGCAATTTAACTTATAAAACCCTCTTGCGTGGTTTTCAGCGACGCGCCTTCCCTGCAAAATGCCGGGGTATAAGGCCCGGAATGCCTTTGAGATCGTAAGAACGTCGCATTGATTACCTTAGATAACATTCCTCGGTATTCCTACGCCTGGGGACAGTAAAAATTACGCGAGTTACACAAGAATGAATGAACCGTTTCGTTTCATATTTGAATGAACTGATCAGTTAGGCGATAAGCATGTGAATATGACTCTACACTCCCAAAGGACTTCCATGCCAAATTTCGGCTTCTTACGACCACTGGTTTTGACTGTGCGTTGTCATCATTAGGGTGGTGATGTAGATAATAATAATAATAATTATTATAGCTCTTCCCCCAACAAACAAATTAGTCCTATAATCCTGCCTTATGCGACTTTCGGTTATATAACTGTCGTATAGAAGTAACTTAACAACTAAAACGTTGTATAACCGTAATTCATACAACGATTTAGTCCTGTAACTAAAAGGTCCTTTAAATTAGTTGAGTAAACGTTTTTACGACTCTTTATGCGACGTCGTATAATGGGGCCAGAATATAAGATATGTAAACGTTTTTACGACTCTTTATGCGACGTCGTATAATGGGGCCAGAATATAAGATATTTAAACGTTTATACGACTGTATTGTCCAACGTCGCATAATGGTGCCAGTGTACAGGTTGTGCAAACGTTTATACAACTGATTGGTACAACGTTGTACAAACGTTAGATAAAAGGGTTTGGGAACTTTAATCGGACCTAAAAGTTATATAAAGGTCCTACAGGCACTTATTTAGAATAAACTACCATTGTGTCAACTAAACTTTGTCCAAAAAATGGTTCCGTATATATTTTATTTTTAGCAAAAGGATTGTAAATAAAGGTTTTATTTTGCAAAATACAATGCAAGCATAGTGACATATATCTTGCTGCTTATTATGTTTACTAGCTTTTGCCCACGACTTCGCCCGCGTGGAATTCGGTTATCGCGTTCCCGCGGGAACTATGCGTTTTTCCTGGATAAGAATTAGCATATGTCCTTTCCCAGGACCCTACTATCTGCATATCAAATTTCATCGCAATCGGTGCAGCGGTTGAAGCGTGAAGAGGTAACAGACAGACAGACAGACAGACATAGATACTTTCGCATTTATAAAATTACTAGCTTCTGCCCGCGACTTCGCCCGCGTGGAATTCGGTTATCGCGCTCCCGCGGGAACTATGCGCTTTTCCGGGATAAAAAGTAGCCTATGTCCTTTCCCGGGACTCCAACTATCTCCATGCCAAATTTCATCTCAATCGGTCCAGCAGTTGAAGCGTGAAGAGGTAACAGACAGACAGAGTTACTTTCGCATTTATAATATTATATGGATATGGATTACTAGCTTCTTCCCGCGACTTCGCCCGCGTGGAATTCGGTTATCGCGCTCCCGCGGGAACTTTGCGTTTTTCCGGGATAAAATGTAGCCTATATCCTTTCCCGGGACCCTAACTATCTGCATATCAAATTTCATCGCAATCGGTCCAGCGGTTGAAGCGTGAAGAGGTAACAGACAGACAGACAGACAGAGTTACTTTCGCATTCTTCTTCTTCTTATCGAGTCGATGGCTATGCTGTGCTAGATTGTGCTGGCCCAAAAGCCAGCAACGTCTATTGCCCTTTGATTAGCTTTAACCAGGTCTTCCTGTGAGCCGGAACTTTCGCATTTATAATAATTTAGTATGGATTATCTCACAGAACCCTAAAAACGTTTATCATGGCCGACCATTGATTTCACAAACCACAATTATGCGACGTTTTAGTCCGAAAACAGTCGTATAGAAGTCCCATTGTAACTTAGACAAGATGGCTGTAATTTTAGTATGAAAACAAAATGTAAATAATTTTGTACATAGACTGAAATTCAAAGAATTCGAGGGGGGCGCAAAGATTTGGACAAAAACACACCTATATATTGTCATAAAACTAAAAGTCCCATAAGAAATAGGTGCACTGAACACATTTCTCTCACACTTTTTTCGCGTCATTATGAATTTCTTCTGAGTAAAATTCTTATTAGAATTACAAGTTACAAACTTATCTTTAAAATTCCACAATGCTCATATGACATATCAGTCAGGAACGACAAATGTGTACCATAAAAGTCGCTATTAAACCCTTATGCGACATTTCAGTTACCTTGTAACGTCTATACAACTGTTATGGAACCACTAAAGTCCCATAACAGTCCGGATAGAACCATTACCGGACTGAATGGGTTCTTGCCGGACTTTTATACAACTTCTATGTAACGAAAAAGTCGTATAATTTGGGCCTTTTTCGCGTTTAGTAAACGTTGACAACTACGTTTATACGACCAACTTTGTGTACCAAACAGGGAATGAACAACGTTCTTGCAACTCTTATACAACGTTATTTTGTTAGTTGGGCCGTTATCGACTATTGGTAGCGGACTGACTGAAATTACAATGCACAGCCGAAACTATGTATTGTAGACAGCGAGGTTTTTTGAAGATTGTAACGGAAGACTAGAGGGTTTGCCGAAAAAATAGACTATCGCGGGAGATGGCTTATTTTATACACACACACACACACACTACTACTACTACTACTACTACTACTACAGCCTATTTGCGTCCCACTGCTGGGCACAACCCTCCACTCATCACTCATCACGAGTGGGTTTGGGCTATAGTCCCCACGCGGGCCCAGTGCGGATTGGGGACATCACACACATCTTTGAATTATTTCTCAGATGCGTGCAGGTTTCGTCACGATGTTTTCCTTCACTGAAAAGCTCAGTGGTAAATTTAAATTGAAATTCGCACTTATGTAAACTTAGAGGTGCGAGACGGAATCGAACCCCCGCCCTCTGCTTGATAGGCGGTAGGTCGAACCACTAGGCCACCACGGCTTATTACACACACACACACACACACACACACATATATATATATATATAAATAAACTGTAACCGTCTGACTGTTACCGTTACCGTCTGACTCACTGAGTGCAGTTTTTTTAATGTTTGCACTAAGTATCGATATATTTTTAAGGCACTTGACTTCATTATGATAATTATGTACTCTAAGTATGGATACCTGTCAGATATGTGAAAAATGTTAAGGTATAAACCATATTCGGGTTTCATCAGTAAGTCAGTATTTAAGGATTGACAAAAAAACACCAATAGATCAATCAACGTTTATTTCAAATCATCCACTATCCTAATACGAAAAATCCTAAAAGTACGGTGGCATGGTCCTCCCCCATTTAGGATTGCAGGAGTCTACTTTACATTTAGGGGGCTTGGTTGGGGGCTTGGTGTCACCACAAGCGTCATAGTCATCATACTTTTCCTGACACGTAACTGTGCATTGGTTCTTTTTAGGTTTAGGTTTGCACTTGTTGACGCACTTCTCTAGCTGAGAGCACCGGGCCCTTAAAGCCTGCCGGAGGGCCGTTTTGGCCTCTTCCAGTTTTTCAACCACTTCGTCGTCCAGGTTATCCCCAGGTTGCGTCTGGAAAAAAATCGTATCAATTTATTTTACTGAAAGAATGAGCGCATTAGACATGTTAATAAAAACACCTTCAAACTCTAACGGACTGCGATGTCATTGCTTTGGGTCGCTTCAGTTGACACTGACTTCGCAGTCTTCCGGAATTTGAACGGCTGCAGATTTTTTGTATGTCATAGAATTTGACGCCATAATCATTGAGATCTTCTACTATCTAAAGTCCCGCGCCTTCACATTTCAAAACGCTTCAATGTATTTAAAAAGCACCACCAACACTCATCACATGTGTGCGTGCTGAGACAGCCATCAACTATGCGTTGAGAGTGTTGGTGGTGCTTTTTAAATAATGATGAAAAAATTAAGCGTTTTGAAATGTGCAGGCGCGGGACTTTAGATAGTAGTCTTCTACTATCTAAAGTCCCGCGCCTGCACATTTCTCTAAGTAAATATCACGTACACCTACATGATATCGTCGACAAAATGAATTTTGAGGAGTTTTTCTTTTCCTCGTGGATCTCATCATCAAAACTAAACCAAATCAAAATTAAAAAAACATATATATAGCGGAACACAGTACCTACCTACTTCTTTTTTAAAGTCGATTAATGATACCATTTTTGGGGTGTCAGGGCCTGGTGCTTGGTCCGTCCGGGTTGGTACCTACATCTTACTTAGCGAGTAAGATGGTGGTACCAACCGCCTGGTACCACCGTCTTACTGGCTACCTGCTGCCAAATAGCAGTAATTGCACTGTTGTATTTCGGTGGGGAGTTAAGGCAGCCGGTGAAACTACTGGCACAGAGGCACTCCATCTTAGGGCTCAGGATACAACGCATTCGAGATCTTATGATTTCTTAATAAGACATCATAAGATTTCGGTGTCCACGGGCCGCAGTGACCACTTACGAGTACCATCATTACTAAAAAAATCAAGATCTTACCCTCAAAACGTTATACAGCATGTACGCTTCCTCATTCTGTGGCTGGTCTGCCACTTGTCTGACAGCTTGATCGTCTTCACTGCCAGGATCCATCAGCCCCAACTTATTCTCAGGGTCTACGACAATGATGACAGGGTCTTGCATGGACGAGATCCCTAGCAGACGTGTCAGGGAACCCGGTCTTCTGGCGTGGATGCCCTGGAAAGAAATGTTCCGGTTTACTGAAGGTGAAACTAGGTAAGGAGTCCTTCAGGGATCGGCGATGATCAAGCGACATACTACTACTATTACAGCCTATTTTGCGTCCCACTGCTGGGCACAGGTTTCCTCTCATCACGAGAGGGTCGCCACGCGGGCCCAGAGTGGATTGGGGACTTCACACATATCTTGAAGCCGTGGTGGCCTAGTGGTTCGACCTACCGCCTCTCATGCAGAGGGGTTTGATTCTGGCTCGCACTACTTATGTGCGAAATTCAATTTGAATTTACCACTGAGCTTTTCGGTGAAGGAAAACATCGTGAGGAAACCTGCACGCATCTGCAAAGTAATTTAAGCGACGTAAATCCATACTAATATTATAAATGCGAAAGTAGCTGTGTCTGTCTATCTGTTACCTCTTCACGCCTAAACCGCTGAACAGATCTGGATTAAATTTGGTATAGAGACAGTTGGAGTCTCGGGGTAGAGAAAGGGCAAATTTTTACGACGGAAAAACGCATCGTTCCCACGGGAACGCTATAACCGAATTCCACATGGGCACAGGGCGGACACGGCCTATAAAAGCAAGATTTCGAACACAATTTGAAGGAAGTGTCAATGTTACGCAAACATCCACTACGCGGGCAACAATTCACTCTCCATCTTTGGATGAAACAAATGACGGTAAGTGCAAGTTGGGCGCGGGTTGCGCGCCGGCTAGATTCAGGCGGATGATTCCGTGGCCATTCTGTATGTAGTACTATTAAAATATACTGTGACGCGGGATGAGTCGAGGGCACAAGCTACTTTTATTATATTTGATGTACCTATCTACCTAAGTAGGTAAATATCTTAATGTAATTTATGAATTATAAGTAGTTGAAAATAATAACACAACGGGATAGGGGTCACAGTAGTACACGTGAATTTCCTTAATTAAGTATCATCAAAATTTTGACTCACAGTTAAAAATAACAATAAAACAGCCACTGAGAACTGCATGTTGGAAGAAAAAAACAATACATTTTAACTAAGGTTCCGCACCAGAAGATTTAATTATGATGAAGTAAAATACTATCGATTTTAATTAGTTGGTTCGCGTTATATTAAGCTTAGCTTCTGCCCGCTGTTTTGTCCGCGTGGAATTTGGTTATGGCGTTCCCGTGGGATGTATGCATTTTTCGGAGATCAAATTAGCCTAGTCCTTCCCCCGGGACTCAAATATATCTCCATACCAAATTTCATCTAAAACGGTCCAGCGGTATCAGACGGATTGAGAGATATAGTTACTTTCGCATTTATAATTTACCTTATCGGAACACAACAGAGAGCGCACTGTTCGTCGGCAGGTTAGAAAGTTATAATGGTGGTAGCAACCCAGACGGACGTTGCATCCTGCTTTTTTGCAAAAAAAACTACTCAAAACCTCGCTCATTCTGAAAATTTCTCGACAAGCCAAATCAAAACAGAAACCGATTGCCTCGCAATGATTTGGACATTCAATTTAAACACTCAGAATATACCATTAAGTCGGCTATTCGAATTTTTGCATTTTTATTTAAAATCGTTCGAGCGCGCTAAATCAGTTTTTTACACGGCAGGACGAATGTCAGCTACGAATTTATTTTGGAGTCGGCCTTAGGGAACAAAAATATTATAAAAAAGTCTTGACCAAGAGCAAGTCGCAATTTCCTCTAAAAATAGTTAACAATTATTACACAGCTGATTTTCTTCTAAATTTAGTTAACCCACCAACGAGTACTTACTAGAAAGGTAAACCCGTCAATCACATTAAAAACCTGTTTTTTGGCGTCCGGGTAAGAAAAACAGAACAATTGGTGAACACATAGATAGAGTACACAAAAGATGATCTTATGCATATAAAAGAGCGATCTCTCCCACACAACTTTTATGTAGTGGAAATTCAGAGGGCGGTTGTAGAATATTCCTATCATTCTGCAAATAAAATGGCGAAAAACACAAAAAAATATCTCATTCACATTTACAGTTTCATACTACATTCTCCTCAAAATTGAAATCAAAAGCCTCCATTGCTACCAAGCTAAAGCCCGAAATCGTTCATATCCCTCCCTTGTCCCTCGGAGCGAAGGTCCAGATGACCGATAAAGTCCCCTTTACATCCACGAGGAGGCACTTCGTTTGATCTCCCGATATCAGATGCAGATATCTTGGCCCCAAATACCAGGATTTTGAAACCCTGTTAGTTCACTAGTGAAAAGGTTGAAAACTAAAACCCGACTAGGCATTAAAGTTAAATCCTTCATTTGCTTTTTGTGTACGAAATGTACTTTACGATACAGCTCTAATAATTTCATAAATAGGTAAACAAAGAAAAAAGTTGATTGTTTTTTTTTTTACCTCAAACCTTATTATATGTCTATACTATAGATGAGGGGAGCAATGTGGCGATATGTGGGAGAGGGCTATGCCCAGCAGTGGACTGATGCAGGCTGATGATGACTGCACGCAATTGCGCAGTATTAATCCAAGGATGTGTGTGAAGTCCTCAATCCGCACTGGACCCGCGTTGGGACTGTATACTCCAATACCTCGCATGATGAGAGGTCTGTGCCAAGCAGATGCACTTAGGCTGACAGTGATGGTGGTGGACCGTCTGTCTGTTTGCTCTATCTATACAAAGAAAAAACAGCTTAGATAAACAACGAGTCCTCCATTTTTCTAGCTTCATGTATGAGCCAATACAATACAAGTGTGAGCGCTGTCCCATACAGACAGGTTCTCGTAATTCGTACATAAATTACACTGGACGGTCAACCTAAATAAATAAAGGAGATAAACATCGGGAGTAAATCCGGCTTTGACTTGTTTTCGATGGTTTTCGATAGCGCTCTTATTTTTTGGCGGAAAATTTTCAGTAATTTGATAGTATAGGTATATGGAAGCAAACAAGGTGATCATAAATATCTAAAGACGGTCGTTATAGTGCATGTTCAGACATTTCTGATCACCTTGATCGTTCTGATATAATATGATGGCGACTGTACCCCGGGAGATGAACTGTCGGTTAACCTCCAACGAGATGATTGAATTATTTTAAAATGCTTCCAGGACCACAAAAGAAGTAATGTAAACTAGAATGAAAATCTTCAAACAAATCAGCGTACGCCCGAAATAAGTGTTAAATACGACAATACGCGTAGATGGCGCTGCCTAGGTAGCCTTGCATACAAATTTGAACTCCATGACCTAGGGTACATCTAGATGGTGCTGTACAGGCGAAATATGAAAATTTCAAGCTCCCTGACTATTTCCGATGTACGCCGTAATGTAAGGCGATTGACAGCCTAATATAATTACATCGTCTCTGGCAGGACAGACCTCATCAAATCCGCCACACAAAGCACAATCAATGATTGCTCTCACTCCGCCAATAACAGAGCTACCCATGATCTAAGAAAACAAGGTCTGCCGATCCGGGTGACATGTCACCCTTACGTCAAAGTCGAGTTGCCACTTTTTTGCAATAAAACAAAAATAAAGGAAATATTTGCTGCCGTTATAATGCAAAATAAATTATTTGCGCATTACTATTGTCATTTACTTGTTTAAGCATACAAAATGGGACAAGTTAAGAACAAATGAACGTAATAATTTAATGAAACACTCACAGGATACTATAATACTCCCATAGTCGGGGGTTATTTTAATAGACCACTTGCAACACACAGCAGTGCGAATGACGTTAGGGTGACACCCACACTACTACAGAATACCGGACTGCCATACCTGGCGAAGTATATTATTGTATCATGAGAGCTACCTAACTACCTACAAGGCGACCCATCACAAGAGCTGCTGTGGTGCAAAAACGTGACCACGACCAGTCTGTCAAGAGTCTACGACTAAAAAGAAGCTTGCAGGTTTCCACAAGATGATTTGAATGATTTCCTTCGCTGACAAACTCGGTGGTAATTTGTAGATTCACCTAATAGTGGTGGAGTCGTACCGCGTATACTTAGGAATATATTTTTTAACTAAATCGAAAAAAGAAAACGGTTTCTGTTTTCTGTTCCCCATTAATGTCTATATCTGCGTTCACAAGAACAAGTACTGTCTTGTAGTGTATTATAAGTATAAAATCGGCCAGAGGAAGTAATTTCAGAGTCGCAAGGAAGCGGCTGGGATTCATTCATAACGAAGTTATAACGTTGTGTTCACAGTTTCATACTTCCCCCTCAACAAATATGAGGTGATGTGCCACTGTTAGCGGGTAGGTATACCGAATTATTTGTTTTCTTTGTTTCTTTTTTAATCGATTTTTCATTTATTTCATAGTAGGTAGGTGTCTTTGATGGTAGGTAGGGTAAGCAACGCATTCGAGATCTTATGGTTTCTTATTGGGATCACAGGATTTCAGTGTCCATGGGCCGCAGTGACCACTTACCATCAGGTGGGCTGTGCGCTCGTTTGCCTATACCAATCACATTAAAAAAGGTACAATACAATACAATTCAAATACATTTTGTTGAACACCACACAATAGAGAAAAAAGAACATTTGGTTATACAGCAGGCGGTGTTATCGGTAATAGAGCAATCTCTCACGGACGACCTTTTTCTAGAGGACATTCAGTACAAAGGATAAGTTGGAAGGCGGTTGTTATGACGATAGTAATAGTATAATAAATAAGTAATAGTATATGTCGAGAGAACATTTCAAAAAATTAATGCTAAATAGACGGAGGTTCTTTTTCGTAATTTTATTACCATTCGTTATCGCCATATATCGGCTTTGCTTTATTTCACCGTATATCCTGGAAATACTTCTTCTTAGAACATTATAACTTTCATTGAAGGACGAACCCTACGATATTCTCTTCTTTTTCTTCTTCGATCTTTATTCTTTATTTATTCTACGTGATCTCCAGGACGTGTCTTCATAGTTTCACAAACTGCCCGCACTGCCACCGTGCCGTACTTGTCTCACACACTTTGTCACCCATAACGACTGCGCGTAATTGCGATGGAACTATAGTTCGCAACTCCGTACCGCGAATTATGGGCCGGCTGTGATAACTTTGGGCGAGGGTATGTTGCAGTGACCTTGGGGTAACTTTGTTACTAAATAAGACAGCGGATTTACTAACAAAGAGACATTACGAGGGCTGTTGGTGACCGACCTCTTCTTTACTTTGTATTTTTATACCTTTTATATTACTTGTTTTTGATTGATTTATGTTTTCAGCAGTTGCCTTAGTTACGTGGATAAGCGAGGTCCTGTTAATCTTATTATATTTTAATTCTCTAATACTTGTCTTCATTTTAACACAAAAACATCATAATCATACAGTCCACTGCGCTCCGCTACATTTCTGTTTGATAAGTATCCGTTTATGAAAAAAAAGTCAGTCGTTTTTGTAAATATGCATTTATTTTTCTACGTAGTCACCTCTCAGCTCTTTATATTTGTTCCACCTATATTCAAGCATCAATACACCATGCAAAAAGTATGATTTCGGAAAGTCATTAAAATAGACCTCTGTGGCGGCAATGACTTCTTCATTTGATCCAAATCTCTTACCACCTAGCTATTTTTTCAGGTTGGGAAATAAAAAGAAAACGCATGGGGCCAAATCTGGAGAATACGGGGGGTGAGGCAATAGTTCGTAGCGTAATTGTGTAATTTTGGCCATCACGACTCTGGATGAATGAGCTGGAGCGATATCGTGATGAAACAGTACTTATTTCTTATTTAAATTGGGTCGTTTTTCCTTCAATACAACGTCAAATTAATCCAATAAATTGGCATAGGTAGTACTGCCCTGTTATCGTTCGCCCCTTTTCTAAGTAGTCGATACTTATGTATAATAAGTACCCTGCGAATCCCAGAAAACGGTGGCCGTGACCTTTCCAGCCGATGGGACGGTTTTTGCCTTCTTTGGAGCAGGTTCACCCGGTAAAATCCACTGCGTTGACTGCTCCTTCATTTCCGGGGTATAGTGGTGAACCCACGTTTCGTCTACGGTCACAAAACGACGCAGAAACTCCTTCGGGTTACGTTGGAACACTCGGTTCCGTTTTTGCTCCTCCATGAGTAAACGCGGCACCCACCTCGCCGATACTTTCTTCATGCCCAATTTTTCTTCGAATATGTTTTGTACTCGTTCGATTGAAACGATAACAGCATCAACGATTTCTCGAAGTTTAATACGGCGGTCGGCTAAAACGATATTTTTTTTTTTAACCATAATCGTCTGTAGTCACCTCAATTGGGCGGCCTAGGCGATCCTCGTCAAAGACGGTTGTTCTCCCCCGCTTAAACTCATGTACCAATATCTAACGGTTGTCATAGAAGGAGCACATTCATGGTAAACCGCCTGCATTCTTACTTTTATCTCATCACAGCCTTTTCCTTCCAACAACAAAAAACTGAATGAGAAAAAAAAAACAAAACAATGCTGTTTTTTTAATTTTCCCGCCTCTGAAGAATGGCTTAAAACGGTGGTATACATATTTTCGGCCAGTGATATTAGTACATTTAGAAAACAGTCCTCGTAGATATCAAATTCAAATATAACGTCATATTATGCGATTGTTATTAAGCATTTGCAGAAATCTTGTGAATCTTATGTAGGTATATTGCGCTAAACAAGCCGCCATTTCGGTAGCGATAAACCGATCCGGCATTTCTAAAAAAATCTTGTTGATCCCTATACACAATTATCGGAAGCAGATGAAAAAAAAGATCGCATCCATTTTGTGACCACACTTAAGCACAGATTTTTATAATTCACTTCCGTGCTTTAAGTACTTTCCAGTTACTCTTAATTTTAATTAACTACCCAAATCGGGTACAAAACAAAATATTTTAGAAATACTCTGACTCTGGCGCCATATCTATTTAGACAAATCTGTGGATGTTTGTTACTGAATAACGTTAAAACCGCTAAACGGATTTAGCTGAAATTTTCTACACAGGTACCTACTCGTAGGATAATTAGAAATGGGTTTAATTTAGCTTGCAAGATTCCTTACATAGTGTTGTTAGTTAGTTACATACACGACGACCTAAATAAAAACGTTGTAAAAATTAGTCTTAAGAGTCCCCTGTATGCGCTCCTTTCTCCATACAAACGTAGTTACGTTTTAATTCGCAAACTACTTATCAGATTGGCGCCAAATTTTACAAGTAATAGTGGAGCAGAGATATTAGTGTCCAAAATACACTTTGATTGTAATAAATTGAATAACAAAGAAACTAGGACCATTTTAGTATCCTCCATACAAACTTCAAAATTCAGTTTTTTTGGCTGTAATTTAATAGTACATTATTGCAGAGGCCGCCAAGTAGCGCATTGCCGGACGAGTCAGTTAGAAGGCTGAGCGAAGCGAAGCCTTCTATTAGTACGAGTGCATTCGCAATTGCGGCCGAGGTATATATAATGCTTTTCTCAAACAGCGAGGAAATACGTAAGGTCAGTCGGGGCAAGTGCGCCAGGATGGGGTAAGTGCGCCTAACATACTCAACTAGTAGTTGGTTGTTTACAAGGCATAGGGGCGAAATAAATTTAGGCGCACTTACCCCACATCAGTATTTACTACTTCCATGATCGTGGATGATTTGCCCATGGAAGTTGTATACTTATTACCTCCTTGGATTTGTAAGTTTCGGGGCAAGTGCGCCAGGATTTGTCAGTTTCTCTACAGAGGTGTCTCAAATAGGAAGCGATTTAATAAAAAAACACATACGACAATAATGTTTTTGCTGGCCAAGGCCGGCAATGGACAGCCTCGCGTCTTCTTTTTTGAAAGTAACACGAACATTTCCGAGCATGTTTGAGAAATTGTGTTTTATTTTACCATGACATTTACTAATTTCGGACACCCACAATAATGATTTTATAATGTGTAGGTACCAAGTTTCGAGTCAATCTGCTTAGTAATTTGGGAATAAAAGCGAAAATACGTTTGTATGAAATGTTGAGAAACGCCGTGCGTACAGGGGGCTATTAAGTTTTGAAACAAACGTTGTGTAATCCAAATTCCCCAGTCCCTAAGTTATGAGACTCACGAGTGTATGAATAACTAGAACGCATGGCGCCTGCATCGGCGTTAATAGTGCATCGGGGTGCATTTTCTCGACGGACTGCAATAAACTTGATTAAGAGGGTAATTGGCACGTGCCTACAATTGTAGCCTTTTTATTATTACACTAGCTTCTGCCCGTGACTTCGCCCGCGTGGAATTCGGTTATCGCGCTTCTGCTGCTTTCTGGGGAAAAAAGTTAGCCTATGTCCTTTCCCGGGACTCCAACTATTTCCATGGCAAATTTCATTAAAATCGGTCCAGCGGTTGAAGCGTGAAGAGGTAACAGACAGACAGAGTTACTTTCGCATTCATAATATTACTAGCTTCTGCCCGCGACTTCGCCCGCGTGGAATTCGGTTATCGCGTTCCCGCGGGAACAGTGCGCTTTTCCGGGATAAAAAGTAGCCTTTGTCCTTTGTTTCTCGGGACTCCAACTATCTTCATAGGTACCAAATTTCATACAAATAGGCCCAGCGGTTGAAGCGTGAAGAGGTAACAGACAGACAGACAGAGTAACTTTCGCATTTATAATATTAATATGGATAACATTGTATTATGTTATGACTGATAATACTGATCAATCAGCATCATGAATACATTCAAAATGGACGGCAATTTATAGTTGGGTTCACTGCGGCAAGGAAATTGAAACTCAGTGTTAAACAATAAGGAAATAAAAATTATCCTTATTTAAGGTTTCACGGAATGTCGTTAAAATTCTTCGGAAGCGCCGTATAAAATTCTAACCTCTTTTATTATGAGTGTTTTAACTTTTTAAATAACTTTTAATGTTAAACATATTATGTGGCGAGGAACAACGACTCCCCAGGGCTGTCTAATGCGTAATATAAGCTTTTATGGCTATACGTTTGCATATTGCGGCGGATATCGCGGAAGACTGGAAATGTTCTTAATTCGGCATTAGAGGCAACCCTAACTGTTATGAGCCGCGTTCATTGTGTGCGAATATGTGTGAAGGCAATTGACTGAAACGCGTGTGTGCGTTTAAAATTACATTTCGTGAGAATATGCGCGAGGGTTGTCAAAATTCGTAATGTTTCGAATGTACCTTATTGTAATAATCGTTGAGCTGTTGAGCAGGGAAAGATCATGCCTTGACAGTTTTCTATGTATGATTAGCTTGTGCCTGCGACTTCGTCTGCGGGGAATTCTGTTATAGCGTTCCCGCGGGAGCTATATTTTCGGGATAAAATTTGTCCTTCACCTGGACTCGAGCTACTTACGTCCATACCTATTAAATGCCATCTAAATCGATCCAGGGGTTTAAGCGTGAAGAGGAATCAGATAGCAGAATTCATAACATAATATTTGTATGGATTAATAACTCTAAATTGATATTTTATAAACACCCCGATTTTTTTGAGATTTTATAGACGTCAGAGAGATGCTTACACTATATTCCATTGTATGTAGGTCCGAAAATGTCATACATCAACGACATACGAAATCGCTATTTTTTTTAAATCTAGCTAACTACAATCCCGTTTATCTCACATATCAAACAAAAAAACGAGGTCACAGACAGATATACACTACATATATATACATCATACACTCTCATCGAACATAATGATAAATGACATCCATTTTTAAGTCGAACGTTAAAAAAAATCCAACAGCCTGCAAAGTCGATGTCAAGTTCACTATAAGATTGTCATAGCTTTAGGTTTTAGGCACTTTACACTGATTTTACAGGGCGTCGGAGTTTGAAAACGGTTATTTTACGGCTACTACATATTTCCAAACATGGGTCCAGCAGAACGTAACTGTAGTCTCTGAAATTGACACCAAATTCACATGAAAGCTAACAAATTTTGAGGAATTCTCTACTCATTTTCTCATGGATCGCATAATCAGAACTGAACCAAATTAAAATGGTAGCAATCCAAAGACATCACTATTCGATTAAAAAAAGAAACATCGAAATCGGTTCACAATTGACGGAGTAACTAATCGAGGAACATACGGACCCCTACGGACGAATTGAGAAGAGAAAACCTCCTTTTTTCTAAGCCTGTTAAAAATAGAAAAGCCAAACCATCAAACTATCATCGTTTTCTACGAAACGATAAAACCTGTATATCCATGTTTTACCGATTTCCACTTGTTCCGAGCGTCGTCCCAATTTTGGACTGTATTTGCAGCGAGTTTGTTTCGTCGGTTACATATGAAATACTATGAAGAGTGTGGTTAGGCGGCGCAGTCAAATATCCTGTCCAGTAATACACCAGCCATGTAACTTTTAGGTATTTATTAAGTTACTAGTCCTGCGGTTCCGGCTCGCACCTCTAAGTTTACTTACATGCGGAATTCAATTTGAATTAACCACGAGCTTTTCGGACTTTTCGGGGAATCTGTGATAGTTTTATAGTTTTCCTTTCAACAACGTTATATATGCCACAACCGTGATTTTTTTCAGCCATCCAAAAACTACCATTTAGCTGGCAGGGGGGGGGGGGACACTCGAATAACAAAAATAGCAATTTAAAGTTTTAATATTACACAGACGCATTCCTTAATCAAAAATTGGTTTGAACAAACTCACAATATTTTTCAATACCTTATTCAACGACACCCCAAATCAAGGGGTATCCAAGAAAAAAAATACATCCCCAAAATTTTGATGTCCTAAAAAAGGCCTAAAAAAGGCCTACCTACTCGTAAAGAGTAGGCCTAAAAAGGATAACAAAATTTTAATGTTCCATTATGTCGGCGTAACTAATATTATGTGTATTCATGTGGCTATATACTCAAAGGTATTCATGCCAACTTAGAGCTTTCTAGAACAAAGCATCTCCGAGCTATGCTGCGAACAGACGGACGGATGGACAGACATGGCGAAACTACTTATATGGGTTCATGGGTGGACTTCGGAACCCTAAAAAAAGGTTTCATTTTTAATGTTAAATCCTTGTAAATGCATACTGACTTCGTTCTAGTGCGCAGGTGGGGAATGAATTACACTCTTCTAGTTAACGAACTTGCCGTGAAAAACGAAAAATACCGCAACGTACAGATATCGGTTTCGTACAGTCGGCTACATTTATTAATTAGTATTTTTTGCAAAAGCCGTGGTGGCCTAGTGTTTCGACCTACCACCTCTCGTGCAGAGGGTCGGGGGTTCGATTCCGGCTCGCACCTCTAAGTTTACCTTACTTATGAGCGAAATTCAATTTGAATTTACCACTGAGCTTTTCGGTGAAGGAAAACATCGTGAGGAAACCTGCACGCATTTGCGAAGTAATTCAAAGGTGTGTGTGAAGTCCCCAATCCGCACTGGGCCCGCGCGGGGACTACAGCCCAAACCCTCTTGGGATGAGAGGAGGCCTGTGCCCAGCAGTGGGACGCAAATAGGCTGTAGTAGCATAACTTTTTGCTGTGAAATTACCAGCATAGAGGCATTCAATCTTTGTTCTCGGGTTGGCATTGCATTGGAAATATTATGTTTCTTTTATGTCCATGGGCCAGTGACCGCTTACCATCAGATGGCCTGTGTGGTCATTTGACAACCAATGTTTAACATAAAAAATCGTTTTTTTTTTCAGAAAAAGTTCAGTAGCAGTAGGTCTGCGTGAATGTCACTGATTTAATTTTGATGACATTAAAATAAGGCAATAATTTTCACTTTGTCTACATACATAATAAAATAATGGAGAAGACATTGTTACCTAACAGCTTGAAGACTTCCTTATACATGTACTAGAACGACAAAGTTCAAACTAATCATCGTACGCCCGAAATAAGTGTTAAATGCGATAATAGGTGGCGCTGCCTACCTAGGCTGCTACCATGGTCTAAGAAAACGAGGTGTGCCGATCCGGGTGACGTGTCACCGTAACGTCAAAGTCGAGTTGCCACCGTATTGCAATAAAACCAAAATTGAAGGAAATATTTTCTGCCCTTATAATGCAAAATAAATTATTTGCGGATTACAGTTGTCATTTACTTGTTTAAGCACACAAAATGGGACGAGTTAAAAACAAATGAACGTTATAATTTAACGAAACACACAGGATACATGGGGGTCGGGGATTATTTTAATAGACCACTTGCAACACACAGCAGTGCGAATGACATTAGGGTGACACCCACACTACTACAGAGTAAGTACTGGACTGTCATACCTAGCGAAGTAGGTATATTATTGTACCATGGGCTGCTACCTAGCCTGCATATAAAATTGAATTCCATGAGCAACATTTATCCGAGAGTAAAATATCTAGATGGCGCTATCCAGGCGACGTATGCAAAGTTATTTCCGATGTACGCCGTAATGTAAGGAGATTGACAGTCTAATATAATTTACCTTGTCTCTGCGCGTACCTACTCATGTATACCGAGTTTACATTCGACGTGGACTGTACAGTGTACAGTCGCAAACAGCGAGGCAAAGCAAATATCTGCCGTGTACACAGCCTGTACGAGCATTCACTGTCCGGCCGTGTGCGGACAGCCTGTTTTCAATGCTCTGGAGTGTTTGTATAGCTGAAACGCTATAGACGCAAAATATTTTTTTGTTAGAATCTACTACTACTGCTACAACAGCCGATTTACGGCCTACTGCTGGGAATAAGCCTCCTCTCATCACGAGAGGGTCGGGATACAGTCTCCACGCGGGCCCAGTGCGAAAAATGCGAACGCGATAAACCCGAATTCCACGCGAGCGAAGTCGCGGGCAGAAGCTAGCTAACATACCTAAAGTTTTCCGTTCGGAATTCCGAACTGTATGTGTGTGATGTGGCGGTCTATACACTTTGTATGGCGGGCGAGTAGGTATACTTCCGAAATTCCTTTACGGAATCCCGACACTGAATTCCTTAAACTTTTAAATCCTAAAACTAGGTACACACGTCTATCACTATCACACACCGTTACAATGATCAAATCGACAACCATTAGTTTATGAAGTTACCGCTGTCGCAAAGGCCCGGTTGAATTGTGAAACGAACCAATGTTTGGCGACTACCCTGCTGATTGACGGGAATGGGAGAGATTGCGCATGATATTGCTGGCTTTTTATTAGGGTTCCGTAGGCAAATGGCAAAAAACTGAACCCTTTAGGTATAGACGCGCGAAGATTAAAGGACCTATAGGTACCTCTGAGTTTGGTTTCTTCAACAACAATTCTGAATTTATAGCACCAACATTAACAAAGATTTAATACCTAATTCACAGCAACAATGGAACCTCGCTCATTTTGCAAAATGTCAACTTTCATATTAATCAACAAAATTTTAGCGCCTGACGTATAAATAGAGCAACATTTTAATCAAAAGTGAATGATTGCAGCACAAAAATGTCAGGCGCTGAAGGTAAATCTACAAAGCAATTGGCAACAGGGATTCTTCTAACCAATCAGAGGAACAAAATTGGAATTTTAGATGTGGTAAAATCACGTCCTGTATTTGCACTTCTTTGGCACTGCAAAGAGCCGGTACTACGAGTTTGAGTTTAGAAAACTAAATTGAAACATTCACAGGAAATATTAATTTGACGCGATCCAACATTTATGAATAGTTTATTCTATGTCTCATTATATTCAATTCAATTCAATCATTTATTCAGCAAATTGGCCACATAGCGGCACTTTTACACGTCAGAAAAAGAATTTACCAGCGCTTCCTAGACCCATTGCTTGAGAAGAAGCGCCGCAACAAACTCAAGCAGAAGGCCTTTTTTCAAAATTTACAAAATTTACATTACATGTATTTATATACATATAGGTACGTACTAAAATTACACTGAAGGGATGTATAGTCCCTAACTTAAACTTAAATCTAAGATCTTAGAGATGTATAAGGCCTTTTTTCAAAATTTACAAAATTTACATTACATGTATAAAATATACATATAGGTACGTACTAAAATTACACTGAAGGGATGTATAGTCCCTAACTTAAACTTAAATCTAAGATCTTAGAGATGTATAGTCTCCAAGGGTCCAGAAAAAAAAAATATAAAAAATTATGGAGATGGCCATCAGAGGTCGACATCTATGGAATTTATATTTATTTGACAATGGATGTCAAATAAATATAAATTCCATAGATGTCGACAGTCTCAACTGAATATGTCTACTGAATCTCTATACTGAATATGTTACGGGAAAATAAATGGAAGACAATTGTTATTTCAGTCTTCTCTAGCGAAATATTATTTGAACGGTGTACTTAATAAGTAAAGTTATTCGTGATAGTTTAGAGGTCACAATACTTTGAAACAAATCAGTTAATGGAAAAGTTTCTACTAAATTTTGCAGTGCTTCAATTATGTGTCTAGACTTGTTATATGGATAGGTACCTATTTTACTAGTTTTTAACTTTCTTACGAATGTCGTAATCATCAGAAGCAAGTAGATAGATTTATACTTACTTACCATTTAAAGCACGGCGTAGGTATAGTAATTCCGCTAACCCTGATGCACCGGATGGTAAGTAGTTATTATCGCCCATTTTCATAAGGAATAATAATAATTGGCTAGTGCGTAAGCGGCGAGTCACCGTCTGCCTTGCCTTCAATTTGTGAGATATTGATCAGGCAGATGTCCGTTATCTCACTCCATAGTCCGATTTTCCAGTCCACTCCTCCCATCCACATAGCCCACTCCAAGTCGCTTCCTTCCTCGGTAATAGTTTGGCAGCTGGAGAGGGCTGTCCGCCAGTACAGCCTCATGTTGTACTGGGAGGGCAGGTCTCCACAGTTGCGGCCATCTCACATTTCTAGTAATAGGTACCAATAGCCTCTTCATGTTGGCTTCGGCCCCATGAATGGTTAATGACCGGGTCCCTATGGGCCCGTGACATGAAAATGTACCAACAAATAATAATATTATAATATCCTGGGACATATCACACATATTGAACTAGCCCCAAACTAAGCGACGCTTGTATTATGGGTGCTAGACAACGATATAAAAACTTATATAGAGAAATACATAAGTACATATATAAATAATAAACACCCATGACTCGAGTACAAACATTCGTGATCATCACACAAAGTTTACTCCGAGCGGGACTCGAACCCGCGACCGTCGGAACAGAAGGCAGGGTCACTACCAACTGGACCAATCTGGCCGTTGAATGAAATGCTTTCACATGCGTTGGCAAGCCGAGGATTAAGACTGAAAGCTTCTATGCTGGTAATTTTTCGTCTCTCTTACCACTGCTATTCGGCGACTGGTTAGCTGGTAAAATTATGGTGGTCATTCGGCCTTAATCTGCATCACATCTTAACAGTTCCCAGTACGCACGGCGTTTCTTAACTTTTCATACATACGTACTTTCGCTTTTATTCCCAAATTACTAAACAGATTGACTCGAAACTTGGTACACATAATAAAATCATTATTGTGTGTGTCCGAAATTGGTAAAAGTCGTGGTAAAATAAAACACAATTAAATTACAGCCAAAAAACTGAATTTTGAAGTGTGTATGGCGGAAACTAAAATGGTCCTAGTTTCTTTGTTATTCAATTTATTACAATCAAAGTGTATTTCGGATACTAATATCTCTGCTCCAATATAACTAGTAAAATTTGGTGCCAATCTGATAAGTAGTTTGCGAAATAAAACGTAACTACGTTTGTATGGGGAAAGAAGCGTTCTTCTTCTTCTTCCGCTGCCATCTCCTATCGGAGGTTGGCGATCATTATGGCTATTTTTATTTTCGAGACTGCCGTTCAAAACAGGGATCTGGTGCTCATCCCAAACCAGTCTCTGAGGTTACGGAGCCAGGAGGTTCGTCTTCGTCCGGGCGGTCTTCGGCCCTGTATTTTGCCTTGCATGATGAGCTACAGTAAATTATATTTCTCATTGCGCATTACGTACCTACTGGGGACTCTTAATCCTACCACCAGCAAAAGTATACTATGTTCCAATAAAGACAATGCTCTACCAATTTTCGGACCACCTTTTTAATCAATTCCTCTGCTACTAGAACCTTAACGAAATGCGCCGCCTACTCTTAGTACGAGAGCCTAATATCCATTTCAAGGGTCTGAAGTCCGGGGTGACGGCAAAATTTACGATTCGCAACGTTTACGGCCCGTCGTAATGTATTCAGTGGACACCTTGCCTTTCTGCGTTTCAGATGTGGCAATTATAAGGCCTTATTTATGTGTGGAGCTTCGTAAAACATTGCACGTTTAAAATTCAAGCACGTTTCCGGGATTAAAAACTAGTTTATCGACCGAACGGAGCGTCTCCGCTTCAACTTTGGCAAAAATGCTTTCCTATAATCATTAGAATGACAAGTTTCAAACAAATCAGCGAACGCCCGAAATATGTGTTAAATGCGATAATAGATGTCGCTGCCTAGGTAGCCTGAATACAAAATTGAACTTCATGAGATTTGTAACTTTTAGTTTAGTTCAAAAGCCTAAAAGTTAATACTCGGAACCTATTTACCTACCTACAAAATCTGAATCTGAAACTTGACGTTACTGTTTATTCTTCTATCAAAGAGTTTCTAAGAAACTTCTCAAAGCTATCTTAGAATTAGCCCGCTACCTCTAACGCTTATCACACGGTCGACATCTAAAGGCTTTTCTCTGAAATGCGCTCTTACACGAATGAAATTCAATTTTAGCAATCTTGGCAGTCCTAGGCCTCCTAGGCTGGTCCTACTATCTTTCAAGTATCAAGTATGATGATGTAAGTATAACCTTGAAAACATCCTTTTAAAACTCGGATCATAAAAGTACTTAAGAGAAGCTCTTTTCTCCATACAAACGTAGTTACGTTTGAATTCGCAAACTACTTATCAGATTGACACGTAATTTTACAAGTAATACCGGAGCAGAGATATTAGTGTCCAAAATACACTTTGATTGTAATATATTGAATAACAAAGAAACTAGGACCATTTTAGTTGCCTCCACACAAACTTCAAAATTCAGTTTTTTGGCTGTATTTAATTGTGTTTAACATTTATTTACTAATTTCGGACACTCACAACACAATAATGATTTTATTATGTGTACCAAGTTTCGAGTCAATGTGTTAAGTAATTTGGGAATAAAAGCGAAACTACGTTTGTATGAACAGTTGAGAAACGCCGTGCGTACTGGGGACTCTTAATAAAAAATGTCACGACTGCCATCGAAATAGCCTACTTACGTCCCACTGCTGGACACAGCGACTCCTATCACTAAAGGGTTTGGGGTATAATAGTCCCCACGCGGGCCGAGTACGTAACGGGGACTTCAAGCACATCCTGGAATTATTTCTCTGAAGGATTTAAAATGTTCAAGTTTACGCATGATGCTTTCCTTCACCGAATGACACGAATCACGGTATTTTCTATCATGTATTATTAAAGTATATATTTAAGTTTATTTATTTAGTACGAAATTCTGTGCAGACGCATTCCCTCCATAAATCAAATTACACGCTAAATACGGGAAATCTATTCATGAATTGCAATTAATATTAGTTATTTTACACATGCATAGCGAATTGGGCATTGGCGGCATTCCAACATGAGAGTATCACAATTTATGGAAAGTTATGTATGAGCTAACCTGTGGCAGATTAAGCAATTTTAACTTTTTTTTTTCTTTAGTCTTATATAAAAAAAAATGAGGCCTCTGGTAACCAAAATGCTGGCCGCTATCTTGCACAGAGACTGAGCATTGCCATTCAACGTGGCAATGCTGCCAGCATTTTGGATACCAATATGCCACGTAGTATAGGACTTTTAGATTAGGAAGTAGTGTTTTTGTTATTTTACTTATTGATTAAATAAATGTATCCTTCTTAAAAAACAAATTAATAATGACTAGAAGTATTTAAATAATATTCTGTATCCACCACATAAAGAAGCCGGTGGCCGCGGTAGCCTAGTGGAGCTACTCATGCAGAGGGTCGGCGCTTCGAATCTCGCACTTCTTATTTTTTCTTATTTCTTCTTCTTTTTTTTCGTTTAAGGAAAACATCGTGAGGAAACCTGCACGCAATTGCGAAGATGTGTGAAGTCCCCAATCCGCACGAATGAACCCTCTCGTGATGAGAGAATAAGGACTGTGCCCAACAGTGGGAAGTAAACGCACGAATAAACCCTCTCGTGATGAGAGGAGGACTGTGCCCAACAGTGGGAACTTGGGAAGTAAATCAGTTCAGTTCAGAACTCAAATTAAGACTTGCTATACAATAAGATCTAGATACCGATTTAACTACCTTTTTTATTTCACACAATTATTTAAACCTTAAACTAGGTATAAAATCACGATCTTAACTCCCGTAAAATGTAAAGAGAACCTAAAGCACTATCGTTTTAACTTAGTAGGTACCTACAGTGTATTGCGCAACCTCATATACTCACCTTTTTTCATTAAAATGGGACACGGTTTCGCTTTAAGAATATGATAAGCCCCGTTCTCTACTCGTGAGGCTTGTATTAAAAAATTAACCAACTTCATGTGGGGCGAAGCGACACCGGGTGTCGAGTCGACGAGGTGAGGTCAAACTTATCGATATATTTTTTAATTTCTATAGAAAGACTAGCTGACCCCGCGGACTTACAAATACAAATACAAATTGGTTTATTCTCCATAATAGCATGAAACATGTATTTCTTAGCTTAACAAACCGCATTAGATATTTTTTTTGGGTATGAAAAATAGCTTACGTCCTATTCATACACTCCAAATTTCATAAGGATCGGTCGAGGCGTTTCGGAGGAGTTTGGTTACAAACACTGTGACATGGAATTTTATATATTAGATAAACAATTTTGAAAGGCTCTCCTCATTTCATCCTATTATCCGCCCCATTAAATACCCGGAAAAAAATAGAAAATAATATTCTATAAACGACGTCGATCAAATATAACAAGTAAAGAAAATTATAGCGCCGAACCCCCTCATTACAATGAAACATGAATTGGGAATGAAGTGGGAACCTCTTCATTACCATTTTAAGAAAGTCAGTTAAAAATCGGTACCGTATTTTTGGATTTTCTTACGGAGATTATAATCTATATATCTATACCTATATTATCTTCTTATGTATATAAAACAAGAAACTGACTGACTGACTGACTGATCGATCAACGCAGAGCCGAAACTACTGGTCGTAGAGATCTGAAATTTGTCATGCAGGTTCCTTCGAGAACGTAGGGGAGCACTAAGAGAGGATTTTGTGAAATTCCCACGGGAACGAGCAAAAACGGGATTTTACATTTTAATATTTCTTAAATTTCCTCCTTCTCGAAAAGCTAGTTTTCAATATTATCCTTTCCGAAGGGTTGTTAGATTCATAAGTAATTTACAGGTTCTGCAAAGATATTCAAAGATTAGTATGATGTGCGAAACCCACACTGGGTAGGTACAGTCGACGTCGAGAGATGTTTACACTTTTGGACCTTAATACAACGGAATAGGGTGAAAAAGTATACACACCTCTTTGACGTCGACCCTACTACAATTTCAATCCCTTTCATAAAAAGAGAATGCTTTGTGCAAAAAGGTGTGATGTAAATAGGTTCTAGTAGTGAACATCATCATCATTATTTGAGCCAAAACACGTCCATTGCTGAAGCATTGTCCCCTAAGGCTCGCCACTTAAACCGATCCTCTGCTACTCGCTTCTACGGATTTCCCGCGACCTTCACAAGTCGTCGCTCCATTTCGTTGGAAGCCTACCGACCGACAGCTCGTCTCCCGGTTCGCGGACGCCACTCGAGAACTTTCTGGCCCCATCAGCCATCAGTCCTACGAGCAATGTGTCCAGCCTACTGCCACTTAAGGCGCTGACAAGACCTAAATTTACTTTATTTAAACAGTATTTAAACGAAAACTGTTTGCTTGTGTCAGCCATCAGTCCTACGAGCAATGTGTCCAGCCCACTGCCACTTAAGGCGCTGACAAGACCTACATTTACTTTATTTAAACAGTATGTAGAAACGGCTCGTCTCGTCTACTTTGCCTACTTTCATAGCATAATGTCATACGGAATCTTACTTTGGGGTAAAGCCGCTGATATAAAAGTAATTTTTGTTTTACAAAAAAGAGCAGTACGAGCAATTTATAACATGGGTTCACGTGAATCTTTAAGGGAACTTTTTCCAACGATTGGCATACTAACTGTGGCCTCACAATATATTTACGAAACCATTATCTATGCCGTAAAAAATATGAATTCCTTTAAAAAGATGATCAAATATGTCTGGTATAAACATAAAATAGCAGTACCAAAATTTCGTGTGAGAAAAGTTTTTAGATCATTTGTGGGTCAATGTATTCTTTATTACAATAAACTACCTCGAGAAGCCATGAACCTGCCCCTCCCGGAACTTAAAAAATATTTAAAAAGTGCTCTGCTGCGCAAAGGTTACTATTGTGTAGAAGATTATTTAAGTGACAAGAATGCCTGGCCTGAATTGGAGTAATAAATATGTGTGCGCTTAAGGACTTAGTTAAAATTCGATATAGTGCGTGTGATTAAAAAAAAAGTGTGATACAAAGTAGAAGATGTAGGTACCTAAATCAATGACGAAGCTTGGAGCGGATAACGGTATGTTTTTAATGA
Organism: Aethes cnicana; assembly: GCA_963971205.1. Lineage (NCBI taxonomy): Eukaryota > Metazoa > Arthropoda > Insecta > Lepidoptera > Tortricidae > Aethes > Aethes cnicana. Next base: position 6,274,686 of record OZ020295.1, on the reverse strand, counting down.
TAACTACATCAAACTGTACATAATGACGATGCAAAAGTGATTGTAAAATCCTACTTGAATAAATGTTTTTTATCTTTATCTTTATCTTTATCTAACTCGTATTACAATTTAGTGACATACGGGCCACAGTAACGCTAATATAGTGTTTTTTATACTGTAGTAGCGTTCGTTGATTCCCTTATAGTCCTATTTTAGTCTATAGTAGAATCCGTGATTCCTACTGAGGCGCTTTCTCGGCAAAGTTTGGTATTGTGTGTTTTTGCTGTGAACTTTACTGATGGACAACAAAAATAATTCAATTATATAAAGGAGTTCTATTCTATCGTGGTAAGTTTATGTTATCTTATTTAGACACCCATTTAATATTTCGATCAATGCTGCAAAAAGCACGTGCGACTAAAGTTTTACTGATAGAATAGTATGTGATTTGCTTAGTATTTTCAATGCGCCCTCGATTAATTGAGTTTTGAATAAAATATATTGATATTATAAAATTAAATTCACAGTCATTTCTACTTTAGAGCCATTAAGTACATCCGTGGGTCTTATCGGCTCACTATAGTACCACCGACTCCTGTCATGTCAAAGTTTGAGTAAAATTAGAGTTCCTTAAGACGAAAGCCGGGCCACACAAAGTCAATAGAAATACATTTGAACCATTGAAAGTTTATAGCATAGTAGGTAGGATTTTAAAATAACCTTACATGCACTTTTTACATAAGTCAATTTCCATGTTGGTAGGTACGTTAACGTAACGTATGTAACTTGTATAGGTCAAAATTATCATATAAAAGTAACTGTTCACTTCCTTTATGTGCTTTTTTATCCTATGACGGATCTACAAACTCCATTATAGAAAGTTTCGGCCATATAAAAGAGTCATAGTCACAACTATCGTACGAGCCTATAATAGGGATTCAAAAACAATTAGAACACTTTTAAGTACTATAAAAATGTCCTAAAAATCGATTATAAAACAAAACCGCTCTATTACGGCGTCATTATGGCTACTAAAGACCATGTACTATAGGAGTGATTTGTGGAACCACAATATCGTAAAATCCTTGTATAGTAGAACGTTCATCACTGCTAAAACGCAAGATTTATAGCGGTTGTCCGGGAAACCTTATAGCGCAAATTAGATACATAATGGTGACTTCAATCACTTTTATACAGTAACATAGCTCTTTAGTGGCTATATTTGAAGTTTTTATAGCACTTGACTATAATAGCCCTATAAAATGGTTCTATAAACCTTTACATCAACAACTTATAGGATAATTTGGCTCTTTAGCTTATAGAGCAAGAATGTGTTCCCAAACGCCTTTATACAACTGGTAGTCACCGCTAAGACCTTTATACGGCGTTTACTCGACCTTTTAGTGATGATAACCCAAGTTATAGGGCCAAAATGTTACTTGGGAACTTTCGGGATAAACCCTCTTAAGTTTCGCAATTCTCGTGGTGTACTCGTACGTGAATTTTGAAACATTATCGAAAAATAATAATTTTAAGATATCGATTCTTTCGTGTCCCATCCCTACCGGCTAGTTCATTGTAGGCAGGCACCTAATTACATTAGTCCCGCTGAATCGAGTTGGGCGCTCTCCGTGTAACATATTATAATATGTTACCTTCTGAAGCCTTTGAAGAAAATGTAATTAATTATATTAAAATTTACTACCTACTAAAATCCGTGGTGGCCTAGTGGTTCGACCTACCGCCTCTCATGCACAGGGTCGGGGTTCGATCCCAGCTCGCAACTCTAAGTTTACTTATGTGCGAAATTCAATTTGAATTTACCACTTAGCTTTTCGGTGAAGGAAAACACTGTGAGGAAACCTGCATGCATCTGCGGAGTAATTCAAAGATGTCTGTGAAGTCCCCAATCCGCACTGGGCCCGCGTGGGGACTATAGCCCAAACCCTCTCGTGATGAGAGGCCTGTGCCCAGCAGTGGGACGCAAAATAGGCTGTAGTGGGTGGTGGTTACTACCTACATAGATAATAATAATTTATCTACACGCGGAATACGTTGGATGCGAGATACCATTATTCTGAGATACATACTTTCTAAATCCTTGGAACATGATTCTCGTTTTAATTAAATAAAGCAGGTTTGATGTTAATTTTTACGGAAACTATGCGTTTTCCGGGAAAAACTTTAGCATATATCCGTCCCCTGAAACTCGAACTATCTCCATACCAAGTTTCATCTAAAACGGTCCAGCGGTTTGAGCGTGAAGAGGTTACAGACACACAGAGTAACTTTCACATTTAAAATATTAGCAGGGATTTGTTTTCTATACGCAAATAGCAATATCACAGCGAGACAAAGCAAATCAGTTTATTTGCAAATGAATTATAATCCACTGCACCTATACACTTGAGGAAGCTATACGGAACCCCTTATTACTGTAGGGTTAGTACCATTGTTGGAGCACGCCTCAGACCACTCCACACAGATTGTATGATTCAGGCTGTCAGATGCCAGGTAACACAGCCAGAGTGTGGAAATGACAACTTGAGGGCCTTTTATTACATTTTTACACATGTGCGAAAACGTTTCATTTTTGCGATGAGTTGAAGGCGAGGCGAAAACAGAATAAATTCGCATTAATCAAATGATGTTTTTTAATACGCGTCCAAAAGCATTAAGTACTTTCATATACGTTAAGTACGCGTCAAGAATTTTTAATTTACTTACTTATTTAAAAATAACATAATACTTACCAGATTTGGACCGGCCACAAAGCGTTCTTCATGCAAAACAAGACGTTTTAGTTCAAAATTAAAAAAGCACTAAAGTCTGTTTATTCTCAGTTGTCTTACCTATTTATTTGATGAACAAAATTATAACCTCAAACTGCAATTTTTTGGGTTAGAATAGTTTTATTACTTACTATATCAAATCATCCTGATTCAACATACACATCCACACATCTCTTGAGTGATATTTTGGCTCTGTGGTTTCTTTAATTACGCTTTAAAAAATGCCTAGTCCAAATATACGCATTTTGAGGTTAGAATTTTGTTTACCAAATAAGTCAACTAATGGATGAAGTGACTTTAGAGCAGTAAAGACTCCCTGAGGAATATGAAAATGGGTTGGAGTCGTCAGCGTGAAATGAAGTCTTGCCAGTCTATACTAATAACAAGTCCGTAGAAGAAGTCGCGACTGAAACTTGAAAATGAAAAGAAACTGTCAAGTCGAGGGGACTAACGATACTGAAAACACAAAATAACGATTTTTAGAAAAAACATGTATGTATGTATCTATGTCCGGATTTAACTCGAAATATACTGGACGGATTGCAACGAAATTTGGTATGGGGGTAGTTTATAACACTGGTCAACATATAGGCTACTTTTTATCCTGATAAAATGAATAGTTTCCGAGGGAATGCTATTAACGAATTCCATGCGGACGAAGTCGCGAGCAGATGCTAGTATTCTTATAATTTTCTACATTTACGCAGTTCAAATGAATCTTTCCAACATATAGGTAACTGCATTAAACTCTTCCTTCAATATAATTTCCCAACTGCGCCTTGCATTTTTATGTTTCCACGCATGCGATTTTCCAATTACGCTTATCGCATCGATTTTATACCTTATCCGTGGGTCGTGAAGTTGAAGTTTTATCGTCAAAGTGCACCGGCCGAGGTCATTTGTGGTGAGACTGCCTAATAAAAGCCACAGTGTAATAAAACATTCAGTAGGTTGACGAAGCCATCTTGACTGGGTAATCGGGGGGAGGGGCGACAAGGGAGAGAGTAGTCCAGAGCTACTTAGTACCGAGGCATGCCTAGCACTGTACCGCTCTTTCCTAGTCTCCTAGGCCATACAACATGTCAACCACCTAAAAAAATGCAGTCTTAGGGATCGTCCTAATATCTAATATATTTGATCTCGCGATTGTCAATAAGGACACATATTGGAGTATAATATGTTTGATCGCGCGTTCGCGGGAATGAAATTCGAGCATTGTTTTAGGACGATCCCTAATATCTTTTAATAGCTTCTGTCCACGACTTTATGGGGAATCGGGTTATATTATAGCGTTCCTACGAGAACTACGCGTTTTCCGGGATACTGAGTAGCCTATATTTTAACCCGTGTTCTAATCAAAGCCAAGTATTATTTTTTACGAGTTTGTCATTCCGATTTGTAGTTCTCGAGTTAAACCTACAGATAGCAGTAACTCGGGTCCGCTCTACTAAAGTAGTGTCTCGTCCCAGCAGTTCTTTTTACGACATCAACCTACGGTTTTTATTCTTACTGTGTAAAAGGCATACAAATTTCCTGGACTATAGCTCAAGTAACATTGGATAGTCTAACTACATATTTAAATGACCAGTTCAAGTAGATCTCCATAGTTTTGAAGAGCTCGTTAGTCAGGTCGGACTTTATAGAGCCGTTATAGGAAAGTTTTGACAGTGTTAGGAAGTTATTTAATGTCCCGTGTTATCGCGGGCGTAATTCAGTGGTAATTTAATGCTTTCAGTGCCAGGAGGCGATCTATTTTGTACGGGAATTAGAGGCTGGCATTTAACACCGGGTCGGAAGTTAATCTGGATTGATAAAGAGGTAGAGGTGGACCTAAGATGGTGTGGATGGATTTGGTGAAAGATGATATGAGTATGAAAGACTTTGGTACACAGATGACGGCTTATAGGAGAGAATAGAAGAAAACATGAAGCCGTGGTGGCCTAGTGGTTCGACCTACCACCTCTCATGCAGAGGGTCGCGGGATCGATCCCGGCTCGCACCTCTGAGTTTACTTAATGTGCGAAATTCAATTTGAATTTACCACTGAGCTTTTCGGTGAAGGAAAACATCGTGAGGAAACCTGCACGCATCAGCGAAGTAATTCAAAGATGTGAGTGAAGTTCCCAATCCGCACTGGGCCCGCGTGGGGACTATAGCCCAAACCCTCTCGTGATGAGAGGAGGCCTGTGCCCAGCAGTGGGAGGTACCTAAATAGGCTGTAGTAGTAGTAACGATAGAAGAAAACATGTTGCACCGAGCCCTCACATAACGTGGAAAATGACTAAAGTACGGGTCATATATACTGAAAACGCGCCCATAGCACATCATTGTACACGCATACTCATGCTTTGTATAGCATTATTTCTCCTAAGACATGACACACTATTTGCGTGCCGTGCACGCGTCGTCCCCACCCTTAACAGCCTATTTACGCTCCACTGCTGGGAACAGGCCTCCTCTCATCACGACAGGGTTTGGGCTATAGTTCCCACGCGGGTCCAGTGCGGATTGAAGACTTCATACACATCCTTGCATTAAGTACTTCGTAGATTGACGGCCGGATTGGTCCAGTTGGTAGTGACCCTTCTTTCTGTTCCGATGGTCGCGGTTTCGAGTCCCGCTCGGGGAAAACTTTGTGTGATGAACACGAATGTTTGTACTCGAGTCATGGATGTTTAGTATTTATATATGTATGTATTTCTCTATGTAAGTATTTATATCGTTGTCCAGCACCCATATTACAAGCTTTGCTTAGTTAGGGGCTAGGTCAATATGTGTGAAATGTCCCAAGATCTTTATTAATTTATTAAAAAGATGCGTGCAGTTTTCCTCATGATAATTTCCTTCACCGAAAAGCTCAGTGGTGAATTCAAATTGAATTTCGCACATATAAGTAAACTCAGAGGTGCGAGCCGGATTCGAACCCCCGACCCTTTGCATGCGAGATTGAGACCTAACCACTAATAGCCACCACGGCTTTTTAAAGCTTTTTTAAACGCACGAAATACGTGTCTGTCTAGTAGCTCTTCCTTCATGCTTTCATCGTTTAAGTATTTAAAAAACTTCCATTCCAAATTAAACATATATCCAAGTACAAAAATGAAGTAAAAAGTTGTAATACTTATTTGATATTAAGTACATCATCATATCAGCCGATAGACGTCCACTGCTGAACATAGGCCTCCCCAAGGCTCGCCACTCCGACCGGTCCTGTGCCGCGCGCATCCACCGACTTCCCGCGACCTTCACCAGATCATCACTCCACCTTGTTGGAGGCCTACCGACAGCTCGTCTACCGATACGCGGACGCCATTCGAGAACTTACTACTACTACTAAAGCCTATTTGCGTCCCACTGTTGGGCACAGGCCTCCTCTCATCACGAAAGGGTTTGGGCTTTAGTTCCCACGCGGGCCCAGTGCGGATTGGGGACTTCACACACATCTTTGAATTACTTCGCAGATGCGTGCAGGTTTCCTCACGATGTTTTCCTTCACCGAACAGCTCAGTGGCAAATTCAAATTGAATTGAATTTCGCACATAAGTAAACTTAGAGATGCGAGCCGCAATCGAACCCCCGACCCTCTGCATGAGAGGCGGTAGGTTGAACCACTAGGCCACCACGGCTTCAATTCTATTATTAATTACATGATATTACTGAACAATGCATTTATGTCAAGTACTTTACTATCGCTTAATATAGCAATAATAAGTTGATGTCGATAAGGACCTCATATCGTACGCGATAACGCTTGTATAAATCAATCGTTGAAACCCCAGGTTTAAAAACCTATAAAAACGGGATTGTTAATAAAATAAGCCGATGGCCTAGCGGTTTGAACTCTAGTCTTGCGAAAATGCATTTAATACTTAACTAGCTTCTGCCGCGACTTCGCCCGCGTGGAATAGAGATGACGACAGAGGGTGAAGTAATAAAAAAATATTAGACGCGTATTTTTTGTTTTAACAAATGAACAAAGAATGACTAAGTTAAAACGCATTAAAGTTGGAGAGTGGGGGCTAACTACGTCACCGTTACGTATAAATCGTACTTAACCGTGACGTCACGCGACATTTCAACTCAATATATCTCCGTATAAGTTTGATTACGTGAAAAAAGAAAAAATACGTGTCCAATACTTTTCAATAATCTTTCTGATAGACTAAGGAAAAAAAAGTTGTCGTCATCCCTATTCGGTTCGCGTTCTCGTGGGAACTATGCTTTTTCAGGGATACAAAAGTAGCCTATGATGACCTTCCTTGGGATTCGAATTATCTCCATACCAAATTTAATTTAAGGTCCAGCGGTCTAAGCGAAGAGGTAACAGACAGACAGACAGTGTTACTTTCGCATTTATAATATTCGTATGGATATGAATGGATGTTTGTTACAGTAGTCCCTCGGGAACTATGCGGGTTTTCCCGGATTATTAGTAGCCTTTTTTATTTTGACGTATTTCAGCTATAAACGGCCATTTTTGGAATCAATAAAATAAAATCTACATTTTTGCTAAGTAGTTCTGTTGGCACCACCACTGCAAACAATCCTTGCTTTGTCCAAGGGTTGTAGGTTACGTGACTGAAGACGTATTGGGCAATTTGCGTAAGTGTGTTAAGTTGGGAAAGGTGCTGACAAAACAACCCTCATGGGTTAACAATATCCTAATTTGGGTTAATTACCTTCTAAAGTGTTTACGCTGTTTTCGTGTCTTACCCTTTTTTACCGGGTTCAAATGGCCCTAAACCGGTTTGGTCTAGTTCCACAATATAATAGATAACGAATTGGGTAGCAATTTAACTCTTGTTTAGTTTAGGTATCCATCTTTCAAGATGCAGGTAAAGAGAATACGAGAGCGTAAATTTTTCAAAACAATAAATAAGTAAAGAAAAATATAATGCCTACCATTTATCTCTAGTAGGTATTTGATGTAATTATTGAAATTATCCTGCGTTGCTGTAGCGTGCTAATTAGACAATTTGAATATTATACTTAATTACCTCAATAGATTCGTAAATGTGTGTCTAATTACTAACTAATTTATCTACATTTAGCAATGTTAACAAATAAAGCCCTATTTTATCATTGGTTGTCAGCTTTTTTATGTCACATACATACATACATACATACATAATATCACGCCTTTTTCCCATAGGGGTAGGCAGAGACCACTTCTTTCCATTTGCTACGACTCTTGCATACTTCTCTCGCTTCTTCAACTTTCATCCCGTTCCGCATACATGCTCGTCGGTTTAGAGTACTTTTGACCTGGCCTTTAATCAGATTGTCCTGAATTTGATCCAAGAACATTCGCCTCGGTCTTCCTCTTCCAGCACCTCCATTCACACTAGCCATATAAATACTTTTTGTCAGTCTTCTCTCATTCATCCTTTTATGTCATTGGTAAGTATAGGCAAACGAGCGCACAGTCCACCTGGTGGTAAGTGCAGGTCACTGTAGCCATGGACACCGAAACCCTAGCTATGATCCCCCATTAAGAAACCATAAGATCTCGAATGCGTTGCCTACCCTGAGGCCTAAGATGGAATGCCTCTGTGCCAGAAATTTTACCGGCTACCGGAACACAACAGTGCGAGCACTATTTCGCGGCATGTTAGCGGGGAAAGACGGTGGTACTACCCGGGACGGACCTGGCACCGGGCTCTATCACTAGCTATTGTAGGAACTTACAAATGCTAAGACGAAATAAAATCGCTAGCAAATTAGGGTATTGTTATTTGTGTAATTGAGTAGGTTATATACATACCCCGTAATCGAACCGGCAAATCTGTAGCAGATGTACGTCAGGGTTGTCACTACCTATGTATGTATATATAAAATTTAAATGTGAAGAGTAACCACTTTTCTTTTCTTGATGGCTTCTACTAGCCAAATGTTTGACAACGATGTCTTTCTTTGATTTTATATTTGTTGCACATACGATACAAGAAATATTTAGTTCGTTTTTTTCTAGTACACCAGTATTTTCAAGTAATAAAGATTCCATAATGTATTAATCCTAGAAAATGCGTGCTCTTATGAATAAAATAACATTTTACTTATCATATCATTATTAGTAAGTACTTATCAATCATACGTGCAGTATGCAGTAGAGTAAATAAATTATTCATCGTGATCGCCTTTGACCGGCTTTGCTACATCCGTTACGAGGTATGGTTATATAGAAGACAGTTAACGTCCTACGTGTTCAATACAATAATACCTTTAGGTTGCTGTTGGGGCTGCCCAGGTACTGCAGCGCTTCTGGAATGTTTGCAGAGGCTGGTGTTGATGGGTTCCATGCAATTATGAGGAAGAGAGCCGCATCTATGATGAGCCGCGTACAGGGCAGCACCAACAGTATCCTTAAGGTTATAGGGGAGAGACTGGACTGCCCCTTTGCTAATCATTGGAACTCGCTCCATACGAGTATGCTGCTAGGTACATAATGTAAATTACTAATATAGTTATAGGTCGTTCTAACATAGATATTATATTTTTTGGCTTTTAATTTAATTTTAATTTTAAAACTATCCAACACAGTTTTCTGCAATAAACATCATTATTATTATTATTATATAGAGTTCTGGCACACAGGCGTTCCATCTTAGTCCTCAGGTAGGCAACGCATTCGAGACGTTCTGGCCTCGAATGTCCAATTCCTGGAATGTCCATATGCCTCGAATATCGGCTTGGTGGTCAAATGAACACAGACACTCAGCCCGCGGGCTCAATTGCCCACTTTATTTTTTTTCGTAGATGACTCGACCCACACTTATCGCGGATAACTCGGCCCGCGGGTCCAGTTGACTACTATTTTACCGGTAAGGGTCTACTCAGCCCGCGGGTCCAGTTGACTACTATTTTACCGGTAAGGGTCTACTCAGCCCGCGGGTCCAGTTGACTACTATTTTACCGGTAAGGGTCTACTCAGCCCGCGGGTCCAGTTGACTACTATTTTACCGGTAAGGGTCTACTCAGCCCGCGGGTCCAGTTGACTACTATTTTACCGGTAAGGGTCTACTCAGCCCGCGGGTCCAGTTGACTACTATTTTACCGGTAAGGGTCTACTCAGCCCGCGGGTCCAGTTGACTACTATTTTACCGGTAAGGGTCTACTCAGCCCGCGGGTCCAGTTGACTACTATTTTACCGGTAAGGGTCTACTCAGCCCGCGGGTCCAGTTGACTACTATTTTACCGGTAAGGGTCTACTCAGTCCGTTAGGTCAAAGGTGTGAAGTAGGTTAGGTTCGTTAGTCATCTATATACGCCCGAAAGGCAAACTACCTAGAAATAGGGGCCCCGCGTAACGGGGACCCGTCGACCCAGTTACATTCCTAAGTCTTTGCATTAGACATACGGGGACTGGACGTTCGGGGCAATGGACATTCGGGGACTGGACGTTCGGGGCAATGGACATACGGAGACTGGACGTACGGGGAATTGGACATTCGAGGCCAGAATGCTTCAGTAATAAAATATTGTTTTTATGTATTCTTAATACCTGTAAACAATAATTAAATTCAGAATAATTAAAATTAAGGTGACAACAGATTAGCAATTAATAGTTGTAATAAAAAAAAAAAAAGTGATGTTACTAATAGTAGCTAAATAAAAAGATTTCAAGAAAAGTATCGTCAAACTTTCATAAACATTGAAATAATACTACTACCTACTACTACTACAGCCTATTTGCGTCCTACTGCTGGGCACAGGCCTCCCCTCATCACGAGAGGGTTTGGGCTATAGTCCCCACGCGGGCCCAGTGCGGATTGGGGACTTCACACACATCTTTGAATTACTTCGCAGATGCATGCAGGTTTCCTCACAATATTTTGCTTCACCGAAAAGCTCAGTAGTAAATTCAAATTGAATTTCGCACATAAGTAAACTTAGAGTCGTCGGGGGTTCGATTCCGGCTCGTGCGAGCCGGAATCGAACCCCCGACGACTCTCTGCATGAGAGGCGGTAGGTCGAACCACTAGGCCATCACGGCTTAATATAGAAATAATAGTTACATTTTAATCATCTCATCTCGTTAAAATGCTTGCGTTTTGTTCCCAAAGTGCCCCATCTTCCCATTTGCTCTCTAAACACGAGCATTTTGTCAAGAATTTATTTGATCTCCGAAATCTGTTTAGCATCTCGGATGCTCCGTATAGTTAAGGCGGAATATTCGTACAACCAATGTTTTATTTATACGTAATAAGCGTCTTGTGACAGTTTAAATGCCAAACGGCAGCTCGGGCGGTTTTTTAAAAGTGATCGCTTTGGTGTAAGCTGTTGCCGTGAATAGATAAAATTAGTTTTTTTTAAGCTTTCATTCGTTTCCTTTGTATTACATACGACTGTATAGATTGTTGTATTTTTTTATACAGTAAGTATAGTTTTCATTAAGGTCTCCTTCCAACATCCGGTAGCGAAATATTCTTCAGGGCAAAATACAAACAGTGCCTAACAGAATATGTCGAAATATATGGAGCAAACTGACATTAGAAAACATGTTCCAATATGCTAATAACACCTCTTTATAATATGTGTCAAGATAAATATTTTATACAAAAGTAAACCTAACACTAATAAGACTTAAGTGACAAATTTACTGAGCGCCAAACGGGTGCCCGGGTTGTTCGGGCACCCGTTTTGACGGGCCCTTTTTCTCCAGCTGATTGTGAATCCTTACTTATAATAGATCAATGCAAAATACTTACCTATTTGAATTTTGTGCGAAAATAAGCTGTTAGGTTTGAAAAGAGAATAATAGACCGCCTATGCGGTGCGAATTAATGATCAGTGAATTATGAAAACAAATGAACGTTAGCGCACAGTCTATCATATAACAACTAAGCACAGTATTGAAAAAAGTAATTTTGACAAAATATGATACAATAGGTTACTGATATTAATGAATCATCATCATCATCATTTCAGCCGACAAACGTCCACTGCTGGACATAAGCCTCTCAGACCGGTCCCGTGCCACTCGCATCCACCGCTTTCCCGCGACCTTTACAAGGTCGTCACTCCATCTTGTTGGAGGCCTACCGGCAGCTCGTCTACCGGTTCGCGGGCGCCACTCGAGAAGTTTCCGGCCCCATCGGCCATCAGTCCTGCGAGCAATGTGCCCCGCCCACTGCCACTTAAGGTTCGCAATTGTTCGGGGCTATGTCGGTGACCCTAGTTCTACTGCGGATATCCTCATTTCTGATTCTATCACGCAGAGAAACCCCGAGCATAGCCCTCCCCATTGCCCTCTGGGTGACTATGAGCCTTCTTATGAGGCCCATCGTGATCGTAAAACCCGTCTCCCGCTGCTGACTTTAGACGAGCCGCAGACGCATTTGGTGTGACAAGGGCTTTAAAAAGCTTTACACTTCTGCTCCCGTACGTTCTGTGGTTGCAGTATACCTACCGATGAAAAGGTTCGCGTGTTCGACTCCAAATTCACAAACTCTAATTAAATTTGAATCGTTTGCTGGCAATGATTAATTCTGCCGGTCATTTTTGATTATGTTTTATGCTGATATTGCTTGCGTTAGGAATGTATAGAGACGACATTCCACAGATGTTTATAAAAAAAGGCGCCTATTGGAGAAAGTCGGTGGATGCGGGCGGCACAGGACCGGTCGGAGTGGCGAGCCTTGGGGGCTATGTCCAGCAGTGGACATCTGATGATGCTGATAGATAAAAAATAACAGTGTTGTAAAAATTTAGGAAATGTACTGAGAAATATTAGAATAGTAAAACTTAATTTAGGTAGGTACATTGCAAATCTTCTATCTATCTATACATGTAATAAAGCTAAAGAGGGTCGAAAGTCTGTACATGGAAAATAATCGAATAAAAGTTGGCTGGGGATACCTAGGTACTTATAATTGATAACCGAACACATTCCAACAGTTTTTAAAATTATTGCCTGTTTGTCTGTTTATCTAGTTTGTCTGTTTATTAGAACGCGCATCACGTGAAAACTACTGGACCAATTTTGATCAAATTTGGTATGAAAGTATAGTTGGAGTCCCGAGAAAGGACATAGGCTACCACGGAATTCCACGCGGACGAAGTCGCGGGCAGAAGCTAGTGTGAAAATAAATAATTTAGAAAGTAAACTCAAAACATGTAATGAATACAAAAATAAATCAAAAACTTACTACCCACCTCAACAACAACGATTTATAGATTTTACAAATAGCGTTCGCAGAATATGTACCGTATATGCCTTTTTTTCGGGACAAAAGTAACACAGAAGTACAGATACAACCATCAAAAAACCATTTTTTCCTTTAATTTCGTTAAAAAAATGTACACATACAAAAATCATTCAACTCAACTGACTACCAACACAACCAGTAAAAGTAAGCCCCCAACCCCCATATACTCGTACATATAAACTTAGGTATTTCAAAGGGCGTTGACCCCAATCAATACCGTATTACCCAGGCGGGCCGTGATTGGGCCATGCATTTTGTATGGTCTCATGAATAACTTGAAACATGTACCTACTACTACTACTACTACTACTACAGCCATTTGCGTCCCACTGCTGGGCACAGGCCTCCCCTCATCATGAGAGGGTTTGGGCTATAGTCCCCACGCGGGCCCAGTACGGATTGGGGACTTTACACACATCTTTGAATTACTTCGCAGATGCGTGCAGGTTTCCTCACGATGGTTTCTTTGCCTTCACCGAAAAGCTCATGGTAAATTCAAATTGAATTTCGCACATAAGTAAACTTAGAGGTGCGAGCCAGAATCGAACCCCCGACCCTCTGCATGAGAGGCGGGGGTCGAACCACTAGGCCACCACGGCTTTATAAACATGTACCTACCTACCCATTATTGTCTTGCACTCGTTATGTAAGGGCCTGTGCTGTAGCCCAAACCCTTCCGCGACGAGAGGAGGCCTGTGCCCAGCAGTGGGATGTATTAGGCCGTCGTGGTTGTAACTACTGAACGGATGTTGATGAAAATAATTTGTAAAAAATACAGCAAATGTAAAAAAGAACGATATTTATTTATTTAAACTTTTTTGCACAAGAAAACAAATATGTTCAGATGGCGAACTTAATGCCCAATAGCATTCTCTACCAGTCAACCATAGGGTAAAACATAAAAAGTGTCGGTGCCCTTAAAAAATCAATATACCTACTTAGATGGAAAAAAAAATCTTTCACAGAATCATTTATTTATAAACTTACATAAGAATACGTATACATATACCTATTATAAATAAATATATACATAAATATATACCCAATATAATAACCCTCCTTTGCGGTGCGCAGTCGGGTAAAAATATACCTACTTACACAAATAACACAACCTACAAAATTACATGGTGGTGATATGGTGAAAAGCACTTATAGAGAATCTTGCTCTAATAAAAGTGTGCGAAGCATTAGCTTAAAATAGTACATTTCGATGCTAGTGCGGAAAGTGTGTCATCACGAGTAACGAGTAACTCGGGACGAGTGAAGAATGACACTTCCGCACGTGTATCGAACGACGTTTTTTAATACAGTTGCGAAAAAATAAGAAAAACAACAAGTAAAGAATTAGAAACGTTTATATTATTAATTTTGTAATTGCAATAGAACTGAAAAATAATAAAGTTCTAGAAAAATTAAAAAAAAATCTCCTAATAAAAAAATCTTTTATCTTTATTTATTTATTTTTTATTTACATAATAGTTAATGGCACAATTTGTACAATTATTGAGTGTGATATTGAAAGTTTTTGCTGGTAAATTAAGTGTTTGGCTGACTGAATTATTAATCTCACATGTCTGTGAAGATCGAGTTACTGGAAAAGAGAAAAGCACTAGTTCGCAAAAACCAACTTTGCGCAAGCTAAACAGCTACGTAAAGTAGCACTTTTTGAGCAACTGTATTAAAAACATATTTTCTTGGATAGATTATATTTTCATTGGCGGAAGTCAAACATAATACGAAACCTTATATAAACATAGTAAAACGAATAACAAAGAAATCTCCGAGACCCTGAGATTTCAAAGAAATCGTGACCCTTCCAAAGGGATGCTAGGGTTGTCGACACATTTTTAAACGTTCTTTTTTATCAATATAAACGTTATTTTTATGGATTTCATTACGTGACGTAGAGATTTTTTTTAGTAAGTACATAGATTATTGTACCTAATTAAATGTGAACAATATGAATAGGTAAATATCCAAGGAGGCTACTTGAAAAAAGCGACATATTTTTTACTGTTATTTAAAATTGAAAGAACTTAAACATGAAATTCTTTACACATAAATTTAACCAAACCATTTAAGTTGATTTAAGAGTGATCCCTAAGTCATTTTTGTAATTACTTTTTGATGAAATTCAACTATTTTTGACCATTAGCTGGTTACATTTCAAATCGTTGTGCGAACTATAGTTTTTTCAGGAGACAACCCTATTTCGAGGGGAAATGGGGTATAACAAAGGTCCTAATAAACGTCGCGCACTCAGAAACTATAATAATTCAAACTTTATTCTTACAGTGATTTGCCTAGCAGGACCTTCACAGCGTGCTAGGAAATTACAGAGAGTACATATATGTCCTAGATATTTCTGTATTTTTAAACGGGTATTAGCAGTAGTACCGATTTGTAAACATTTCCTTTCATACAGACGTTTTTTTAGGGTTCCGAAGTCCACAAGGAACCCTTATAGTTTTGCCATGTCCGTCCGTCCGTCCGTCTGTCCGCACTATTGCTCGGAGACGCTTAGTTCTAGAAAGCTGTAATTTGGCATGAATATACATATTAGTTAAGTACGCTGATAAAGTGGTACAATAAAATTTTGAAATATATTTTCTTATTCCGACTCGTAAAGTGGGGATGTATTTTTTTTCTTGCGTACCCCATAGTGCGGCATATCGTTGAATAGGTCTTAAAAAATATTGTGTGTTTGTTAAAACCATTTCTTGATTAAGTGATGCATTTGTGAAATATTAAGCTTTAAAGTGCTATTTTTTGTTAGAGTCGAGTGCCCCCCGCTCCCTTCCTGCCAGCTAAATGGTGGTATTTGGATGGCTGAAAAAAATCACGGTTGTGGCATATATAACGTAGTTCAAAGGAAAACTATCACAGCTAAGTAGGCTGTACAAATTTACGAGTCATAGTCGACCAACTTATGAAATGATTAAAAATCCAATGATTTTTCTCGAGCGGCAGGGGAGTCGGGCGGGCACGTCATACCACAGGCTAGCTAGATGCTAATAAGTCTTAGAAAGGTACTGTGGGCATCGTCAACTTCGGAACCCTATACTTTGCGCGTGGCCCGACACGCACTTGGCCGGTTTTTTTTTCAAGTAGTATGATGATAGGTAAAGGAGCACACAGGCCAGCTGATGGTAAGGGGTCACTGTGACCCATGGATATTGAAATCTTATGATTTCTTATTAGGAATAAAATCTAATGCGTTGCGTAGTTACCCTGAGATGGAATGCCTCTGCGCCAGTAATTTCACCAGCTGCCTTAAACACTGTGACAGTGTGATCACTATTATTTGGCGGCAGGCGGTGGTACCAACGCGTGGCTCTAAGTCCTACCACATCACGTTATCTCCCATCCACCATATTCCTGCAATCTTTTCAAGCCATCGCTCCATCTTGTTGGAGGCCTACCAGCCAGCCAGGCCTCCACAGCTCGTCTCCCAACACGAATAGCACAAAACCGATCTGAATGTCGAGCCTTAATTTATGTGATAATAGATGGCGCTGCCTAGATGGCCTGTATGTGAAGCGCACCCTGGATATTGATCGCATACATAAGTTTTTCGATGTACCTACGCCGCAATGTAATAATAGGAGTTTATGTAACTGTTACATAATAAAGGTCCTTAAAACACGAGTGGAGTTTCATAATAATATCGCACGACTGTTTTAAGGCTTAATTATGTACAGTCGGCTGCAAAAGTGCATGGCCACGACAAAGTCGAGATTCCTCTGAACGAAGCGGTTCGGCGTCGATGGCGTGCTACGAGCTACTAGCTACGTGAATTTCAAAAAGTCAACTGGCAGCGCCGTAAGATGGCGTTGTTATTTGAAAGCAACATAATTAATACGTATCTGAACCTATATTTCAGCCACTCGTAACATGAGTCGATAGCTTAGTTAGTTAGCGCCTTGGTATAACGAAATGATAGACCGAGGATCGATTCTGGACAAGTGAAAAGATATTTTTAGTTTTTTTTTCTTTTTTCAATACCTACTATTTTTTTCTGAACTTTTCATAAGTGGATTAAATTAATAATTGTTATGTTATAATTATCTATAACTAGAAATAAAACAATATTCTTGGTTTAAACAAAATAAACTTTATTAATATTTTTAAATTCTATTATACGTAAATTAAATAAACATAATAAAAGTATATATTATTTCCCAAGAAATGCCAAACCAATAATCAATTACCAATACAACCAAGTAATTATGTTTTAAACACAATAAATCTTTCCTCATTTATACTTATACTTTATAGGTACGCAATTTTTGATATTTAGGCCGATCCGTTACCCAGCTGTTCGCTACATTCCATAATTAAGATACTTTTCATAAAAATAGCAACTTGTAAATGTTAAAAATACTATTTTTGGTTATATCATTATTTCGCATTTAAGTTTTCGTTTCACATATAATGACACTTCGCTGATCGCTCGATACAATTATTTTAATGCTAAAATAAACTATTCTTGATTATTAAACCGTGTTAAACTGAAAATAGCAGAACATACACCATTATAAATAAATTGATAAGTGGCAGGGGGCGGGGCACATGGCTCGCAGAACTGACGGCCGATGAAGACGAGCTGTCGGTAGGCCTCCAACAAGCTGGAGCGATGACCTGGTGAAGGTCGCGGGAAGTCGGTGGATGCGAGCGGCACAAGACCGGTCGGAGTGGCGAGTCTTGGGGGAGGCCTATGTTCAGCGGTGGACGTCTATGGCTGATATGGTGAAATAAATTGATATGTTTTAAGACGGTATTTTTTATACAAATTAAAACTTAAAATCTACGCATAAGCGCTTTCAATTGTTTCTCGCTGTAGGAACGGCCTGTTTTATAAATAACATTTTATTGAGGATATAGCTTAAGTATTCATTTCCGAACTCGGAAAGAGGATTGAAGCTTCTCCACAATAAAAAAAATATCATTTATTTTAGTCTGTTAGATAATTCGTGATTTCGGATTGGGAAGGTTTTTTTTTACATTTTTGTTAAGACCTTTTTTTTTTTAATCAAGAATAAATTGTTCTGTTACTTTAATGAAATTGTTTGCTGTGTTTTCTTGTGAGGAAGCGTTCTCAGGCTATTCATTATATCACTATCCAATAATAATACAATATCACACATGTTAGGTATTTTATTCTTCACTATAGTTACTTACAACAACGACAGACATAGATGAATATCACATTTAATCTATAACACCCTGTTATTAGATATTTTATCTATTCATCAAACTGTTGAATATGATTATTTTAAAGTAAAACAATACTTACAATATTTGCAGTGATCACGTGCTTGTCGTATCTTTGTTTATTTTTTCTCTCGAATTATCTAACAGGCTATAGTCACTACTAACTTACTCAGGTATTTATACTTAAACTTAGCACTTATAACTTGGGTTTTACAGGTCTGATCACTTGTCAATAACTTTCAATAAACTAAAGGTGGTATTCCAAGACCCCGCTCGTGATGAGGGGAGGCTTGTGCCCAGCAGTGGGCCGTAAAATAGACTGTTGTGGTGGTGGTGGTATTCCAAGGCAAGGCACTGGCCTTTGATCGCGGCCGCGGCGATTGAAGCACGCGACCGTAGCGTGCATGGTCTGCTCCAGCACATCTACCATAGGGCGTACCCAGCTTCTCTCAGGGGGGCAAGCGCATATTCAGCTTCAGATCCAGGGGGGTGGATCGATTTTGTCGGGGCATTTTGTATTAGATCAGGGGGCAGCTGCCTCCCCAGCCTCGACACGATACTGCAAACCCTCATTACGAAGAGAACATCCGTTTTCCTCTGCAACAATTTTCAGAAATATTATGATAATTTATGATTAAGGAATAATTATAAGTGATAGCACTTATAGAAAGCTAGGAATAAAAAAAAATACTTACGTTATACCGGTTCGACTAGCAATTACTGTAATCTTTTTGCATTGCAAAAGCTTGCTTTTTGCTTTGTTAGGTCGCGATCTTGTAACAAAGTCAATATTTCAACGAGAACTCATTATTAATGAAGTAATCCAACAATAATAAAAGAAAAACAACAGAAATAGGAACAGACAACGAGCTGACGTAATAAAGACCAGTGAAGATTGCTTCCATTAAAACAAAAAAATATTAGGGTGTTTTCAAATGTTCAGTCTACCCTTTATTTTTTTATGCGTATAATATCTGGACATAAAATTAAATTGACGATAGTAGTAATGAATTTCAATGCCTCAGCAACATGTTTCGATGGTCGAGTGGCTTAGGACAGCTATGAAAAGACTACATCACCGAATGGCTCGGGTTCAAATCACCCGAGTGTAATTATTGTTCGGAGAAGATTTTTGTGAATGATTGTGAATTGCATTTGGAGTTTCACAATATTGACACTGAGCCGTGCCCGTGGTATTAGATCTCGCCATCTCGTGGTTTATTGAAATAATCGAAAATGCAAATTCGACATGAAGAACACTGCTGTATGGAATAGTTGAGGGAGAGTAAGCAGGTTTACTCAGTCACCGAAAATACCAAGTTCCAGAAAGGGAAAAAAATGTTTTATTTTTGTATGCTATGACCGATATCAGCGCCATCTAGTGAGAAGTTTTAAACCGAATTCTTAGATGAACTTAGATCAATGAACGTGCTCATAGATGGCGCCACTTAACGGCGCCATGCCATTATGTTTTCCTACCGACCATGCACTTTTGCGGCCTATTGTACAGTTGCATACACAAATGTATCTACACTCATTTTATAAATCCTCTAAGATGCTTCAAAATCTGTCAACAATGGCGGCAATTCGAATACGTATACACTAAATAGAGCCGACATTTGAATTTGGAACAAACTTTCGCTCTGTCTGACTGAAGAATATAGGCGGGCATTGCTGTTGGAAGATGTTCGAATTTTGAATGCTATTGGACAATCGCATTCGATGGTCTAATAGGTACAGCTATTAGAACATTTTCACAGATAAGAAATCTGTTCTAACCAAACAGGTTTATCTTAATGCTGGTCATAATTTGCAGTTATTGAACGCATCATAGAGGGTTTACGATATGAGTGTAGATAAACAATTTCCTTGTTTTTTTACCAGAATCAACTGTATTGTATTACAAATTCGAAGTCACCCCTGTATTTAATACAATGTAAAAATACTTCAGCAAAAGGTCACGTCTATTCACAACAAAAGTCTGTGACCGCCTTTACATTTTGTTGAACAAAGGGCATCCTCCTCCACGTCGACCTAAGTCGTATCTCTCTAAGTTAGGGTTACCAAAATATATACTACTACAGCCTATTTAAGTCCCACTGCTGGGCACAGGCCTTCTCTCATCACGGGAGGGTTTGGGCTATAGTCCCCACGCGGGACTTCACACACATCTTTAAATGACTTCGTAGATGCGTGCAGGTTTCCTTTTCCTTCACCGAAAAGCCCAGTGGTCAATTCAAGTTGAATTTCGCACATAAGTAAACTTAGAGGTGCGAGCCGGAATCGAACCCCCTTCCCTCTGCATGAGAGGCGGTAGGTCAAATCACCAAGGCTACCACGGCTTTTTTCATAAAGCCGCTCATGCAGAGGGTCGCGGGTTCGATTCCGGCTCGCACCTCTAAGTTTACTTATGTGCGAAATTCAATTTGAATTTACCATGAGCTTTTCGGTGAAGGAAAACATCGTAAGGAAACCTGCAAGCATCTGCGAAGTAATTCAAAGATGTGTGTGAAGTCCCCAATCCGCACTGGGCCCGCGTGGGGACTATAGCGCAAACCCTCTCGTGATGAGAGGAGGACTGTGCCCAGCCGTAGGACGCAAATAGGCTGTAGTAGTAGTAGAATTTTATCAAGGCATTGAACATCCATTTTAGATAAATCAACAAGATTGTATGATAACAAGTTCTAAACACAAAATACGTCCCCTTTCACGAACAAACTGGCAAAATAAATGAGTTATTGCTCGGGGCCTAAGTTTCTGAACTTAACAGCTGTTATTCCGAATTTAAATCATTTCGTTCGTTACGTAGGATGACGGTACAATTACGTGTTCCAAATTTAAATTCGAGTTGTTTGACGCTTTTACTGCAACACGGTTTTAAAATGTTGGCGCCACTCTCTGTCAATGGGTGTCAATGTCAAAGTTTGTAATTATGTCAACCCACAAACATTAGAGATAATCTACAATAGGTATTTCCGTCCCTCCACAATGTAAAATGCTTTTACATCACCCTTGGCCGTAAAGTGGGATTTTCTGCCCGCTACGCGGAGAGAAAATCTCACTTCTTGGCCAAGGCAAAACGTAAAACTTTTGACAAACCACGGGCGGTAATTCGTAAAGCCCCAGATCGCATATTTATGGCCCTCACCTTCGGTTCGGGCCACAGAAACCTGCGATCTGGGACATTTACGAATTCACCACCCTCGGTCTGTAATGTACTATAATGCATTTTGAAAATGTTTCAAAAGCACCACCAACACTCTCAACGCAGTTTGAAGGCTGTCTCAGCACGCGCACAAGCGTTGATGCAAATAAACTTTACTTACTTACTTACTTGAGAGTGTTGGTTTTTTTTTTTTAAATAATTTCCAAATACGTTGAATGCGTTTTGAATTGTGGAGGGGCGGGACTTCCTATCGTAGATTACCTCTAATAATATCACTGTGACATTTGAGCACAAAACACCTATAGCGGCTATATTCATATTCGATAGCCGTTCATTGTCTAGATATCTGCAATAATAATAGTACAGGTTTACACAACTTAGAAGGCCTGTGGATTAAGCAAAAATAGACTCTGCGTCAACGGCTTAAGTGCTTCGTCACGCGCCTTCAAGTTGTGTCGTCGTGTACCTAAGTAAATACAACGTAAGAATCGTAAATTTTTACTTGTTTTTTTTCATTATTATGATCAAACAAGGCTTTGAGAGAGTCCGCCCACGGGTGACTTTTGTCGCCGTGACAAAAAAGTTCCTGTCACCTCAAAAGTCACGTCTCCATAGCGAACCAAAGAAAAAGTCACGCGTGACAAAAGTCACCAGTGGGGCTATATACGCCCACAGGCCCGAGTGAGAAAACTGTCGCCGAAGATAAAAGTTTCCCGTGGGCGCACTCTCTAATATTCGCAATGACACACAAACGTCAAATCGATCGTCACTTTCATAGACAATTCATATCTTTAATTAGGACTATCGTTTCTTTGATCACCAGTTGGCGCCACTGTTGACTAAGGTCCAGAGGCATAGTTGTCAAAGGCGACTTTATAAGATCGGCGCCGAAACAAAGTTTTCAATCATGAATCTCATTCGGTTTATTCATTATAAATAACTATCATCATATCGAATAGCTATGCCGCAGTGCTGTGCAGTTCCGTTTTGTTTGGAAAAACATTTTTTTTCAAACATTTTACATTCATCGCCAAATAATCTCTATTTACGACAATTTCACGGAGGAGATCACTTTTCAACAGGTAGTAAATTAAAACATAATTTATATCACGAAGCCCGCCAAAACCAGTGAAAAGTGAATGTTATTGGACCTCACGCGACACTAGCGGCAATCTATTGGCAAATTCACACGCGATAGCTCCCATTGGTTTAGTTAAGACAGAAATGTGATGACAAAGAGTCAAAAACTTACTACAATGAAGCAAATGCTTATTTAAAGTAAGTATATTGTCTATTTTAGACAACGGTACTAATTTCAGGAGTATCTACCACCGGACACCTAAATCTACAACAAACCAAAATTTCAACAGAATTAACTGAAACCACATTTCCCTAACTTGAAGACGTGGTGGCCTAGTGGTTCGACCTACCGCCTCTCATGCAGAGGATCCGGGGTTCGATTCCGGCTCGCACCTCTAACTCTACTAATGTGCAAAATTCAATTTGAATTAAAGTGATTTTCGGTGAAGGAAAACATCGTGAGGAAACCTGCACGCATCTGCGAAGTAATTCAAAGATATGTGTGAAGTTCCCAATCCGCACTGGGCCCGCAGTGGGGACTATAGGCCAAACCCTCTCGTGATGAGAGGAGGCGTGTGCCCAGCAGTGGGACGCAAATAGGCTGTAGTACTAGTACATTTCCCTAACAACTTTTGCTAGGTCCTTTTGTACCTCCTGAAGCACAGACATAATAAAAATCCTGTTTAAAAACTATTGGCTATATTCGAAGTCTTCACGGCGCACAAGTTGAACTTTAAATCTATGCTTAAAGTTGCAACGCCGTGACGCGTGAGCGATCCTATAGGGAATCTCCCTGTCCCTATTTAAGGCCGTTCCTATACCCAGCTCAGCCATCTCTATCACTCGTGCAACGAGTGAAAGAGAAAGCGCTACGCACAGAACGCCCGATTTAGTTAGTATTTAACGCGTTTTAATTTCTATAAAAATACCGTCTAAAACATGGCATTTATTTATAAAGCTGTCAATGTATGCATATAATATGGTTAATATTTCTGTTATATTTAGTACACTGTTTCATATAATAAACTGGAGTAAAGTGGGATTAAAGGTCCGAGTTAGAGGTTACTTTGGAATTAAATTTTATCGAGCGAAGTTTCTTGAAACGTGTAACAAAAGCTGTCAATGTAAGGATGATATAATCAAATATAACATATGTTTTTTTTTCACATTTTTAACTTTTAACATTTCTTAGAAAAGTATGATCTTACATGAGCAATTTGACGATGTTGGGTCAGGGAATGGCCGTAAGACTTCGAATTTAGCCCCAGCGTGTATTAACCTACCCACACCTACCGTTATTGATCGAATTGTAAAAAGAAAAAGTACTACTAGATACTCGTCAAAGCACAGGCATCCTAACAAGCTATCCAACTAGCCGTCTGGGGTGAAACGTATAGGGTGGTATCAAGTGACAATTGAACGGGGTGACGCGGCGATGTGGTGGATAGACCGGCGATTCGTCGTTTTACCAACTTGTACGTTAAAATTTTAATCTACTAGTGCTAGTGTGGGCGGGGCACATTGCTCGCAGGACTGGCGGCCGATGGGGCCGGAAAGTTCTCGAGTGGCGCCCGCGAACCGGGAGACGAGCTGTCGGTAGGCCTCCAACAAGATGGAGCGACGACCTCGGGAAGGTCGCGGGAAACCAGTGGAAGCAAAGAGCACAGGACCGGTCTGAGTGGCGAGCCTTGGGGGAGGCCTATGTCCAGCAGTGGACGTCTTTCGGCTGAAATGATGGTGATGATGACGAGTGCTAGAATCTACAATAGTAGGTTTGATCCGTAGTTAGGAGGTTAATCCGTAATCCTTTTGAGAGGAGGTCTGTGCCCTGCAGTGGGATGTAAAATATATATGAGCACATATTGATATTACTTATTTTTGTGATCTGCGATGGTTGCATATTTTTAAAGACTACCTTATTTTTAACCTGAAGCTTGCTAATTAAATACTTAAAATTAAAATTCCTCTTTCCCAGATGAAAACAAAGGAAGAAAACATGTTTATTATGGGCCACTTCCGCAAGAGATTATTCAAAAAACAATGTCTAGTCTAACATAGAATCTACCTATACTTTTCACAAGATCTCACACTTACATAAATTGTCGACGATTTCATTATTTCAAAAAGGTTGCCACGTGTCAGATTTTGATATCTATTTATTTCGAAAATAAAGTGTTATATCCATATACATTTTACTAGTGGTAGGCCCTGGTGCTAGGTCCATCCGGGGTGGTACCACCGTCTTTCCCCGCTAACCCGCCGCCAAATAGCAGTGCTCGCACTGTTGTGTTCCGGTAGGGGGTCAAGGTAGCCGGCGAAACTTCTGGCACAACACAGAGGCATTCCATCTTAGGCCTTAGGGTAGGCAACGCATTCGAGATCTTGTGGTTTCTTAATGGGGATCATAGGATTTCGGTGTCCATGGGCTGCAGTGACCAATCATCAGGTGGGCTGTGCGCTCGTTTGCCTATACCATTGATATAAAAAAATAAATCCTAATAAAAGATAGTTTGGAAGCCGTAGGCGAAAATTAAAAACCGAAGAAAAATATTAAAAAGCGAAGTCGGTGTAAATTGAACCGTCCTGAGCTAAGGCAATGACAACCTTCTATACTGAACTTGACAATCGACGTCGCAGTTTTTAGGAGTTTGAAGCTGGCTTTTTTTATCTGCAAATATTTTTAGGCGCCCTTTACAACATGCGAACGCGGGATACATGTATTTCATTTTTCAAATTTTAAATATAAATCCTAAAGGCCGTTTGAAACGTACGAACGCAATAGCACAGAATATTTAATTGTACTACATACAGAATGGCCACGGAATCACCCGCCTGAATCTAGCCGGCGCGCAGCTCGCGCCCAACTCGCCCTTACCTTCATTTGTTTCATCCGGAGATGGAGAGTGAGTCGTTGGCCCGCATACACAAACACGTTTACAACTGTACAGACGTCCTCGCACGCAAACATTGACACTTCATTCGAATTGAGTTCGAAATCGTGCTTTTATAGGACGTGTCCGCCGTGTGGTACTTAATAGTCGAAACAAATCTTGGAAACAATGTCCATTTTCAAACTTCACCCGCCACAACTGCATTGTACAACTAAACCCATACACCTGACCTACACCAAATTGGCCTTTATCCCTACGAAATAGAATCTCCACAGACTGTATTGAAAGGTTAGGGTCGAACCCTTCTTAATTTAAACTTCAAACTGTCTGGTAAGTGTTCCGTATATGACTAAGGGCCGGTTCCTATATCCACGTAACGCCTCGTTTTGCCTACGGACGGTTAAAATTTGACAGATTCTCTATGGAACAAATGTCAAAAATCAACCGTCCGTAGGCAAAACGAGGCGTTTCGTGGATATAGGAACCGGGCCTAAATGATGACATTACCGGTACCTTCCGCGAAGGGTTAAACAAGGAAAACAACCTTGAAAGGTTTTTAAAGGGTTTTAACTGTTAATACTCTTTATTTTTATTAAGTACACAAACCCCTTGCGAGGATGCCTTCCTGAAAAACGTTAGGGGAAAGTTTAATAAAAAAATATTCTTAAATGTAATACAATTGTTGAGCGAACAAGGGTCGTCAATTAAATATCTGAACATGCAACTAACGTATTGATAATAAGATCGTGTTCAGATGTTTATGATCACCCTGCTTGTTTCCATATATCTGTCAACGACTCTACTTCAAAATGTGTGAGTCACAATTTACCGAGACGTAACTTTGCGAGACTTAAGCCGTGGTGGCCTAGTGGTTCGACCTACCGCCTCTCATGCCGAGGGTCGGAGGTTCGATTCCGGCTCGCACCTCTAAGTTTACTTACGTGCCAAATTCAATTAGAATTTACCATGAGCTTTTCGGTGAAGGAAAACATCGTGAGGAAACCTACACGCATCTGCGAAGTAATTCAAAGATGTGTGTGAAGTAGGACGCAAATAGGCTGTAGTAAGAATAAGAATAAGAATAAGAAATAATTTATTTGTCACACAAAAAAAAAGAAGAAATACAAAAAAAGAACAGAGGTACATGGTTTAAAGTAGCATGATTGTAAAAAAAATTGCAAACAAGATACTATTACGTCACACCAGGCCGAAAAGCGGGATTTACCGCCCTTGGGCGCTACGAAAATTCCCTCTTCACGGCCAGGTGGTGACGTAAAATCGTATACTAACCACGGGCGGTCGCAAAGAAATCCTCAGACCGCTAGATTATAGCCCTCGCCTCCGGCTCGGGCCTCAATTACCCGCGATCTGAGACTTTCTTTACTTGACCGCCCTAGGGGTGTAATGTACTATTACCTACTTCTAATAATTAAGTGACAAATAGGAGCAGCTCAGCATTTTCTGCGAGTGCGTTCATCGCTCTGCGCAGAGCTGGTTTTCAGCTGTCCCCCTTGTACTAATTACTTACTACTTGTACTTATTACTTGTAGTAGTAGTAGTAGTGTTTATGACTGGCGTTATTAATAATAAAATGTCCAAAACTTTTACGGCAAGTTTCGAGTCTACGATCGAGCTTTGATCATTGCTACTAGAGATGTTCTACTATCTAAAGGCCCGCGCCTTCACATTTCAAAACGCTTCATTTTTTTATTATTATTTAAAAAGCACCACCAACACTCAACCCATAGTTGATGGCTGTCTCAGCTCGCACACAAGTGTTGAATGAATGAATGAATGAAATAGTTTGAATGAAATAGTTTATTTGCTGTAAGTGGGTATTTACAAAGATGTCACATATTATTATTATCAGTTCGCACACTTAGCTGCGTTCAGCATGCAAAAAATGTCATAATTTTAAAACTAAAAATACATATTAATTAATAGTCTCAGTTTGCTCGAAAAATTCTTTCACGGTGTAAAAACAACTGTTAATTAGCCATGTAAAAAGACTGTATCTAAATTTTCTTATTGGCATTTCCTTAAAAGACTTTGGGATATGATTATAAATCTTAATGGCCATGTGCTTTTTAAATACATTGAAGCGTTTTGAAATTTGAACGCGCGGGACTTTAGATAGTAGAAGATCTCTTCTACTCTACTACTACAGCCTATTTGCGTCCCACTGCTGGGCACAGACCTCCTATCATTACGAGTGGATTTTGGCCTATTAGTCCCCACGCGGGCCCAGTGCGGATTGGGCTTGATCATTGAAATGTACTTTTTTTATTATTTACGACTGACCAGCTGTTGACCTCTATCTCACCTGATGAACTTAGTTAGTATGTATAGATTTTTAATAAGTATAAAATATTGGTTGTCTGTAAAGTTGGTTTCCGAACGATAATTTTACACTAACGTGATCTAACGTCACGTAACGCTCCATAACGGTACAACGTTGCCGGCGTTCGTCAATTTATAAGACATTATCACGTCAAAACCAAGATTAAAAATCGTGGTCTTGAACATTGCATTGGATTCTTTATCGATGTCACTACGTTTATTTAAAAAAAACGCCATAATGTGCAAAAGTAATCACTTACTTTATTATTGTGTTTCTAATAAGGTTTAAATTGCAACGACAAAGAAATGTACTTGGACACTTAGTTTATAAATATCCAGTGAAACCTGCCAAGCATGGATCTATAAGGGAGAGATAAAAACTGGACCTAACCAAGGTTAACTATTGAACACTGGAGTTAATTACTAGTCTAACCACAAAGTGCAACGAAGAATGACTTGCAACAGAAACAACAAGTCAGGCAAGGTTCTTAGGCCAAAAAGAAATGAAGAATACATATTTTTTTGCAATAGGGGTGACAACAGGGCGAAGAAATCGAAATTCTAATTAGTCCGTCAGTCAGGTGATAAAAAAATATTAGACACTTATTTTTTTGTTTTATGAAATTAACAAAGAATGACTAACTTAAGTTAATTTGTTCATCTTGTTCACACGCACTGAAAACTTTTAAGAATTCAACGCTTGAAAACAGGGTCATGAATATGCCCAATGATGACATGCATACTGTATGCAATTTCACAAAACTCTTTTCAGCAGAGTTGCCACCTCGGGAGATATGGTTGAACAACCAAATATATTTCAAGGAGGGCAGCCACATTTGGTATACAGATGGATCCAAAAAAGGACAAGATGTAGGCTGCGGTGTTTTTGGACAGAGGCCAAAATTTAAAATCAGCATAAATTTAGGCACTGAAGCCTCAATCTTTCAAGCGGAGGTTTTCGCCATCAATAAATGTGCGGAAATCAACCTGGATAGAAAACTTAAACACCAAACCATCTACATCAACTCAGATAGCCAAGCGGCTATCCTGGCACTAGACTCCTTTGAGCTTAACTCAAAGCTAGTACAGACATGTAGAGAAAATCTAAACGCCCTAGGAAGCTCCAACAAAGTAATTCTTAGATGGGTCCCTGGGCATTCCAACATAGACCCCGAACCTTTCTGTGGTGTTACCAAACAAGGAGCTTACCAAATTCTCGAAAATGAACACAAATCGAAGGCTATCGAGCTGTGGAAGTCTGTACCTGGACAAAAGCACTCGAAAGCTCTAATTAAGGGCTATGCGACAAAACTATCTAGAGAGATACTACGTCTCAAAAGATATAAAACGTGTGCAGTAACCAGAAGCCTGACCGGACACTGCAAACTGAACTAACACCTAGCCCAAATGGGAATGAAAGAAGGCACGACGTGCAGATTCTGCCACGAGGCAGAGGAAACGCCCATGCATATCCTCTGTGAGTGCGGACCTTTCATGCAAAAGCGTAGTATCTACCTAGGGAGGCATATAATGCACCCAAAAGAGATACAAAATATCACCGCCCAAAGAATCTGGAAATTCCTGGACTCAACGGGTATTTCAGGTGAATTATAACAAAACTCAAAAGGGCCGTCACAATAGATCAGCTATGGTCGAGGTGACACACATATGGCCCTACAAAACCCCCCAATAATAATAATAATAATAATATTTAACTTAAGTTAAAACGCATTAAAGTTGGGGAGTGGGGGCTAACTACGTCACCGTTAGGTATAAATCGTACCTAACCGTGACGTCACGCGACATTTCAACTCAAAATATATCCGTATAAGTTTGATTACGTGAAAAAAGAAAAAATACGTGTCCAATACTTTTCAATAATCTTCCTGATAGACTAAGGAAAAAAAGTTGTCGTCATCCCTATTACAAAAGGTGTTTATTAAGTAAAAAAACCGGTCAAGAAGCGAGTTAAACTCGCGTGGAGAGGCTTCCGACCCTTGATTATTTTCAATGACGTCATTTTCAATTAATTTCAAATTTCGCCTATTTTCTTAAATAACTCGAAAAGTATTGACCAAAATGGAAATAAAAAATTTATATTTGAGACCCTCATCAAAAGTACTTTCACTTGATATGTCACACGATTTAGTTTAAAAAACTTCATTAATATTTTTTCAAATTTAGCCCCCAAAAATAGGGTCTATGTTTAAATAAAATTCATTTATTTTCGTTACACGTCCGTCTTTGAATCACAAACTTACATATACGCACCAAATTTCAACTTAATCGGTCCAGTAGTTTCGGAGAAAATCGACTGTGACAGACGGACGGACAGACACACGAGTGATCTTATAAGGGTTCCGTTTTTACCTCTTGAGGTTCGGAACCCGATAAAGATAGATAAGATAAAGTAACGATTAAGAAGAAACTCAAAAAGAAAAATCGGAACCCTTAACACATTCCCTGTCCCCATATAAAATGACAGCACAATCTCACAAGTCCAACTGACGTATGTATACGTATCTTAGTATGAAGCAGTGACTCCATAGTGGGAGCATGGACTTGTGAAAAAAAGCTTCATGTCCCCACATTGGGGGCCTTCGGACAGGGAACGTGTTAAAGGATCACTCGCGTGTGTGTCCGACCGTCTGTCACAGTCGATTTTCTCCGTGACCTACCTTAGCCTATTTGCGTCCCACTACTGGGCACAGGTCTCTTCTCATCACGAGATGGTTTGCACCACTCGGGCCCAGTGCGGATTGGGGACTTTACACACATCTTTGAATTACTTTGCAGATGTGTGCAGGTTTCCTCACGATGTGTTCCTTCACCGAAAAGATCAGAGGCGGTAGGTCGAACCGCTAGGGGCCTAAATGGCAAATCCAATTAAATAAATAAACAACGGCGGACTTAACGCTCAATATTAAAAATGTATGCCTGAAAGTTGTCTATTTCGGTAAAAGAGGTGATTACGAGTAGGTATAATGTCTTTATACTAGAAATCATGATACAATAATATACTTTTCCAGGTGTGGGTGTCACCCTTATGTCATTCGTACCGCTGAGTGTTGCAAGTGGTCTATTAAAATAATCCCGGACCCCCATGCATCCTGTGAGTGTTTCATTAAATTATTACGTTCATTTGTCTTTAACTTGTCCCATTTTCTGTAAATGACAATGGCAATTGTAATGCGCAAATAATTTATTTTGCATTATAACAGCAGCAAATATTTCCTTCATTTTGTTTTATTGCATTGCAATAAAGTGGCAACTCAACTTTGACGTAAGGGTGACACGTCACCCGGATCGGCAGACCTTGTTTTCTTAGACCGTGTTAAAAATCAATAGGTAGGTAGGTTAGGATCACTTCACAAAAAAGAAACTATTAAATGTTTATTTTTATGAATAAAAAATAAAGCGTACTTTACAGTAACTTATAATAAGAAAGTTCTAAATAAGAAATAATACTGAAAGCCTTTATTTGTAATATAAAGAACATTAGAAAATTTTCTTAAGTATTTTTGTATGGCAAACAAAAATATCTTTAACAATTTTACAGCTTAAAAACTTGTAGATGATCCACTTTTAAAAACAGCTCACTCACACAGCTTTTTATACTCTATACTAATCTATAAGAGTACCTACTTTATAGATATACACTAATAAATAGCCTGTAGAAGAAGTCGCGTCTGAAACTTGAAAATTAAAAGAAACTATCAAGTCGAGGGGACCATATTATAAACGATACTGAACACAAAATAATTATTTTTAGAAAAATGGTCTGTATGTATTTGTATGTATGTCCGTAATTCCGGATTTAACTAGAAAACTACTGGACGGAATGCAACCGCACTTGGTATGGTGGTAGTTTATAACACACTGCACTGGTCAACAAATAGACTAATTTTTATCCCGAAAAAAACGCTTAGTTCCCGCGGGAATTTCACGAAGTCGCGGGCAGAAGCTGGTGTCTAATAATAGAACACGCTGCGTGACTGGAGCGAGATTAGGTATAATCTTTCTCGTTAAGAGGGTTTATCCCGAAAGTTGGCAACGTCGCATATAGCTGTCAAATGTTTCGCTCTTTTTATTAATTTCTCAATATTACTGAATTAAAAAAGAAGGTATCATTCTACGGTTGAATGACGCGTCTCGTTTTATATTTGTTGGTTAGGTACTCAAATGGTAAAATTACATTAAAATGCGATGGAAAGTTTTCAAAAGATAGTACTTCCCCATAATCCTAAACATTCCGTGTTCCTATGATATTTTTTGCAATCTATACTTAATGTTTTATTCAACCATAGAGCGATAATTCATGTTTTCATTCTGTAATATTCAGAATTAATGAAAACAGCGAAATATGTGACAGCTATTTGCGACGTTGTCAACTTTCGGAGTAAGCCCTCTTAATGTGAAAGAGATAGAACGAGAACCTGCACGCATCTGCAAAGTAATTCAAAGATGTGTGTGAAGTCCCCAATCCGCACTGGGCTCGTGATGAGAGGAGGCCTGTGCCCAGAAGTGGGAAGCAAATAGGCTGCAGTAGTAGTAGTAGTAGTAGATAGAACGCTGCACACACGTCACAGAGTCCACAAATGGGTGCAATGAATTCCAGTGACGTTTTGTCGCTTGCAATTATTTTCGTGAGCGAAATAAACAAAATGGCGGCGGTCGCGTGCCGCGTGTCGCAACTATTCGTATTGTAATTAATATTATTTTCACAGGAAAACGGTACACGATTTTTTTTTAAACGTAACACTCGCTTGATTTATGTGCAGCATTTGCAAATAAGGAAATTGTGTAATCTGAAATTACATTTCTATCCTTGTTAACTTAATGTGTTTATTTCAAATGTAATTTAATAGCCCACCAAAGGAAGGAAAACTTAGGGGAAATAATACATGTGTATAGCACGACACATCTTAGAAGGCGCGTGGCGAAGCACTTAAGCCGTTGACGCAGAGTCTATTATTGCTTAATCCACGCGCCTTCTAAGTTGTGTAAACCTGTAAGCGAATTTTGGAATAGTTGTAGGTGAAGGTGCCTTAAACAACATACTAAAAGTACTGATGGGTGGGGGTGCCGCTTTATTTCCCCTATGAGCGCAATTAGTGTCTTCCTTTGGTGAGCTATAACATTCGTCAAAGTTTTCATTCAGGTTAGGTAGGTATTTAAAATCTTATCTTATGTCATGGTTTTACAGTTATAGCGAAGTAACTTAAATGATAATCTATAGAACTATATTAATTTTAGGCGCTTGGTCCAAAATATTGACATTAAAAAGCCAAGGTACCTAACCTAGTTAAGATGGATAATTTAAATCCGGAGCGCTGTATGAATAACGAAGAAAATACTTCAGTTAATATTACAACTTGCGGAATACAAATTATTATACCTTTTGAAGGAATAAATTACGAGCTCAGGTACATGAAAGGATCCTTCTCCAATTAGTTCGTGTTAAAGATATTATGGGATACATATTTTACAAATGATAAAATATACCTATCATTCATAACGCTCGTTGTGGTTTATAAACATGCAAAGACATTCAATTACGTCGAATATTGTGAGAACAAGAACAACAACGGGTTTAATATGGCTGGATTTAATTTCGATGACATAGGTTTTAAAAAAAAAGAAACATTATCTTACTACAGAGAAATTATGTATACAGAGGGTCGCACTCTCAACAGAACACGAGTAGGTTTTAGATCCACTAGTATAGAGTGTGGAATGTGACTTGGCAAGGAGCGCAATCTTGTATGGCGAAACAGTTGAAAACGTGTCCAGCGGATCTGATAAGCAACAAAACAAAACACACTCTCCTCAGAACCGTTTTCGCTGCGTTTTCGCCTCAGCAGCGCCATCTGAAGGCGCCATTGGAACTATAAAGATTGCGCTCCTTTACTTCAACCCTCCATATCCACTAACTTTAATGCGATTAGAATATCATATATAATCTAACTAGCCGCTTGCCCGTAACTTCGTCCCGCGTAGACTTAGAAATTGCGTACCCGATGATACTATACTTTACATATCCGGGTCTCAAACTATCTCCATACCAAATTTCATCCAAATCGGTCCACTCGTTGCGAGGTGAAGGAAGGACAAACAAACAAACAAACACACTTTCACATTTATAATATGTATTAGTATCGATGGACTAGCCGATGCCCGCGACTTCGTCCCGCGCAGTCTTAGAATTTGCGTTCCCAATGATACTATAAACATTGAAAAACTGGTTTGACCCGTGGAAAACCCATCCCCGTGGAAATATCAGGATAAAAAGTATCCTATGTTATTCCCAGGATCTCAAACTATCTCCATACCAAATTTCATCCAAATCGGTCTCGTCGTTGCGACGTGAAGGTCAACAAACAAACACACTTTCACATTTATAATATTAGTATGGATTTAATAGGTGCCATCTATTTGGCATAATTCTTTTTGTCCGAAACTGTTTACGCATAACAGGCTTCGCATAATTTATTTACGCCGAATCTTAACTTTGCCGAATTTTTATTAAGCATAATTCTTAATTGGCCGAATGGGTGTTTACCCGAATATTGTGTTGGCATAATGTTGACTTGGCCGAATTTTATTATGCATAATATTGTTTGGCATACTAGTAATTTAGCAGAATTTTGATAGGACGAAATATTGTCCGAATTTATGTCCGAAACAACATTTAATGTAGGGAGCGCCAAAGTTCATATAAAATTGCTAGTCCGAAAATTGGAATTCCGAAAAAATGTATGTCATAAACGATTTTAACTAAGTATAAAATTTTGTATGATATAATTTGTTCAACATACTTATCTTTATTAGACAATCACAATTCGTTCGGCAATTCACGGTGTGCGGTAACACCAAAGTTTGGAGCAAAGTCGACTCGCATAGGTTAGGTTAGGTTATTTTTTATATAAGTAACGAAAATATCATTTAGTAAAAATCCCCCCTCTCCCTATTTAGATAATCATCGATGTTATACAGGACACTCATTTAATTCAATCGGCGAAAATAAAGGTATGCGAAAGTAGTTTTCGGCGTAACAAATTTCGGCGAAAGTAATGTTCTGCCTAAATAATATTCGGAATTCGAAAATTATGCGTGAATATTATTCGGCGTAAATAGATTATGCATAATAGAATTCGACGAAAAATCGTTATGCGAGATTAGTTTCGGCGTAAACACTATTATGCCTATACTGGGGTGAATATCAGATTTCGTTTGAAAATTTCTCATTTCTATGGCGCATTTTTTTTTCAATATTTCGAGTATTTCGTACAACATACCCTGTAAAAGACTTAAATCCAATAAAATATATCTTATTGTGCCAAAAATAGCTCCAATACTTTTTAAGTTTTAGCAGTTTGAAAATTTGATTGCCAAAGAAATTAGAATATGTCCAAAGAAATTAGAAAATATGCCAATAAAATTAGAAAATGAACAATATTTTGTCAAATATATTAGAGAAATGCGCCAAAAAAAATAGGTGGGGTATAAAAGATAACCAGAAAATAAAAACAAAATTCTCTAAATTTGAGATCGTATTTTTACCCGTATTCAAATCTTTGTTTCACAAAAATCTACGTAATGTTGGTCTTTTTTATAATACCACAGACTTAACAGTGTTATAAGAATATATTTTCCATCATAGTTATAAACTCTGAATAATTTGTATGTATAACATAAAATATTTGCAGCACTTTTTACAAATGTAATACGCGATCAACAAAAAACTCTAGTTTTTTTACAACCACCGTGTAATGTAAGTAATGAAACTAAAAGTATCTTGTAAGGCTCAAGAAAATGTTTGATATTTTGGTTATCATTTAAACAAAAAGAAGCGAGTAAATATGTACATGCTTATTCTTATTTGCACATTTAATTTTATGCTACAGATTGACCTAAGACTTTAAATCTAAATTCCTTTAAAAAGTTGTGAGTACCTATAGAAAACATTTTTTCAGTTCTTCTTTCATGGTAACTTTCTCTTGTTTGAATTCTTCATCATTTTTTATAAACCCAAAGGATTGTTTTTAATATCTTATAAAGGTTTCTTTGCTCTTTTTCAACTTTTCATCTTTTGTTTGCCTTTTTTAGTCATTTTCATTTTTGGTTTCTTTACCTAGTAATAGGAAATTTTATTGTTTAGTTTTTGTTTAATTTTAATTGCCGATTTCTTCTTCTTTCGCGCCATTTAAATATTGAATCGGTTCGACTTTGTACAATATAGTTGTATACATTTTTATGTTATTCTGTACGATAGTGTTACTTATTTAAAATGTTGAAACGTATTTTTTTGCATTTTTATATGAAGTATATAAACATAATAAATTGCTATATTTGCTATATTTTATATAAATCTCCGAATATAACATTTATTCTGAACTGAACAGAGACAAACAGTCGTTTTATTGATGGTTGTTTAGCGTAAGTTTTTTTTTTACTATTATTGTTAGAATAAAACAATCTGAAAAAACGATTAAATCTAATAAAAGCGATATTTGTGATATATCTTAATGAACATTTAACATAAACTTCTAATTTCTATGGCTAAATCTAATTTCTGTGGCACTAAATGCCAAAGAAATCCAAAGAAATTAGCGCCAAAGAAATGAGATTAGGGTATAAATATTTTTTTTCATCCGTGAGTATTTAAAGTATAATTTCAAATTAAAACTATAGACGTAGATAATCGCAGCATACATTCACTAAAAAAGTATTAAAAAATTCAAGTAGAATTTGATTGTGAATTTGGTCGCCGAAGAAATTAGGCGCATAGCGGATAAAAATCCGCAAACGGCGATGTATAAAATATTTTTCCGAAACACGTCAAACTATGGTCAGGTTTGTACCAGTCGGATGTTAGATGGCAATTGAAGGAAGCGGGGACGCGAGGTGGGACTAGTCTAGGTCAAATGATAACAAAATGCGAGACTGTTCAAGTACGCCAAAGAAATGAGGTGTTTTTGGGTAGGACAAAATTGATTTTACAATAACTTTTAACCAGACAATTACAAAAAATATTCTAGTTGAGTTTTGTATAATTAAACATTTCGAAATACAGGAAACACTATTGGAGACGTCAAATTCGGAATAAATTATAAAATTATAATTGTTTTAAAAAAATAACACTGTGGTGGACGCGCCAAAGAGCTTAGATTTTTGAAGTTTAATTTTTTTTTTTGATAACTTCTGAATTATTATTAATTGCTTTTATTGATGGCAATGTTGCTTTCCATTAAGATCTTTACCCAAAAAAAAGCCTGACTCTTATAGTTCAATTTTCATGAAGTTAACATGGGTGGACAAGTGCAAAACATGAAATCTGATATTCACCCACTTGATTATGCAAAATCGAATTCTGCCAAAAAAAATTATGCGTAAACAAGGGGAACCGGATTTAATACCTATAAATAAGACCCTAACTCAAGTTTACCCCGGCGCAAACCCTGATTGGTAAATGAGGTGGGCTTTAGAATTTAATTTAAAAGAAGATTTCACGTGACAGTGAAAATTTCATTTTAGGAGAGTTGTTTAATTGTTGTTTCTGCTCTTCTGAGCATTACTTCTGTAATATTGACGATGGTGACGCAGGGTTTTCACAAAGAGTACAATTGTATACGTACTTACAGAACTCTTTTCTCTTATTTAATTTTAACTTAGGTCAGTTAACTTCGGTAAACTTGATATTTATAAAAAAACACTATTTAATGACTTAATCAGGGAATCTGGGCATCATTACAGATTTAAGATTGATCAAGATAACGCCTAATTTCACCAAAACATTATCATCACACGCCTACATATTAAAAGGTCAAGTTAATTAATAGCTAATAATGAAAATTAATTCTAAAGTTTAAATAACTTAATCTGCTGTTA
Organism: Aethes cnicana; assembly: GCA_963971205.1. Taxonomy (NCBI): domain Eukaryota; kingdom Metazoa; phylum Arthropoda; class Insecta; order Lepidoptera; family Tortricidae; genus Aethes; species Aethes cnicana. Next base: position 6,237,126 of record OZ020295.1, on the reverse strand, counting down.
GTCCTGGATTTTACATTACTCTGTAACGAGGGAGGGAAAGCGTTTCCACCCAGCCAGTATCTTTTAGCGCCTCGCGAGCGTAGAACGTGCGTCGATTATTTGAGTTTCGAACAGAACATCGCGTCACAAAAATAGTACTCATTGTTAAAATCGACAGTGAGGTTTTATTTAAAAAAAAGTGCATTTGACTTTTTAATTTGACTATTTGATTTTATGCCAGTGTTTTTGTTTTTCACGTGCGGACTTTATTTGGATTTTATGCTACGTTTTATGGTGAGTGCTTAGTTTATGGTTTATGCATGTCATTTTGCCGACATGGTAATTTTAAGCTACTTCCTTAATTAAGTTTTGTACGGAGCATAATTGGATTAAAGGTTTTAGCAATTTTTCGCAATCATTATTAGCAGTCACGGTACTTTATTTTCCTTAAAAAAGTCTACGCTGAAATTACTATGTGTTGTGTGTGTGTGTTTTATTTTTATTAGGTCTGCTAACAGTGATTACAATGTAAACTTAATACTAATAAAAAATTAAGAACACTTGCAAGAAATTAATATTAAATAATTGATTTAATATTACTTATACTTAATGACTATTTATATCGAATATTAGTATTAGTGTAGGTACAATAAATATTGTGAAATATAAGAACGTAATGACTTGTAAATTTGCAATTTATAAATAAAGATTTGATAGATTAAAACAGTAAATACCTACATGTATTACCTAAGTGTTATGAAAAAAAAATGAATTTTGGCTAAAATAAAGACCAAAAACAACAACAATAATAATTTACCTTTTATTGAACACCATATAAACAAACCAAAGAAAATACCTATAGAAATAATACACATTAAATAGGTAAACAACAGGTGACTTATCGCTAAATAGCGATATCTTCCAGTCAACCTCTCAGTCTTTATTTATCTCACATTTGGTACGCTTCAAAAATCAACAATATCCAAAACTAACCGATTTCCAATCAAGTCACACTCCCAAAGGTCCAGAAAGAACAAAAAAACCGGTAGCCAACACCTGTTGTTGAATGGAACGCTTCCCATGATTCTGAGTTGAGATGAACCCGTTCGCTCCACAAAAAAGCACCTAAAAAGAAAAAAAATCGGTCGCGGCAACCCAAGGTCGGGCGAAGGATCAATGTTTCTCATTTCGAAAACAGGTGCTCGATTTGTTTTTAAAAGGTTTTTGTGGCCAGCGTTATTCTGTTCCGTTTTTTAGATGTAAATAATCCTGGCTGAATGTATCTAAATGATGCGTTGTAAATTTTGTTTGGAAATTGGATACCTATATTCGATTGGCGGTTTAGAATAGATTGAAAATCTAGGCTTTTTGCACATTCATGTAGCGGATAACAGTGTGTTCTATTCTTGCTAAGGTATATCAAATTCAATGTAAATATATATAATGACGATGCAAAAGTGATTGTGATTTTACAGTACTACAGTCTACTTGAATAAATCTTTTTTTTTTAATCTTTTTTTTTTCAATATAAGAATAGGTAGTTTGTGCTACATCTGTATACTAGCTTCGAAAGAATTCTGTTATCGCGTTCCCGCGTGAACTATGCTTTTTTTTCCGGTTAAAATGTTGCCCTATGTCCTTTTCCGGGACTCGCTACAATATTAGTTAGTATAGATTATTATGGATTATCCTGTAATTGGTGTCTTCTCATTTTAATGGAGGAGCATATACTAATGAGTTCTTTATGTGCTTAAATCACTAAAGTTAAAATAAAATAAAAACATTAATAATTTCTTATTTTTGTACATATTTATTGCATTAGTGCAACTTTAATAACAACATGCTAATTTACTAATACTACAACAGCCTATTTACGGCCCACTGCTGGGCACAGGCCTCCTCTCATCACGAGGGCGTACATGCTAATTTAAATATTACCACAGAATTCAAATTCATATTCAATCATTTATTCAGCAAATTGGCCACATAGGGGCACTTTTACGCGCCAGGAAAAGAATTTACCAGCGCTTCCTAGACCCATTGCTTGAGAAGAAGCGCCGCAACAAACTCAAGCAGAAGGCCTTTTTTCACAATTTACAAAATTTACGTTACATGTATGAATAAGTAATAGTACTAAATATTACTAAATACTCATTCCACTACACCTAAGTAAATTAAAATTTGGAAGCACCTTGTAGAAGGTTACGGTTCTAAATGACCATATTGATTTATCTTACAATGGTAGCCTTCCGGCAAAGTTAAAATTACAAGCTACCAACTTAAACGAAAAAAAAAACATTATCACCTAATCAGGGCTTGAAACCGGTTTTTTCCCCCATACAAATAAACCGGTTTTCTTATCGTTCTTTCGTTTACTATTTTATGTTTAATAAGGCTATAAAATGGTACGAAGTAATAACCTAAATACACTATGGAGTTCCACATAAAGAGTATAAAATAATTATAAATATTAGACTATTTCGGGTTTTTTTTTAATTAACCGGTTACAAGCCCTGCACCTAATCGATTCGTAAAAGAACTGTTTGTAATAATAGTACATTATTGCAGAGGCCGCCAAGTAGCGCATTGCCGGACGAGTCAGTTAGAAGGCTGAGCGAAGCGAAGCCTTCTATTAGTACGAGTCCGGCAATCGCAATTGCGGCCGAGGTATATATAATGCTTTTCTCAAACAGCGAGGAAATACGTAAGGTCAGTCGGGGCAATTGCGCCAGGATGGGGTAAGTGCGCCTAACATAAATATATCGAAAACTATAAATATTACTCAACTAGTAGTTGGCTGTTTACAAGGCATAGGGGCGAAATAAATTTAGGCGCACTTACCCCACATCAGTATTTACTACTTCCATGATCGTGGATAATTTGGCCATGGAAGTTGTACTTATTACCTCCATGGATTTGTCAGTTTCGGGGCAAGTGCGCCAGGATGGGGTAAGTGCGCCTAACATAAATATATCGAAACCTATAAATATTACTCAACTAGTAGTTGGCTGTTTACAAGGCATAGGGGCAAAATAAATTTAGGCGCACTTACCCCACATCAGTACTACTTCCATGATCGTGGATGATTTGGCCATGGAAGTTGTACTTATTACCTCCATGGATTTGTCAGTTTCTCTACAGAGGTGTCTCAAATAGCAAGCGAATTAAAAAAAAACACACACGACAATAATGTTTTTGCTGGCCAAGGCCGGCAATGGACAGCCTCGCGTCTTCTTTTTTTGAAAGTAACACGAACATTTCCGAGCATGTTTGAGAAAAGCATTATATATACCTCGGCCGCAGTTGCGATTGCCGGACTCGTACTAATAGAAGGCTTCGCTTCGCTCAGCCTTCTAACTGACTCGTCCGGCAATGCGCTACTTGGCGGCCTCTGCAATAATGTACTATTGTTCTCATCCCGGGAAATGAAAGGTCGAAAAAGAACGCGATCGTTTTCATTTATTTTTCAATATTTGTCAGGAATTTTCAATATGTTAATGTTTAGCTACAACGCTACAGCACGACACAACTTAGAAGGCGCGCGGTGAAGCACTTAAGCCGTTGACGCAGAGCCTATTTTTGCTTAATCCACGCGCCTTCTAAGTTGTGTAAACCTGTACTATTACGTCATATTTTTAAGTGGGCTCAGCCGGCGTTCATCAATGTATAAGACGTTATCACGTCAAAAAACATTTCTTAAGAATATTCTATTTAAATTCTGAATCAACACCATCGCAAATTTTTATAAGCCTTTAGGGATAATTCATAATTATTCTTACAAGTAATATAATAGAACTAGCTTTTCCCCGCAACTTCGTATGCGCAGAAATATTAAAATGAAAAATCCCGTTTTTCCCGTGGGAATTTCGGGAAATCCGTTCTTAGCGGATGCCTACGTCTACCTACATCTACTTGCATGCCAAATTTCAGCCCGATCCGTCCAGTGGTTTGGGCTGTGCGTTGATAGATCACTATGTCAGTCAGTCACCTTTGAGTTTTATATATTTAGATTATGTAAAGTACTTACTTATCTACTCAGCTTATACGATTTACGAAGCGTTCCAAGAAATTTGCTTACGTTATACAACCCGCGTGTGAAATTTACTAATTAATACTATTAATATTAACATTATTACACTAGGGATTAAAATATAAGTAATACTAATACTTACTTGGTTTGTTTAGGGTGTGTGAGTTTCTTAAATTTAATTGACAGTAAGAGGATAGTCAAGTTTAGGTGATCTACTACTACTACTACTACAGCCTTTTTGCGTCCCACTGCTGGGCACAGGTCTCCTCTGATCACTAGAGGGTTTGGGCTATAGTCCCCACGCGGGCGCAGTGCGGATTGGGGACTTCACGCACATCCTTGAATTACTTTGCAGATGCGTGCAGGTTTCCTCGCGATGTTTTCCTTCACTGAAAAGCTCGGTGGTAAATTCAAATTGAATTTCGCACATATAAGTCAACTCCGAGGTTCGAGCCGAATTCGAAATTGCGAACCCCCGGCCCCTGCATGAGAGGCGGTAGGTTGAACCACTAGGCTACCACGGCTTAGTAACACTTGGGCCGGTATGCTACTCGTCCATACAAGAATTACAAAAAGATAAAACGTTTTTCCACTTCCAAATATTTTCCAATCGCCATGATTTATTATAGTATGTTTTTGAAACAGTGAAATACTAGGTTTTTAGGATCTCCTTTTTTAGGGTTCCGAAGTCCACTAGGAACCCTTATAGTTTCGCCATGTCCGTCCGTCTGTCCGCACTATTGCTCGGAGATGCTTAGTTCTAGAAAGCTGTAATTTGGCATGAATATACATATTAGTTACGGTGACAAAGTGGTATAATAAAATTTTGAAATATATTTTTTATAGGGTACCTCCCCTACTGGTAAAGCGGGGATGTAATTTTTTTTTCTTGCGTACCCCATGTTGTGGCATATCGTTGAATAGGTCTTGAAAAAATATTGTGGGTTTGTTAAAACCATTTTTCGATTAAGTGATGCGTTTGTCAAATATTAAGCTTTAAACTGCTATTTTTTGTTAGAGTCACGTGTCCCCCCCCCTGCCAGCTAAATGGTGGTATTTGGATGGCTGAAAAAAATCACGGTTGTGGCGTATATAACGTAGTTGAAAGGAAAACTATCACAGCTAAGTAGGCTGTACAAATTTACGCCTATAAGCCTATAAGCCTATAAAAAATATATTTAAAATTTTTATTGTACCACTTTGTCAGCGTAACTAATATATATATTCATGCCAAATTACAGCTTTCTAGAACTAAGCATCTCCGAGCAATAGTGCGGACAGACGGACGGACGGATGGACGGACATGGCGAAACTATAAGGGTTCCTTGTGGACTTCGGAACCCTAAAAAGGAACACCTATAATAAACCTAGTATTCCATTGTGTCAATAACATTAAAAAATCATAGAGATTGTAAAATATTTAGAAGTGGAAAAACGCGCTCTCTGTTTTTGTATGGACGCTTAGTAGGTATGCTTCCCTCTTAGAGAAAACGCCTACATTTAAAATGGAACAATACAAATTATATTTAAATGTCACAATCATGAAAACAACCGTGGGTGTTCGAGCTTCGAAATTCGAGCGTAGGTTTTTTATTATTGAGATCTTTCTATAAAAACACACAGGAAGGGAGTTTTATTGTTCGAGAAATATAAATTTGTGAGTAGTTGTGCCCCGCGATTTCGTCTGCGTGGAATATAGAATTGAGGATAACTTTTCTTTCCGATATCCGATTTTACTTATGTGTGCGAGGACGTCTGTACACTTGTAAATGTGTGTGTACCACTACGCGGGCCAATGATTCACTCTCCATCTCCGGATGAAACAAATGACGGTAAGGGCGAGTTGGGCGCGAGTTGCGCGCCGGCTAGGTTCAGGCGGGTGATTCCGTGGCCATTCTGTATGTAGTAAGTACTATTAAATATTCTGTGGCTATACTGTGGTGGTGGTAGTACCAGTGCGTTCGCTCCAATGGTTGCATCCTAAATAATAAACAAACTAGGTACCTATGTATTTATTTCATAGTCGGTATAGTTCCATCAATGCAAATGTTTTTTTTTTTCTATTAAAAGGTTGCTTGTAACTAATAGGCTTGTTATTTGTTAAATATAAAATAAAACAATGTATTTCCGTTGTACTAATATATACAAAGAGTGCTCACTGGGCGTCTGTCGAACTCTTTTACGAGCTTCAGTAAACGCAGTAGGTATTTATAAAACAGTACGAACAACTAGCTTATTGCGTTTTTCTAATTAAATTTTTTAACTTGAGACTGTTGTTTTGATCTATACTAACAAAGACAATCTGCGAATCATAAAGGGTCCTATAATCTAATATACATATTTATGTTTATCTACGCAAGTAGAAAAATCTGTAGCCATTATAAAACTAAACTAGAGTAGGTACTGTCGCTCGAAATTCCACGAAATAAAGGTTAGATACCGTGGGTGGAAAATCCGCTAGGGGCATTGGTGTCGACCAGCCAGCCATTGGCCATTTTGCGGGGTTTGACATTGACAGCTATGAGCCCTCCAATCACCGCCTCGAACGCAGTCTCCAACGCCAGTGCTGCCCAACCCTCATTAGATACAATGATTAAGCTGCCCTCATCAGGGCGCCACAGGAAGACCTACCTTTAATTTTCAGCTCATGTTTTATAATGTGACTGCAATAAAGATATGCATTTTAATTTTAGTATAACCTCCCTCCTCGCTTCGATATCCTCATTACTGAGGGTCGTGGTCCCCTTGATGTGGAATTATCTTCTTTTTGCCTTACGGTATCTCGCTATTTCTTTCTGTCTTTGGCATTATGAAGAGCGACGCGTCGTGCGGATCTGATCAGTCCACCTAGTTGGACCTTGGTATAACACTGGTTAGTAAATTCCAAGAGTATCATATTATTCCAAGAACCAGCAGTCATACTTTCCAACCCATTCAATACTCAAATAACATGTATACCTACAAATTGTCGTGGGAACGGAGGCACTGAATTTGCTGAATCTGCCGACTCTATCTTTCTTCGTATACCTACTGTCTTTATAAGACTGTGGTTTACAGATAAACTGTAAATATAAAATCAATAGTCGTTTCCCGATGTGCTCGACAGATGTGAAGCAGGAATAACCCCTTTATTTACTAGGGGCTTAAGGCGGGTATTTTCAGACTTTCGCTGAAATATAATATTTTTAGTCACGTTTTAACTGAAAAAAAAACATGTCACAGACCTAGAATAAAAATTACTGACACAGGATTCCATCTTAGTAGCGCATTCGATTCTTAAATATGATTTACCAACACTTTGGGATGTTAAATAAAGTTTTGTCTATGTCTATTTTTTAAGGCCGTTCCCTGACCCAGCATCGTCAAATTGCTCATGTAAGATCATATTTTTCTAAGAAAGGGTAAAAGTTAAAAATACGAAAAAACATATGTTATATTTCATTATATCATCCTTACATTGACAGCTTTCGTTACACGTTTCACGAAACTTCGCTCGATACAATTTAATTCCAAAGTAACCTCTAACTCGGACCTTTACTCCAGTTTATTATATCAAACAGTGTAAAACTAAATATATCAGAAAAAATATCCATATTATATGCATACATTGACAGCTTTATAAATGCTATGTTTTTAGACGGTATTTTTATAGAAATTAAAACGCGTTTAATACTAACTAAATCGGGCGTTCTGTGCGTAGCGGTTTCTCTTTCACTCGTTGCACGAGTGACAGTGACGGCTGAGCTGGGTATAGGAACGGTACTTTTTATCCCGATATTTCCACGGGTCAAACCATTTTTTCAATACTTCTATATTATAACTGTATTTGTCTATATGTATAGTATCATCGGGTACGCAAATTCAAAGCCTACGCAGGACGAAGTCACGGGCAAACTGCTTGTATTTCGAAAAAAAAAACCGACGAAAAGAAATATACCGAAATAAATATACGACTACCGGATTGGTCCAGTTGGTAGTGACCCTGCCTTCTGTACCGATGGTCGCGGGTTTGCCCCGAGTCCCGCTCGGGGCAAACTTTGTGTGAAGAGCACGAATGTTTGTACTCAAGTCATGGATGTTTAGAATTTATATATGTATGTATTTCTCTATATAAGTATTTATATCGTTGTCTAGCACCCATAGTCAAGCTTTGCTTAGTTTGGGGCTAGGTCAATATGTGTAAAATGTCCCAAGATATTTATTTATACAATATTTATTCTCAAAATACATTGTCAAATAATTATCTCCCGGTGGATTTACTTATTTTCATCTTATTCCTTACGATCTTCGCTGTAAATCCTCTCCTTAACTTAGAAACGCAGTCAATCTGGTTAGGGAAACAAACCTATTTTAAGAAACTGGCGGTCCGTTACCATGATGGATTTAAAAGTAAATATTCAGAATAATACAGGCGCCACATAAACTTAAGCTTTTAAAATACAAAAGTGAGTCTTTTTTTCTCGGTTTTGTTACAGGCGAATTCGCCACTATATACACACTGTTGCACCTTAGATACTACCCCTTCGTAATAAATTTCATAACTGTAGGTACTAATGTATTGTATTGTATATGTGTTTTGTTATTAATGAAGTAAACTGTACTCTGTAACTAAAGAACTGTAACTGATAAGGTTTCAAAAGCTCTCATTTTAAAATACACTCAACAGAAATGTATTCGGGTCACTTCGTATAGCATTTTACATACAAGTGATCCGAATTCATTGCTGTTCAGTGTATTTAACTCAATTCCAAGAAAATATCTTAATAGAGATCCAAAAAACCATTTCAAAGTTATCTCTAAAAATCTCCAATGATCTTGTCCTTTTATATTGTTCTAAACGCATTCCTTTACACGCAACAAACCATTATAAAAACAACCTAAATGAAGGTTCCGAAGTAAAAAGCAGTAGTCCGAGAAACGAAGCATAACCGTGGAAAAAGGGTCAAGTGCGAGTCCATTACCGCAGGCCTCACTTACTTTATTTCAAATATGAAAATACTTAAGTTTGATCAGAGCTTAGACAATGTAATTAAATAAGACTGTCAATATCCTTACATTACGGCGTACATCGGAAATAGAGAGGGAGCTTCAAAGTTTCATACTTTCGCCTACACAGCGGTACCTAGATGTAGCTCATGGAGTTCAAATTTGTATCCAGGCTACCTTGGCCGTACGCTGATTTATTTGAAGCTTGTCATTCTAAGTTTACCTTATTTCTTCTATGGTTTGATACTTGATGTTGATTATTATCATATAGGAAGTTAGGTAAGCTTAGAATGACAACCTTCAAATAATTCAGCGTACGTCCGAAATAAGTGTTAAATTCTATAATAGATGTCGCTGCCAAGGTAGCCTGGATACAAATTTGAACTCCATGAGCTACATCTAGATGGCGCTGTGCAGGCGAAGCATTAAAATTTTAAACTCCCTGGCTATTTCTGAGATTGACAGTCTTATAATTATCATTATCATTGTCTCTGTGTTATCTACGGAAAACTCTAACGTGGTGGGTGGGTTGATTCAAGCATAGTTGACGGACCCCTGGTCGTTAAATATGGCCGCCGAGCTGTCATTCCATACAGAAACGTCATTTTGCCCATAGCAAAATATTTAACGTTAACGTTAATTTTAACGAATGGTTTGAATCAACCAACCCTAAGTTTGAACTTTAACTAAATTTAATAGTCTGTCTGATTTGATATCATATAAAGTTAAATTGTTTACATCATAGGGTATTTTTTTCAATATTATTTTATTAATAAAATGAACAAACATGACTCGATAAAAATATCCAGATAACCTAATTAAACAAAACATTACGCCTCATGGGAGTTTCGCCCACTGCCAGCCCACTTGTTATTGTAAGTTATAAATAAATGCACAATAGATATTCTTATCTCCAATTATTCCTATAATTAATTTGGTAACAAGTTATTTAATAGATATAAGTAGGTACTAAGCTTACCATTGCAACCTAATCTGTGTTGCGATTTGATTAAAAACGTCCACTTTTGAAATCATTTTAAGATACTATAAATAATTTCGAAAACGATAGATTACCTACGTCCTGCTTTACTACTAAACAAGTGTTTTGAGTGTGAAATATTAACCACTAAAAGGTCCATTGCTGTTTACTACGGAACCTTAATGCTTGCGGGAAGGGACCCCATCATCATTGTGGTTATTTTCTATCACAAATCCCATCAGTACGATCTTGAAATGTTCAAAGAAACCATAAAAATACACGGGTGAAAATTGTTTTTTTTATTCTTTCGTTTACTAACTTACATCATAGAATAAATAAATTTCTTTGTGACTAAATACATAAAGATACATAAAAAGGCTACGGCAAAGCAAAAAGAAGGGTTATGATTTTAGCACTCTATCTATACATATAATAACTAGCTGACCCCGCGGACTTCGTACCGCCATATATATTTTTTGTGTATGAAAAATAGCTTACGTCCTATTCTCAGACCTACTGATCATACACATCAAATTTCATAAGAATCGGTCGAGTTTCTTAGGAGTTTGGTTACAAACACTGTGACACGAGAATTTTATACATTAGAGATTGTTTGTATTTGTGGGTTCCATCTACTACTACAGCCTATTTGCGTCCCACTGCTGGGCACAGGCCTTCCTCATCACGAGAGGGTTTGGGCTATAGTCCCCACGCGGGCCCAGTGCGGATTGGGGACTTCACACACATCTTTGAATTGCTTCGCAGATCAGATGCGTGCAGGTTTCCTAACGATGTTTTCCTTCACCGAAAAGCTGAGTAGTAAATTAAAATTAAAATTGACTGAAGTGTTCCATCTACTGACCGAGTAATATCGTAAATTGTAACTTACTTACTTAAAAATCTCACACATCATACATTTCCGGAAAAAAAAAAAAATATAGATAAAGAAATGTTATAATACAAGGGAATTAAAAAAGTGCGTTTTATAAGAGTACTAGCGTCTGCCCGCAACTTCGCCCGCTTGGAATTCGGTTATCGCGCTCCCGCGGGTCTATGCGTTTTTCCCGGATAAAAAGTAGCCTATGTCCTTTCCCGGGTCTCCAACTATCTCCATGCCAAATTTCATCTCAATCGGTCCAGCGGTTGAAGCGTGAAGAGGTAACAGACAGACAGACAGACAGAGTTACTTTCGCATTTATAATTAGTACTTATGGATGTATGGTACTATGATATAGGATGGGTAGGTAGGAAAGATTGGGATCAAAGTTAGCCCATTAATTCAGGAATCCATACTAAAATTATAAATGTGAAAGTGTGTTTGTACGTTGGTTTGTTTGTTTGTTGCTCCTTCCTTCACGTCAAAACGACTGGACTGGGGCAATAACATAGGATACTTTTATCCCGATATTTAAACGGGGACGAGTTTTCCACGGGTCAAACCAGTTTTTCAATCTTAATATATACGTAAAATTCTCGTCTAAGATATAAAATTCTCGTGTCACAGTGTTTGTAACCAAACTCCTCCGAAACGGCTCGACCTATTCTTGTGAAATTTGGAGTGTATGTCCAGTAGGTCTGAGAATAGGACGTAAGCTATTTTTCATACCCAAAAAAAAAAATTCTAAGGCGGTACGAAGCCCGCGGGGTCAGCTAGTATTTCTATAACGATAGCCATCTACGAGTATATGTGTGTGTAGTCCATCATCGGGTACCTACGCAAATTCTAAGTCCACGCGGGACGAAGTTAAAGCTTTCTAATGGTGAAAGGATTTTTAAAAATTGGTTCTGTAGTTACGGGTTTATCTATTACAAACAAACAAATCTTTTATCTTGCAGAGATTTACCTTACGCTGATTTTTCTTTATCGTATTTATTCTTCAGACATTCTGACAATTTTCCTCAACCCACATCGTTGCCTTAAGCTTAGTCAAAAGGAAATAGAACAAAGATTTTCCCATGGCAATGTTGAAAGTAATGAAAAATAAAATAAAAAGTTTTCGAGGAAATCCTGGAATGGGTGGGTTTATTAAGAGTCCCCAGTACGCACGGCGTTTCTCAACTTTTCATACAAACGTATTTTCGCTTTTATTCCCAAATTACTAAACAGATTGATTTGAAACTTGGTACACATAATAAAATCATTATTGTGCGTGTCTGAAATTAGTAAAAGTCGTGGTAAAATAAAACGCATTTAAATTACAGCCAAAAAACTATATTTTGACGTTTGTATAGAGGAAACTAAAATGGTTCTAGTTTCTTTGATATTCAATTTATTACAATCAAAGTGTGTTTTGGACACTAATATCTCTACTCCACTGTTACTTGTAAAATTTGTTGCCAATCAAGTAGTTTGCGAAATAAAACGTAACTACGTTTGTATGGCAAGTTTTTCAAGTATTATTAATGAATATTATAACATACTAAGCTGACCCCGCGGGCTTCGTACCACCTTAGAATTTTTTTTTGTTTATGAAAAATTGCTTACGTCCTATTCTCAGGCCTACTCTCTACTCTCTCAGGTCGAGCCGTTTCGCAGGAGTTTGGTTACAAACACTGTGACACGAGAATTTTATATAAGTATTAGATATTTTACTCGCCTTACAAAATCAAATAGTTTTCGTTAAAATACTGTTTAAAGAAGGCCAATTTAGGTCTTGTCAGCGAATTAAGACAGCCGGTGAAATCACTGGCACAGAGCCATTATCCACCTTGTGTCTCAGGGCCATTCGTAATGTTATAATGTCTTAGTAAGAAATCATGAGATTTCGGTGTCCATGGGCCGCATTGACCGGTTACCACCCGGTGGCCCGTGTGCTCGTTTGTATACCAATTAGAATTACATTAAAAAAGCGGCCAAGTGCGAGTCGGACCCGCCCACGAAGGGTTCCGTAGCAGCAAGTAACATAATATAAAAGTTCTTGTAGTTCTTTGTAACTTTGATCGAGGTAAATTGCGGTTTATGATTTATGACGCATTAAAAAAAACCTACTTACTAGATCTCGTTCAAACCAATTTTCGGTGGAAGTTTGCATGGTAATTGTACATCCTATATTTTTTTTAGTTTTATCATTCTCTTATTTTAACAGCGGGACACACACACACACACACACACATTTTACCACTTTGGAAGTGTCTCTCGCGCAAACTATTCAGTTTATAAAAAAAATATATTAGAAACCAATATAATTTTTGAAGACTTATTCATACATACCCCACACGTATGGGTTTGATAAAAAAAATCGAGTTTCAGTTCTCAGTATGGGGAACCCCCAAAATTTATTGTTTCTTTTCGATTTTTGTGTGAAAATCTTAATGCGGTTCACAGAACACATATACTTACCAAGTTTCAACAGAATAGTTCTTATTATTTCGGAAAAAAGTGGCTGTGAAATACGGACAGACAGACAGACATGACGAATCCATAAGGGTTCCGTTTTTGCCATTTGGCTACGGAACCATCCAAATGACTTATTGGGGGGTCTTACCAATATTATATCTAAGTAACAGATGGTACTTAAATTCAAACTCATAAGGCTCAAGAGCGTATAGATTTTTTCGTGTTCAACTGTAACTCAATCCTGAAGCCAGGTGCTTATCTTTTGAAACTGATGTCCTATGGTTAAAAGTAAAATTCAATACGGTAATATGACACTGAAGATAAAATTAATACTCATTTGCACACCTGTGATATTGCCAATTAAAGCTTTTTGTTCGCGACATATGATACCTATTGTTTGTGAAATGATTTCAAGAAAGGCTTGTAGTTTACTATCATGAAAGCAGTTACGGAGCTGAATAAATGAATAACTACACTCAACCGCAATGAAATCGGGTCACTATTTGTATGGAAAATCCTACATCCTACACAAAGTGACCCGATTTCATTGCGGTTGAGTGTAGTTGCACTGAGTGGTGGCAGCCTAGTGGTTTGACCTAAAGCGTCTCATGTAGAGGATCGAGGGTTCGAATCCGGCTCGCACCTCTGAAATTATTTATGCGCGAAATTCAATTTCAATTTACCACTGAGCTTTTCGGGGAAGGAAAACATCGTTAGGAAACCTTCTGCGAAGTGGGAGCTGCCCCGTCTCTAGATCTCGATCTTCCGATACAAAATTCCCCGAAAAAATTGATATATATTGGGGGCGCTGCGGTCACCACTCCAGTCAAGCCACCTAGGCGGATAGTCTGCAGTAGCGCCTTCTTCAGATGGCGCTGCTGAGGCGAAAACGGTTGTGAGGAGAGTGTGTTTTGTTTTGTTGCTTATCAAATCCGCTGGACACGGTTTCAACTGTTTCGCCATATAAGATTGCGCTCCTTACCAAGACACAATCACAAATAGGCTTTGTACTTGTGTGATGTAATGATTTCTATAGGTAAATTGAGATCCTAATGTAATGACAACCGTTGTGTTTATAATATAATTCAGTGTTTCCTGTACCGAGTGCTTTTTATTGACCTTCTATACGTTAGTGGTCATCACGACCAATGGACATCAGGAATTATAAGGTTTCAAATGCGTTACTAACCCGTGGATCAAAATTGAGTGATCTATTGTCATTTCAGCGGCTCTCTTCCCTACTTATCGGAACACAACAGGTAATACACAAGATAGTGGTAGCCATCCGAACGGACCCATGATCAGTTCCCACTACCAACAATAAACATTCAAATATGCAAAGGCTGAACAAACCGAATCACTTTGAATATAATTGCCGCTCAAGTATCAAAACCGCTTATGAAAGCCTCAATTTCTTGGCTCAGCGCTCAATAGGATTAGTTATCAAGTTCATGGGACAAAGCGCTATTCCCTCCCGAGGGCCCTAGAGCTGATTTGCTTGGCACAAAATATTGAATGGGACACGGTACAATGCAAAGTTTCTTGTTTCGAGCGAGGGTTAAGAGCTCGTAGGGTTTTCATGTGAAGTGATAAATGCTTTGAACTACACAATAATTGGGTAGGTCAGAGCTAAAGACGACTACTACTACTACTACTACAGCCTATTTGCGTCCCACTGCTGGGCACAGGCCTCCTCTCATCACGAGAGGGTTTGGGCTATGGTCCCCACGCGGACCCAGTGCGGATTGGGGACATCACACACATCTTTGAATTAATTCGCAGATGCGTGCAGGTTTCCTCACGATGTTTTCGTTCAGCGAAAAGCTCAGTGGTAAATTCAAATTGAATTTCACACATAAGTAAACTTTTCCCCAGCCAATTTTTTTTCGAATATCTCCCATATGTAGGTACAGACTTTCGACCCTCTTTAGCTTTATTATATGTATAGATAATAGTTATTAGGTACCTACCGAAAATTACCTAATCGAGAGGTTTTTACAGACTAACACATATTTTCTATTATTTATACACACACGCCGCGCATTATTTTTATAAGCCGTGGTGGTCTAGTGGTTCGACCCACCGCCTCTCATTCACAGGGTCGGGGGTTCGATTCCGGCTCGCACCTCTAAGTTTAC
The DNA here is from genome assembly GCA_963971205.1 of Aethes cnicana. NCBI lineage: Eukaryota > Metazoa > Arthropoda > Insecta > Lepidoptera > Tortricidae > Aethes > Aethes cnicana. Next base: position 6,221,677 of record OZ020295.1, on the reverse strand, counting down.
TTACGTGCGAAATTCAATTTGAATTAACCACTGTGCTTTTCGGTGAAGGAAAACATCGCGAGGGAAAGCTGCACGAATCTGTGAATTAATTCAAAGATGTGTGTGAAGTCCCCAATCCGCACTGGGCCCGCGTGGGGTCTAATAGGCCAAACCCTCTCGTGATGAGAGGAGGCCTGTGCCCAGCAGTGGGACGCAAATAGGCTGTAGTAGTATACACATACGTATCTCAGATTAGTGTAGACAGTCAACTCTAAGAATTCTCTTTTCCCACTGAGAGAAAACAACAAACCTTACTTCTTTAAGTTGTTAACAACGACTACACCCTACTTACAATTTTGCACCCTATTCCTATCCTTTAAGGTCCTAAAGTGTAAACGTGTCTTCGAACGTGGACTATACAAAAACACGATTCTCTCATATAAATCGCAGTTTCACACGCATTAAGGAGTAATGCCATCAAAATCGATTGAGCGCGATTAGAGGCCAATCAGTCTGGAATGCCTCGCCATCCGCCGTCAGACAGGATACCTGACGTAAGACCTAGGCTGAGTTTTAAAGGACTGTGTGGGAAACTAATGGTAAAACTAACTCGACGCACTAAAGAATAGAATAGAATAGAAAATATTTATTTTCGATACTGTAACAATAATTCTTTAGGCTATAACTTATGATCTAAGAGGAAGGAATGTTACAGTTAACCGAAAAAAGGAGTCCACTCAGCAGTGAAGTCGAGGCACAGGACCTCGACGCTGATTTTCAGTGGCTCCATAAAATAAAATAAAAGAAATAAAGAAAGACAAATAAAAGTTAAAATTGAACTGTAAATGGTACATATTCAAGCTTGTACTGGTGGTAGTGGTAATTGGGTACAATAACAAGAATGCGGTGCTAAGACTGAGTACGTAATGTCAGTATTAATCAGAAAATGATAACAATGGGAACAGTTTTGCTAAGAGCTAAGAAAGGCTTTTATTTATAAAAATACTTGCAGTTTATTCCTGTTTAAAACATAACGGTGCAGTAATTACTTGGTAAAATCATCTAAAGAGACATGAAAAGAGTGGAGATAAAAATGCAATTAAATGATTATAATTATGAATGTGAAAGTATTAAATTAGTTTTAGTTGTTTAATTGCAAAGTGAATAAGTGTTTTTTTAAGGATTTTTTGAAAATATTTATTGTAGCTGATTTTCTAATCGGAGGAGGTAAATTGTTCCAGCAGCGAGTGGCAGCATACCGGAAGCTTCCACGAAAACTAGTCATTCTATGTCGCGGACAGAGAAGGCGAGGGGCTTGTCTCTCATGCATGTGTGAGAACGTTAGTTTGTCATACAGATATGATGGTTGTCTGCTCTGCATAACACCAAACAGTAAGGTAGCCAAATGTAGTTTTCTACGAGCTTCCATTTTGAGAAGTCCTCCTTTATTTAGAAAATGTGTAACATGGCTTCGCCGAGGAATTGGATAGCAAAATCTGACACACGCGTTCTGTAGTCTCTGAATTTGCATTTTTGTATGTGATAGTAAACATTCGCCAAAAACAGAGTCAGCATTATTTAATTTCGAAAGGATGAGGGTGTCGCATAGTTTGATGCGCAAATCAACAGTAAGGTGGTCACGGACTCTATAAAGGATGCTTAAGCGATAGAAGCAATTACGAATCGTTTCTAAAACGTGTTTTTCGAAGTGCAGCCTGCTATCAAACACAACACCTAAGTTTCTGGCCTCCGATACTTGCTAAAGGAAGCCACTTTGACAGTTTAAAGGGAAAGGGACCGTAAAAGCCGCAGAACGCAATCGATACCACCACGCCGCCGATAGGCAGTGTGGCCCCAAAACCAAGAAGGTGATGCTATAATATACTTAGATTGGTAAAATAGCCCTATCTCGTTGTTACGAGTAGCGACTGAAGCTGTCAAGAGAGCATCGCTCTAATGACTTCCCCCACTACTACTGGCTTCGCCAGTAGCAGTGAGAGACAACTCGAGTTCGTTCTAATGGTATTAGCTCAGATCTTTGTTTAATTGCGGAGGCAAGAGGAGCGCGGGCACAGAATATTCAACAGTACTACATACAGAATGGCAACGGAATCACCCGCCTGAATCTAGCCGGCGCGCAACTCGCGCCCAACTCGCCGTTACCGTCATTTGTTTCATCTGGAGATGGAGAGTGGATCACTGGCCCGCGTAGTTAGTACACACACATTTACAAGTGTACAGACGTCCTCGCACGCACACAGACGCCCTCGCACACAAATATTGACACTTCATTCGAATTGTGTTCGAAATCGTGCTTTTATAGGCCGTCTGCCCCGTGGGGCTAGAAATTACGGTTTTCATAGAATCAGCCGTTATAATTTCAATAGCGTACCTATTTAGTTTTCAAGTTTGCGAGTTGGAATTTAATTTTGTCATGTTAACTTAATGATGGATTCAATAAATAAAATGTCTAAAAATACTTGGAATTGATAATACAAAATAGTTGATACTGGCTCAGCTAACTATAAAAAGTGTATATTGTATTGACTAAATTGTTAAAATTTGCTAAAAAAAATTGCTTAGATAATTATCGTTAGCTAGTACATACCGCTCTCCTCTAATTGTAAGTAAGGAAGACGCAATTTAAATCGGCTATAGTGTATATTCACCAACACAACAACCGATTTCGGCTCCATAATAAATATGTTTGGATGTACTTTAATATTAGTATGGTAGTCTTTTGTAAAATTTGTAGAAAAAGATATCTATTGGTAAAAAAAGATCTGCTATTCGCCACCTCAGTTGCTCCATTCTACTGCGTTAAACTTTCGTTTATTCAAATATCTAAAACTTCTTAAAGTGCACTAAAGTATCTAACACTCCTAAGAAATCTATTATAAACGAGCTGACCCGGCGGACTCCGTTCCGCCTAACAGTCATGCGTGACGTGAGCTGTCAATTGCGGAAGATGGCGGAAGTCAATTTACAAACATATTTAAAATCTTAATTTTTTTGCGTGCACTTTTAATATTTTAATGGTTATTATCCTATTCGGGGCGGAAACAAATCCAAAAATTCAAAGATCATGAAAATCGATTCACCCGCCGTTCGAGAGTTATAAGTGGTGTAACTAACACGACTTTGTTTTATAGAGAGAAGATAGATAATAATCACATTTGCATGATATCTTCTTCGGAATAAACTCAAAATCTATCTTGTACTGATAACTCTGATAATAAAATAAGTACTAAGTAACTTTAGTCTGCGAGCTGGTAACTTCGGCACAACCTTGAGATAGTTCGGATTTCTGCAATACCTACTCTGAGATTAAGTGAAGACTTGCTCAAGTTAAGTTCTGCGAATTAAACACGATCTTAAATTATTTCTATTAGTTCATTATACAGCAAACCAGCTTCGCCTATAGAGCAAATGCAAATGCAATGCAATTGCAAATTTCTATAAGGCGGTAACCACTTTCCATCAGGTGGGCCGTCTGCCTGTTTGTCCGTCTATATAATAATAATAAAAAAGAGAGCTTGGTGATCCATACTAATATAAAAAAAAACATGGTATAAAACAAAGTCGCTCCGCTGTCTGTCTGTCTTACCTATATATAATTTGTTATAGTTTAAGGCATTCACTGCCACTTCTGTTTTACGAACTTTCGCCAGGTGAAACAGGAACATTGCAACGCACATGTACGTTCAAGGCACTGCGGGAAAGTCAGCAAAACGCACATATGCGTCGATGGCAGTGAATGCGTTAACGCTCAATTCCCGCAGGAACGCTGTAACCGGATATATATTTCCGAATTCTACGCGGGCAGATAGCGATAGTTAGTATACTCTGTCCGTATGTGTGTTACCTCTTCACGCTTAAACCGATGGACCGATTTCAATGAAATTTAATGGAATGGAGAAGAGTCCCGGGAAAGGACATAGGCTGCTATGTATCCTGGAAAAACGCATATAGTTCCCGCGGGAACTCGATAACCGGATTCCACGCGGGCGGACTCGCTGGTATAAGCATGACACAACTTAGAAGGCGCGCGGATTAAGCAATAACAGACCCTGCGTCAACGGCTTAAGTGCTTTGCCACGCGCCTTCTATAAGTTGTGTCGTACTGTAGAAGCTAGTATAACTTGAAGTGCTGACCGCAAATGTAAGGGTATCCAATGAAGGACCTATTATCTATAACAGGGATGACGACAACTTTTTTTCCTTAGTGTATCAGGAAGATTATTGAAAAGTATTGGACACGTATCAAACTTATACGGAGATATATTGAGTTGAAATGTTGCGTGACGTCACGGTAATTTATACCTAACGGTGATGTAGTTAGCCCCCGCTCTCCAACTTTAATGCGTTTTAACTTACGAGTAGTCCTACTACTACTACAGCCTATTTGCGTCCCACTGCTGGGCACAGGCCTCCTCTCATCACGAGAGGGTTTGGGCTATAGTCCCCACGCGGGCCCAGTGCGGATTGGGGACTTCACACACATCTTTGAATTGCTTCGCAGATGCGTGCAGGTTTCCTCACGAGTAGTCCTATTTTTTGTTAATTTGATAAAACAAAAAATACGCGTCTAATATTTTTTTATTTCCTGACTGACGGACTAATTAGAATTTCGATTTCTTCACCCTGTCGTCATCTCTACTGTGGAATGTATACTATATGTCATATTTATATTTCATATTCATATTTCTTTATTGCTTCCATGGTTTACAAGATGTTAGGTATATTGTTTAGTTGTCACTTTACATGGACCCTATTAGGGCGTAGCATAAGCTCTTAAAAAACTAAACTTACGACCTAAAGTTACAAAAGTAGTTACTTATTACTATAATGTTATTACCATAGATAATAATTTATAACAGGAAGGTGTTAAATATACCTGAAACTTAATATTAATTTATTTATAAATCTATTATATCAAATTATCTACTAACGAATGACAATAGTATTTACAATAAATATATCAAATAACCTAAAATATTCATATTTTTTTAGCTTGTTAATTTAATATGTCGTCAGTAAAACGCCCAGTTTAAAAATACACAAAAAAAAATGCACAAAAAATATTAGTGGACTGCTTCATTAATAAGGACTGAGCTGGTTGTACTTGATTGTAATTTACGAATTCACCACCAGGTCCACCAGGACCAGGTCTGTAATGTACTATTAAGACAGCGTACCCTTCTTCGACTAGTTATTACCTAATTGGGTGACTCGCTAGCCTCAGGTGGGACTGCATAGCATAGGCCAGAATCCCCTTCGATTGTGCCTAGCTTGTCTTGTCAAACGTGTATTGTCTCATGACAGATAAAAAGACGACCGCACAAGCCTTATTAGGAAAATTGCTTGCGAGCTGATTATATCCATACTAAGCATTGACTTATTATAACATATGGACGAACAGTTCCTAACAGAATATGTCGAAAAATATGGGGCAAGCTGACATTAGAAAATACGTTCCAATACGCTAATAACGCCTCTTTATAATATGTGTCAAGATAAATATTTTATACAAAAGTAAACCTAACACTATAAGACTTAAATTTACTGAGCGCCAATCGGGTGCCCGGGCACCCGTTTTACGGGCCATTTTTTCCCGGCTGATTGTAAATCCTTACCTATAATAATAGATCAGTGATACTAAGTACTTAATATTACAAATACGAAAGTAACTCTATCGGTCCGTCTTTCTGTCTGTCTGTTACCTCTTCACGCTTCAACCGCTCGCTGGACCGTACTAATCCATACTAATATTATAAACTAGCTTCTACCGGTGACTTCGCCCGCGTGGAATTGGTAATCGCGTTCTCGCGGGAACTATGCGATTTTCTGTCTGTCTGTTACCTCTTCACGATTAAACCGCTGGGCCGATTTAGATGAAATTTGGTATGGACATAGTAGTAGTCCCGGAAAAGGACACAGGCGCCATTTTTATTCCGGAAAATCGCTTTGTTCCTGAGGGTAGTATATGTGTGTATATCTGCTGCAGGATATTTAGTTGGTATAGCAGAACACAACTTAGAAGGCGCGCGGCGAAGCACTTAAGCCGTTGACGCAGAGTCTGTTATTGCTTAATCCGCGCGCCTTCTAAGCTGTGTCGTGCTATACAAGCTTTCTGCTCTTTGTCTACATGGAATTCGGTTATCGCGTTCCTGCGGGAATTATGCGTTTTCCCTGAGATAAAAATTTGCCGCGGACCGCGAAATACCTCCATACCTTAATAATCGGTCCTGTGCTTTAAGCGCGAATAGTAAACGGACAGACAGACACACAGAGTTACTTTCGCATTTGTAATTATTATTATGGATTTGTTACTTACGAGATAGCTGAATAAATGGAATACAACAACAGCAAGTCAAAATGCATACCAACTTAAACAGAAGCGAATATGCACACTCGATCCTATAATTAGACACGGCAGTGCGGCCGCCAAGTTCTTTTTGTTTTCATAAACACGTCAGCTTCTCTGGACGACGTCAAGCGAATGCACTGGTTTTAAAGTAATTAAGGATAATTTTACCTTATTACGAACATTTTTAGCACCGACGAATGAAACAAGTTGTTTCAAAATAACTGGTATTGACGAAGTGAAATTATGGTAATTTTACCTAAGTGCGTTCTTTGTGATTTTCAATGTGACATGAAGTTTTTTGCTAAGCTGTTATTTTAGTACACACCAATTTATTACAGATTTTCAATCAAAAAAATATCGATAAATTGACTGATTAGGTACTGATTCAGTTTTTTCATCTTTTAATAACCGTTTGATTGGTTCATGTATGTTTATGGTTTCGTCACGGTTTTATATGGAATTATCAATTTAGGGCTTGAAATAATTGCTGGGTTGGTAAATATTACCATGGAAAATTATCCATATCTACTAATATTATAAATGTGAAAGTAGCTCTGTCTTTCTGTCTATGCTAGTTTAAGTGTGAAGAGGTTACAGACAGACAGATCGATGAACACACAGAACTACTTACACAATGGCTAATGAAAGAACTAGTCCTATTTTCTTTCACGTTTGTTTTCTTTGGTGGATCGTTTGGTACCTACCTAACGGATAATTCACCTTTCTACTTATAAATTTTTCAATGTTTTCTTCTTTTAATAAAGGTAGGTGCCTAGGTATTGAAAGAAAAACTCAGGAAGGTGTTACACACTTTCAGAAGAACTAAAGTGACAAAAAATGGACAAAAACGAACGATAGAAGTTTACACTAAGACGTCGCTAGGAAACTGTGATTACCTAAGCTTAGTAATCTTAGGCAATACCGTAAGCGGAGGAAACCGTACCTGTAATCCTTACTACATACCGTCATTTGGTAAAAAACTTGTCCCTTCTATCGCCAGCCAATCATGACCTTTACAACACTACTTCTCCTATTACTTCACAGCCCTTCCTAACTTGGCCGTTCTATGACGCGTGGCTAGTGTAACTTGAGCTCTGTGTCAGGAGATTATGGCACAAGTGACAGGTCTAGTAAAGTTGGATATATCTTTGACGAATGACTAGTGTAAGTTGAGCTCTATGATGGGAGATTGTGGCAGAAGTGGCAGGTCTAGTAAAGTTGGTTATGTCGTGGGAGGACTTTTTCCAGGGTTCAATAAACTAGTGCGAGCGAGAAGACCTTATCAATTATCGATAGGTGGCGTTAGGAGAGGTGGTTACAGGTTGGTTCAATTTTATTTATTTTTATTACTTGAAATTGTTTTTATTGTTTCAAATGAACGATTCGGAAAAAGTAGAAACACCAATGATGTAATGACATCTACGGCTACAGAAGAAAAACCAAAAACGCATTCAGTATTTCTTGCTTTTTCAAAACAAGCCTGATTTAATTCATTTCAAATCGCTATCTCGTCAAATAAACATATTTAGGTAAAACTACCTAAATATATTTATCGTAAACACGATAAGAACTTTTTAATTAAATTGTGTTAAATTAAATAAATATTGAAGATAAGTACTTAAGCAAAGTCGTTTAATAATTTAAAAAAAACTACACTTTTTAAACAAAACTTCTCTACTTGCCAACCATTGAGGCCAAAGAAATACGAAATATAAGTGCACTGTAACAGAATAGTATTCTAAGCGGCGATTTCAAACATCCTGTAGATACATCAAGCGGTCCATATCCGCACACGCACCTGCCATGGCGCACCAATCACAAGCCTTCATTCATCTTTTTTATTTTTCGAGCGATCTTTTGAATCTCGCGGTTTATGGTATCTTCACAATCTATACTAGGTACTAATAATAAGTCTGTAGAAGAAGTAACGTCTGAAACTTGAGAATTTAAAGAAACTATCAAGTCGAGGGGCCTATATAAACGATAGCGAAGACAAAATAACGATTTTTAGAAAAATTGTCTATGTATGATTGTATGTATGTATGTCCGGATTTAACTCGAAAACTAGTGGACGGATTGTAACAAATTTTGGTATGAAAGTAGTTTATAACAATAGTCAACATATAGGCTACTTTTTATCTCGAAAAAATGTTCCCGCGGGAATGCTACTAACGGATTCCACGCGGACGAAATCGCGGGCAGAAGCTAATTAAGTAATATGCAGCCAATGGGTTTTCTACTGATCAAACCAGTTTTTTCAATAATAAAATTTATAACTACCTACACCTGTAGTATCATCGGGTACGCAAATTCTGAGACTACGCGGGTAGTAATATAATTGCCATCAATATTGACGTCGGATGGGCTTAAAATCAGCATTAGCTGTGCCCATACCCTTTTTCCATAAATGCCTATGATTGTTAAAGCTAAGGAATGTTGCATGTTGTTGGAAAATAAACGAATTTGTATTTGTATTTGTATTTTGTAATATTACGAGTATACTAACTTTTCCACTAGCGCCATCTATTGGGAAAGTTTCAGAGTTTGGATGTTTTTTACTCACGTTAAAATGAGTCAACAAATTTTCATGAAATTTGACACACAGATAGTTCTTAACCTAGATTAACACATAGGCTACTTTTATCCCGGAAATCATCCCTTCAGGATGTAATAGGGGGATGGAAGTTTAGTATGAAATCCCTTAATGACAAATTCGCGGGTATTAGCTTGTAATCCATACTAATATTATAAATGCGAAAATAACTCTGTACGTCTGTCTGTCTGTCTGTCGGTCTGTCTGTCTGTTACCTCTTCACGCTTCAACCGCTGGACCGATTGAGATGGCATGGAGATAGTTGGGGTCCCGAAAAGGACATAGGCTACTTTTCATCCCGGAAAAACGCATAGTTCCCGCGGGAACGTGATAACAGAATTCCACGCGGTCGAAGTCGCGGACAGAAGCTAGTTATGTCATAAAAAAAGCGTAAAAAAAATCACAGTTATTCGACTTCAATTATTAAGTAGTCAACGTTCTACACCAAAAACCTCACAGGAACCTAAAATATAAGGAAAGACATCAAAGCTCTCCCACATCGACGTATATTTATCAACAAAGTATAAATGTTTCTTTTTCTGAAAAGTCATGTGAAAATGTGTCTTATTAGTAGGGGTTAGGGTTGTTGTCTTAGCTTGGTAGGACAGGTAGCTATAACACCTGTTATTTTGGAATGCTCGCTAGTTATTCGTGTAGTGCATGTAATGAGCTGGTAGCGACAAAGAACAATGTTTTTATTTATTTATTTATTTAAACTGTTTTGCACAAGAAAACAAATATGTACAAATGGCGAACTTCATGCCTAATGGCATTAATGGTATCTGTGGTCCATTGACATAAACCATTGACATAAGCAATTATAACATCGCGAAAGCGTTGCCGATCTTGTGGACCATGATTGAATGCGTCTATATGCTAGCATAGAAAAAGCGCTCAGGTTCACTTTGTCCACATTCCCATTTCGTCCACGTTCTCATCTTGGCCACATTCCCAACTCGTCCACATACCAATCCCACATTGTCCAATTCTTGGGCCGTCTACATTCCTAACTCGTCCACATAAAAATCCCACATTGTCCAATTCCTAGGCCGTCTACATTCCTAACTCGTCCACATTCCCATTTGGTCCACATTCTCATCTCGGCCACATTCCCAACTCGTCCACATACCAATCCCAAATTGTCCAATTCCTAGTCCGTCCACATTGCTAACTCGTCCACATTCCCATTTCGGCCACATTCTCATCTTGGCCACATTCCCATTTCATATTTCATCCACATTTTCAACTCGACCGCATTTGTAACATTTTCCTGGATAAAAGTAGAGATCTTCTACTGTCTAAAGTCCCGCGCCTTCACATTTCAAAACGTTGATTATTATTTAAAAATCACCACCAACAATCTCACCACGTAGTTGATGGCTGTCTCAGCACGCACACATGTATTGAGAGTGTTGGTGGTGTTTTTTAAATACATTGAAGCGTTTGGAAATGTGAAGGCGCGGGATTTTAGATAGTAGAAGATCTCTATCATAGCATTTATGAGTACTTAGGTACTTCGCTTGTAACTTGAACCGTTTCCTGTTTGTTCTTGATTACTCCCGTTCACGATTTACTAGTCCAGTTGCTTGCTTATGAGTTTATTTACCTTCAAGGAAATCACGTACTCGTATTACCTAGATGATATTATGCCGTATGTTTTTTTAGATTTAATTACTTAATATATGTTTGAGTATGTAAAATTTACGGTTAAAACTTTTTTTGCTTTTTTTTTTGGTTGGCAAGCGAGCATACGGGCCCTGTTTAATAAATGTTACAATCCTACAATTTTGTAAAAAAGCAACATATTTGTAAATATGTGCGACAAGTGCTGTTTAATAAACATTACAAATGTGTAAGGAATATACAAGTGAAAACCTTACAACTTTTTCAATAGTAAATTTCAGTAATAAACGCTTACATATGTAAAAAAACGCCTGTAGATTTAGATAACAATATTGTATTTAGAAGACTCTACTATAGCCTACTTACGTCCCACTGCTGGGCACAGGCCTCCTCTCATCATGAGAGGGTTTGGGCTATAGTCCCCACGCGGGCCCAGTGCTGATGAGGGGACTTCACACACACCTTTGTATTACTTCTCAGATGCGTGCAGGTTTCCTCAAAAAGCTCAGTGGTTAATTCAAATTGAATTTCGCACATAAGTAAACTTAGAGGTGCGAGCCGGAGTGGAACCCCCGATCCTCTGCATGAGAGGCGGTAGGTCGAACCACTAGGCCAGCATGGCTTATTTGGAATTCATCATGGACTAATTCAAATAAAGTGAATTTTCAAAGCAATATGCTGTATTCTCACGATTTACAAAGTCTACCCCAAGCAGGAATTGAACCCATCACAATTTTACTAAGTCTAACTTACCAACCACTAATTTAGGTGACTACGTTTCTTAATGCATCCCAATTACATAAATAGTACTTAACAATTCACCACAAAATAAAGCAAAATCATAAACAAAGTAATAAAAGCGTACGTTAAATAAAATTAAACGCTTCCTAATTTTGAAGCCCGTAAAGCTTATTTATGGCATCCGTAAAAGGTAAATTTCGCTAAATAAACATAAAAATATCACTTGTCGTTTACGGTACAACTTTTATGATCATCTTTATGATGCAGTTGCTACTGGTAGTTTACGTGATGTGTGTAACAATTTTCTATCATAATAATTTAATAACTAATTGAAAAGGAACCAACATTTTTATAATGGAAGCTACCGTTGGGGGACCTTCGGCTCTATTCGAAGTAGGTATTAAAAAGGGAAAGAGACATTCTCATTCCAGCGCTCACGCCTCACGGCGCTCTTTAAGAAATTCACTGCCACCAACGCATATATGCGTTTTGTTGACTTTCCCACAGTGCCTCAAACGCACATGTGCGTTGCAATGTTCCCTTAATAACAGATGTGGCACCTGGCGAAAGTTCGTAAAAAGAAGTGGCAGTGAATGCGTGAAGTAGCTAGATTTAAATATAAATATTTAAGTCTAGAAAAAATATTTACAGTTTAATTTAGCGCACCGTGACGGGTGAGTGAGTGAAGGGGATAGTGAATGTCTCTTTCCCTATTCAAAACTTCGAATAGAGCCCCTTACTGAACCAAACTGTGTACTTAAACAGTTTTGCAGGAATATGACATATATGTATTTAAGAGCATAATATTGTTATGTCATCCATATTAATTAATATTATAAACGCGAAAGTAAGTCGGTCTGTCTGTTAAGTACCTCATCATGCTTCAACAGCTGGACCGATTGAGATTAAATTTGGCATGGAGATAGTTCGGGTCCCGGGAAAGGACATATGTTACTTTTTATCCCGGAAAAACGCATAATTCCCGCGGGAACGCGATAGCCAAATTCCACGCGGGTGAAGTCGCGGCCAGAAGCTTTAATAAATAAAGAATTAAAAAAAGATGCTGTGTTCAAGATCAAACCCTTAATTTTCTTATCCTTATTATTTGGGCTTATTTATTATATAACATTCTGAAATCATACATAATCGAAATTCCTACGGGAAATGGAAAAAATGGGACCTACCGCCAAAGACGGATAGTAAATTATAAACCAGTACACTTCTAATATTAGGTCCTTACATATGAAATTGGCGTTTGGCGAACTGGCAACTTTGATTCAAAATATGTGGCGTTCGGCTAGGAATTCCAAATTCAAATTTATTTCAAATTTAAGACCATGTATTTCTGTGTTCGAATTACGAAATTTATTTGTTATCGCGTCATTTGTTTTTCTTTCACATCGTTCTGTTCACAATATGGAGAACTTAAAATATCGCTATATTTACGAATATGAGTTTCACCTCGGCACTAGTGCTGCAGAAACGGCTCGTAGGATTAACAATGCGTATGGGGAAGCTACTGCAAAAGAAAATACGGTACGTTATTGGTTCCAACGTTTCCGTTCTGGAAATTTTGACCTACAGAACAAGCCTCGTGGACGGCCGGAGACACAAGTTGATAACGAAGAATTAAAAGCAATTGTGGAAGCAGATCCATCGCAAACCACGTCAGAGTTAGCGGCAGGCTTCGGTGTGAGTGATAAAACCATTTTGATTCACTTGAAACAAATTGGAAAAGTGAAAAAACTTGAAAAATGGGTACCGCATGAATTGAGCGACGCAAACAAAGAAACACGCGTCGAGTGTTGCGTTTCACTTCTCAACCGGCACAATAATGAAGGCATTTTGAATCGTATTGTTACTTGTGATGAAAAATGGATCTTGTACGACAACCGGAAACGTTCTTCACAATGGTTGAACCCAGGTGAACCAGCCAAATTCTGCCCGAAACGAAAGTTGACTCAGAAAAAGGTACTGGTAAGTGTCTGGTGGACTAGTGCCGGTGTCATCCATTACAGTTTCTTAAGATCTGGGCAAACAATCACGGCTGATGTGTATTGTCAACAATTGCAAACGATGATGGAAAAGCTAGCCATTAAACAACCCAGACTGGTCAATCGATCTAGCCCACTGCTGCTTCAGGACAACGCTCGACCACATACGGCACGTTTGACGGCCGCAAAACTACGGGAGCTGCGACTGGAATGTCTTCGACACCCACCATACTCCCCGGACCTTGCTCCAACTGATTACCATTTTTTTCGGAATTTGGACAACTTCATGCAAGGAAAAAAAATCAATTCTCACGAGGCTGTCCAAACGGCCTTCAAAGATTTTATTGATTCTCGCTCACACACTTTTTTTAGTAAAGGAATCAATGAACTACCTTCGAGATGGCAAAAGTGCATAGATAGCCATGGTACATACTTTGACTAAATAAAAAAATAGTTTCATAAAAAAAAATCGTTTTCATTTCTGCCATATGAAACGCCAATTTCATATGTAAGGACCTAATAATATGAGAGTGTCCTATTTATATGTATTCAAGTATCAGCCATTGACTAAACTCTTTGTATAGAACTCAATATAAATTGGTGTCAGCACTATTCATAGTTTCAAGAGCCCCTCCGACATTACCAAGCGGAAACAGAATGAGCAAGTGCATCATAAGAACATCCATAATACAACTATTTACTTAATGGTATTTAATCATCCATAAATATACTAATATTATTAATGCCATAGTAACTCTCGTCTTCACGCTTAAACCGCTGGACGGACTTAGATCAAATTTTGGTATGAAGATCATTCAATCTCGAGGCAATGCGTAAACCGAATTCCACACAGGCGAAGTCGCAGACATAGCTAATTAAAAATAACGAGATATTTGTCGAGATAATCTTGAAAAAACTCCAACACTCTTGTGAAAGTGCATTTTATGTCCCCTTTCCTATTGAATTTGTTAGTATTAGTTCTATTTGAAACACGCTAAAGGATCTTATCTATTTACTCTATTTGAATTTACCACTGAGCTTTTCGGTGAAGGAAAACATCGTGAGGAAGCCTGCACACATCTGCGAAGTAATTCAAAGATGTGTGTGAAGTCCTCAATCCGCACCGGGCCCGCGTGGGGACTATAGCCCAAAGCCTCTTGTGGTGAGAGGAGGCCTGTGCCCAGCAGTGGGATGCAAATAGGCCGTAGTAGTAGTAGTAGTAACATACCTATCGCACATAAGTTCCAACTTTAGACATCTTGATACTATACAAGACTAAATTAATTATGAAAACTAAGCGAAAGCTATTTCCAACTTTAGCAACAAATCGCTACCCTGGACACAAACTAACCTTGCAAACAATCAATACCTAACAGCTTAAGTGCCATAAAGCTCTCCCTAAGTATCAGCTTTATAACCAATGATGTAAGATCCACAAACGCGTGTAAAGTTAATGGCACTTGTTGTAACTGTCCTCGCGAGGTAACCGATAAACTCCATAAATAGAACTGAACTCAAGTCATAACTGTCAGCAACATATGTTCAACTTTGTTTTAGTCACATATTGAACTTTCAAGCCAGTATTTTCTGTGAAATTAACACTTTCTGAAAGTAAGGAATAAGGATACATTCTCGACTAAGTTGGTATCAATTTGTCTTTGTTCTGAAACAACTTTTTAGGACCAAATGTCCTGCGAGCAATTTCCCACTTTTTCCCATTTTGCACTAATTTAATATATACTATTGCTTGCTTCCACCTCTCCAATGCCTCGGCCGAGCAGGAGTCTAAATCCAGCTTGTACCTCTGAGTTTACTTACCTTCACCACTATCACCCAAACCCTTTCTTGATGAGATAAGGCATTGGTTGGGACGTAAGGAGACTAGTGGTGTATAGTGGTGGCGGTGGACTGGTGGTAGTCGGATCTGATGCAGTCTTCCGGATGGCTGCCGCCATCTTAGCTAAAATCCACCAAGCCGTTAAGGCTACAGCTACAGAGCGTGAGAACAAATATGCATGTATACATACATACAAAGACTCGAAAATCAATCTACTGCGGATACGATTATTCCTTATTGTATCACGCAAACGCTTCTCAAATAGATTTAATTTAATTTCAAAATTGTAATTTGCAGCGAGAGGCCAACTCGACGTCAATGCAGCCATGTTTATAGTGGCAGTCTAATTAGAACCGGGTCTCTAAGGAAATTACGTACCAAACGACCAGCCAAACCGCCTAGGATTAGCTCAACCGGTCTCCTAGGTCGGTTGAACCGGCTACAGAGCTGCTATTTGACAAGTGTTACGTGCAGCGAGATACCATAGGTAGCTAATGAAAAAACATTTGAAAATTAAAAAAAAAGAACCGAAAATAAACCATCTCAAAAACAACGCAACGCAATCGATTTCGTTTTTTTAAGTAAGCCAATTTTCGTTTGAAGTTGAACATCAACTTCAAACGCAACTACGTCTACTACTACAGCCTATTTGCGTCCCACTGCTGGGCACAGGCGTCCCCTCATCTTGAGAGCGTTTGGGCTATAGTCCCCACGCGGGCCCAGTGCGGATTGGGGACTTCACACACATCTTTGAATTACTTCGCAGATGCGTGCAGGTTTCCTCACGATGTTTTCCTTCGCCGAAAAGCTCATGGTAAATTCTAATTGAATTTCGCACGTAAGTAAACTTACAGGTGCGAGCCGGAATCGAACCCCCGACCCTCGGCATGAGAGGCGGTAGGTCAAACCATTAGGCCACCACGTCTTACAATAAACAAAAAGCAAACAATATTGCAATATTAACTTTACATTTCTTTTGTTTCAGATATGTAGCCGTCTCAAGATCCATGGCATATGGCTCTACTGGAATTATGTGCCCTACCAAAATGGAACTCTATAAGGTTCCTTTTGAGATAACGAATAGTAGTAGATATAGAATGAACTGTCGGGTGACTAGCAGATGTGCGAATCCATTGTTCCTGCTGCTTAGGATAGGGGTAAAAGCGGAAGTGCTGCAGCAATGGACGTTGATTTTCTTACTGATAGGGTGTGTGTGTGCGAAGGAGCAGAAGTTTGCTATCGAGCCCCAGGATCAGGTTAGTGCAAATATAAGTAAGGTTTAGCTGAAATTACTCTTTATTGCGACAGTAATTAATATAGCAACTTTTTTTACATACATACATACATAATATCACGCCTTTTTCCCATAGGGGTAGGCAGAGACCACTTCTTTCCATTTGCTACGACTCTTGCATACTTCTCTCGCTTCTTCAACTTTCATCCCGTTCCGCATACATGCTCGTCGGTTTAAAGTACTTTTGACCTGGCCTTTAATCAGATTGTCCTGAATTTGATCCAAGAACATTCGCCTCGGTCTTCCTCTTCCAGCACCTCCATTCACACTAGCCATATAAATACTTTTTGTCAGTCTTCTCTCATTCATCCTTTCCATATGCCCAAACCAATATAGCATACCTTTTTCTATTTTTGTCACTACATCCTCTTTCACACCACACCGCTCCCTTATCACGCTATTCCTTACCCTATCACTCAATTTAACATTTGCAATATTCCGCAATACTCTCATTTCTACAGCATTGATTTTACTTTCGTGCTTCTTCTGCCATACCCAACTTTCACTACCATACATAAGTGTCGGCACTAGCACACCTCTATGTACAGCCACTCGAGCCTTTGCCGAGACTTTGTGGCTAGTCATAAAAGCATGCAATGCCCCATTTATTTATTTAAGCATGCAATGCAACTTTTTTTATTTATTATTATTATTATAGACGGACAAACAGGCAGACGGCCCACCTGATGGAAAGCGGTTACCGCCGCCTATAGACATTTGTAACATCAGAGGCGTCACCGATGCGTTGCCGGTCCCAAAGATATTTAATGACACCCTTTTTAAAACAGCCCATATCGTAGCGCAGAGGGAAAATTTCAGCAGGAAGTTCATTCCAAATGCTTTTAGTACGCGCTAAAAACGTTCTAGAGAACCGACGCGTAGACGAGCATAAAGAAACGTTTTCAAATGTGTTCAAGAGTCAATATATACTATCTTCGTTATCAGTCAGTACCTATCGTCTTCGGTCAGATTGATACTTACTACTTAATAATGACATGAAAAATCTATATAATTAGTGATTTGCAGGATATTAACAGTCATAGATTATAATATAGCAATAAAATGTTCTCTATCCACTACATTATTCAGAGGATATCCCAGAAATTTCGATAAAAACCAATATTATTGAAGTAACTAAAACACGAAGTTGACAGTGTATTGGAATATCCTCGATATTAAAAATTCCTTCCCGCCCGAAGGGTTCCATTGAATCTCGGAACGATTTATGTAAAGTATTCCGGCTTTTATCCTAGCACGTAGAAATACACGGAATAAATGTGTTAAAAATAACCTACAAACAAACCAGTTGTATATGTGCGAGTAAGTAAAGTAATAAAAATCTGGGGCTTCATTCGGGAGACAAAGGGATTTCCGTATGGATTCTATAGGAAATAACAAAACATCACGGCGTTGAAATTGAACTTTAAGTAGCTACATTTCATGTTAAATTAGAATAGGTACCTATGAAATCCTTTTTTTCAAAATCCTAGTTGCAATTAAATGTTCCTTCCTTAGTTTCAGCTGATTTTGTTTCCTTTTATATAATTTCTACTTTGTTACTAGCTACAAAACCAGTTGAAACTCAGAAAGAGACTATTTTGATCAGTGCACTTAAATCGAGAAGTACCTTAACTTTAAAATTTTAGATCGTTCAATTGGAATCAAATTAGATTTCCAACTTAAACTACATATATGTTCATAACTATACAAATCATGTGAATTTGAATAGTAATCTACCATGTTCTGTGCAGAGTGCGGTTGTGGGTTCGCGAGTGACGCTGCCGTGTAGGGTAGTCAACAAAGTCGGCCAGCTACAATGGACAAAGGACGACTTTGGCCTCGGCACACATCGCCATTTGACAGGCTACGAGCGATACAAGATGATCGGGAGCGATGAAGAAGGTAGCTATCATTTTTGTATTACAATAGAGGGAGAAACTGTCCAGGTATTCAGTTTAGAGAAGCGATCTGAGTCGCGCTTCTTGAGGGATGCATAGAAAGTGGTCTAAAAGTGGATTTTCAGCTGACATCATGAAAGGAAATACAGAAATGATACACCTGATAGAATGCAAATGTCCTTGCTATATATAGAAAAGTGGATCAAACCAGCACATTAATTGTGAAATAATTTTCTGATGACCTTGATCTAATAGACAATGTAAAACCAACGTTTTGCTTTGCTTCTTCTTTGTCGCTACATTGGCAGAGTGGTCGTGGCCGTCGTGTTTTGAGTGGCGAGCTTTACCACCCGGCGCCATTCTTCTCTCACGGCTGCGCGTCTAGTAAATAGCGAGCTACAGCTAGTTAAATTAAATTTACATCACCCTTGGCCGTAAAGTGGGATTTTCTGCCCGCTACGCGGAGAGAAAATCTCACTTCTTGGCCAAGGCAAGACGTAAAACTTTTGACAAACCACGGGCGGTAATTCGTAAAGCCCCAGATCACATATTTATGCGATCTGGGACATTTACGAATTCACCACCCTAGGTCTGTAATGTACTATGAAAATGAAAAGGCTATTCTACAATCATTATCATCAGCTGTCTACTGCTCTGCATACGTTCCCTAAAGCACGCCACTCAGACCGATTCTATGTATTAAATAAAAGTCCTTAAAACAACATATTTTTTTTGCAGGAGATTATTCTTTGGACATCAGGGAAGTGACACTGGAAGATGACGCGCTGTACCAATGCCAAGTTAGCTCAGGACCTAGAGGTAAAACTTCATTACTTACAAGAAAAATTGAATGGACAAATTACAGAACTTTTCGAAATAGCGACCGACGTGACGGAAGAATCATCGTTCATTCTTGTCATTTTATTTAATTCTGAGTCTAGACCTCTCTGGAGGGTCTGACCCATAATATTCAAGTCCGCAAATCTTTGATTTTATACTTCGGAATTCGAATCCCCGCATGAGAGAAGGTAGGTATAACCACTAGGCTATTTAACACGATTCCCATAGATATAGCAGACCTGAAAATAATTTTACACTCCTGCTATTCGAAAAGGAGTACTTTGTTCCCCGTTCAGAGGGAGCAAAATCCGATTTTGCTCCCTCTACATTTCTGCCCCGCAAACAGGGAGCAAAGTAATATTTTGCTCTCTAGGGTGCAAAGTACGATTTTGTTACCTGCTGCTACTGGTTTTCGCATAAGAGGAGTGAAAAGCAGAGTGTGCAACACGGTAGAAAAATTATTTAAACCTTGGGTGCTCGCTCCGCTCGGGATTCTATTCTGGAATGTTTCGCGTCCCTCTGGGTTCAATTCGTCACCCGCGGTAAAATATACCATTTTGCTCCCTAGTCACACAATCTATTCAACGGTTTTGTGCTGTACGAATTTCGATTAGAGGACATCTCTGATCATCCCATTCGCAATTTGAACACAAAGTGGCTTAACGTCTATTCAGTCTTTGAGGCTTTGCCGGCCTGGCCCCGGGCGATGTCGCTTACTAAAATGGACACGGTTTAGGTATCTTTGTACTCGTTTATAGTCGAAAAATATGAACGTCACAGTTTCTTTTTATTCCCGCGACTTCGACCTGAGTGAAACTTGTTTAGAGCGTTCCCGCGGGAAGTATGCGTTTTTTCGGGATAGAAATTAGCCTATGTCCTTTCCTGGGACCCCAACTATCTCCATGCTAAATTTAATCTCAATCTGTCCAGTGGTTGAAGGGTGAAGAGGTAACAGACAGACAGACAGACGGAGTTACTTTCGCATTATAATATTAGTATGGATAATAATATGTGAAATCAAAACTCTGTATGCAATCGGGTTTTTTTTCATTTTTTTTTAAAGTCGAGTTATACTCGTAGTTACATTACAAACGTTTCACTGTTTATTTAGTTAGTATTAGGTCCTTACATATGAAATTGGCGTTTCATATGGCAGAAATGAAAACGATTTTTTTTTATGAAACTATTTTTTTATTTAGTCAAAGTATGTACCATGGCTATCTATGCACTTTTGCCATCTCGAAGGTAGTTCATTGATTCCTTTACTAAAAAAAGTGTGTGAGCGAGAATCAATAAAATCTTTGAAGGCCGTTTGGACAGCCTCGTGAGAATTGAATTTTTTTCCTTGCATGAAGTTGTCCAAATTCCGAAAAAAATGGTAATCAGTTGGAGCAAGGTCCGGGGAGTATGGTGGGTGTCGAAGACATTCCAGTCGCAGCTCCCGTAGTTTTGCGGCCGTCAAACGTGCCGTATGTGGTCGAGCGTTGTCCTGAAGCAGCAGTGGGCTAGATCGATTGACCAGTCTGGGTTGTTTAATGGCTAGCTTTTCCATCATCGTTTGCAATTGTTGACAATACACATCAGCCGTGATTGTTTGCCCAGATCTTAAGAAACTGTAATGGATGACACCGGCACTAGTCCACCAGACACTTACCAGTACCTTTTTCTGAGTCAACTTTCGTTTCGGGCAGAATTTGGCTGGTTCACCTGGGTTCAACCATTGTGAAGAACGTTTCCGGTTGTCGTACAAGATCCATTTTTCATCACAAGTAACGATACGATTCAAAATGCCTTCATTATTGTGCCGGTTGAGAAGTGAAACGCAACACTCGACGCGTGTTTCTTTGTTTGCGTCGCTCAATTCATGCGGTACCCATTTTTCAAGCTTTTTCACTTTTCCAATTTGTTTCAAGTGAATCAAAATGGTTTTATCACTCACACCGAAGCCTGCCGCTAACTCTGACGTGGTTTGCGATGGATCTGCTTCCACAATTGCTTTTAATTCTTCGTTATCAACTTGTGTCTCCGGCCGTCCACGAGGCTTGTTCTGTAGGTCAAAATTTCCAGAACGGAAACGTTGGAACCAATAACGTACCGTATTTTCTTTTGCAGTAGCTTCCCCATACGCATTGTTAATCCTACGAGCCGTTTCTGCAGCACTAGTGCCGAGGTGAAACTCATATTCGTAAATATAGCGATATTTTAAGTTCTCCATATTGTGAACAGAACGATGTGAAAGAAAAACAAATGACGCGATAACAAATAAATTTCGTAATTCGAACACAGAAATACATGGTCTTAAATTTGAAATAAATTTGAATTTGGAATTCCTAGCCGAACGCCACATATTTTGAATCAAAGTTGCCAGTTCGCCAAACGCCAATTTCATATGTAAGGACCTAATATTACACTTTAAATCGTTGGTAAGTATAAGATTATAATTATTTGTCCTGTAAACTGATAGTGGTAATCACTATATTTACTCGTATAGAGCAATTGTTTTATTCATGATTACACATGTATTTCATTATTTATTGACATTATTAGACTGTCGAGTCGACATCTCTGAAATATAATTATATTTATACTACACCTACTCGGAAAGTCAATTCAAACTAACCCATTAATTGGGGAGAAAGTTGCTCATTAATCCTCCTTCAAAATCTGGTTAGTAATGTTGTATGCAAATCCATTATTACACACTTTACCCATGTAGTAATATTGTATGAAAATCCATTATTCCACAGTTATGTTTTTTTTTTAATTCCAAAACGAGCCATGGATGCGTGTAAGTTAATACTTTTTTTTATTTGACACTGCCGACTTTACACAAGCTATATAGACGTTCTAAACGAATGTACCTACATCAAAAAAGTTTTTCGAAAAAAAAACTCGAAAATGCGATAACAATATCGTTAAATGGTTTGAAGAAACATATGCATTGATTAATTATACTAAATATGATTTTATATTTCGGGTTGCACGCAAGAAATTTTGTAATGATCTGTCTCGTCACTGGCTGTAAAGACGCGGCGCGGTTTTCACTTTAAAAAAAAGAATATCGCGCGCCTTTCGTTTCATTGTAATAACTTTGAATTTGCTTTTGTGTTTGAAATGTTTTCAACAAATGAGGAAAGTAGCGATGGTAGTATTATTGGAACGCCACCTGAAATATTAATTCATGCTCAACAAGCAATTAACAATCTCAAATCAAAAAGTAAATACATGAAGCAGTATGAAGAATTTATGCAGTGGAAGACTGAAAAGCAAGCTTCTTCTTTGTCGGAAAATGTTCTTCTAGCCTATTTTAGTGAAAAATCTTCAAAATATAAGCCTAGCAGCCTGTGGGCTATATATTCAATGCTGAGAAGTACATTGTTATCCAGAGATAATATTGATATAAGGAAATACTCAAAATTAGCAGCATTTCTGAAAAAGAAGTCTAGCGGGTTTCGCAGTAAGAAATCCAAAGTGTTAACGGCAGATGAAATCAATTCTTTTTTGCATAACGCTCCAGATGATACTTATTTATCCTATATATCTAAATTTTTGTACGAGATTTTGTTGTTTTTTTTCCTCGTAAGAGTAGTATAAAGTATTATATATCCCTCGAGGGTAAGTATTGATTACTCAACTCGTGTTGTTTAAGGCCCTCCGCTTCGCGTCGGGCCTCAAATGGCCACTCGTTGAGTAATCAATGCCTTACTCCTCTTGGTGAATAAATAACTATTATTTGACAATGGAGGCTATCTCCATTATGATTATTATTGTTTTTTTTTTTGGACTCTTGGAGACTATACATCTCTAAGATCTTAGATTTAAGTTTAAGTTAGGAACTATATATACCTTAAATGTGATTTTAGTACGTACCTTTATAAATATTTTATACATATATATAATAATATGTTGTATTGCAAATGTAATGTGAATTTGTATGTGGAATTTTTGAAAAAAGGCCTTTTGCTGAGTTTGTTGCGGCGCTTCTCCTCAAGCAATGAGTCTTGAAGCGCTGGTAAATTATTTCTGACGTATAGAAGTACCTCAATGTGGCCAATTTGCTGAATAAAATCATTGATTGATTGCAGTCAGATTTCGAATCTAACCTCAGTTGCCGAGGAACTCGAGGATAATTGTAGGACAGTATCATGATACAATAATATACATACTTCGCCAGGTATGACAGTCCGGTATTCTGTAGGTGTCACCCTAACGTCATTCGCATTGCCGTGTGTTGCAAGTGGTGTATTAAAATAATCCCCGACCCTCATGTATGCTGTGAGTGTTTCGTAAAATTATCACGTTCATTTGTTTTTAACTTGTCCCATTTTGTGTGCTTAAACAAGTAAATGACAATTTGTAATGCGCTAATAATTCATTTGCATTATAGGAGCAGACTTTTTTTCCTTCATTTTAGTTTTATTGCAATAAAGTGGCAACTTGACTTTGACGTTACGGTGACACGCGTCACCCGGATCGGCAGACCTTGTTTTCTTAGAGCATGGGACAGTATCTACTGGTGCGTTCGATTATTTATCGGCTGGTTACCGGATCAGATGGTGGTACACGCTTTTGAAACTATTTATCAAGGAATCTGATGAAATAACAAGCACAGGTTAATTAAGCTAGCTATTCATCTCACAGTTCTAGAAAAATTAAGTTATTATTGTTTAGTTGAAAAATAACGTTTAATTAAATACTAACTTGTCGGAGTCTTCCACTTCTTCAAGATTGAGTGTGCAAGTCTAGAAAGGTCATAAAAAGGAACAATACACCCACATCTAACAACATATAAGTAATGAATTTAAAAATAAAATTTTCATTCATTTTAAGTATAACAAAGAGATTTTCTTGTGTCCTACAAAAACATCCAACATGGCAAATATTCTGAGTAAAATGTGAGTTTCATTGCAAATTGGAGCCTTAAGTGAATTATGGTCATTGATATGTTTGCACTTTTTGACCTCAGTGCAAAGGAACAAGTAGGTATAAAATTGTATATCTAGTTACATATTAAATCCAGTGGGTACAGCACGACACAACTTAGAAGGCGCGCGGCTAAGCACTTAAGCCGTTGACGCAGAGCCTATTATTGCTTAATCCACGCGCCTTCTTGTGTAAACCCGTACCATTGCTTGACGTGATTGGTGTAGTTAATACTTTATCTTTATAAATGCCGTTATCGATTTAATAATTGGCACTCTCGGATATAATTGCGACATCCTTCGGTTGGACTTTCTTATAAAATAGATCGATCTAAACTACTCTCTGTTAGTAATATCCGGTATCCATAGCAACGGCTTGACGTTATAATACTGAATAATATATCACAGTAAGTTAATAGCTAATTTCCTCACGGAGAGATATTTGTAAAATATTTACGGAGAATAAGGAAAAATGGCAAACCTGGGATAATGAATTCCGCAAAACTGTCATAAGAACGTGGAACTAATTAGTGCTAAGGCAGCCGGTGAAATTTCACATGGTCGTGGACATGGTTTTCACTATCATCAACTTCATCAACGTCAACATCGGCTTCGTTGTCGTCGTTGTCATCGTCACCATTATCACCATCATCATCGTCGTCATCATTGTCGATGTCGTCGTCGTCGTCGTCGTTGTCGTCGGCGTCGTCGTCGTCGTCGTCGTCGTCGTCGTCCGGGGTGGTACTACCGTCTTTCCCCGCTAACCTGCCGCCAAATAGCAGTGCCCGCACTGTTGTATTCCGTTAGGGGGTTAAGGCAGCCGGTGAAATTTCTGGCAGAGGCATTCCATCTTAGGCCTCAGGGTTGGCAACGCATTCGTGATCTTATGGTTTCTTAATGGGGGATCATAGGATTTCGGTGTCCATGGGCCGCAGTGACCATCAGGTGGGCTGTGCACTCGTTTGCCTATACCATTGGAATAAAAAAATGGTAAGTATATTATTATTTAGATAAAATATAGAAAACTCTTCCGTTACCGACTGAGTGAGCTATTGAGTGATCAGACAACGCACAGACGGAACTACTTTGTAGAAATCTAGAATTTGGCATGCAAGTTCCTTGAGGAGTGGAGCACTAAGAGAGGATTTCCCGAAATTCCAACGGGAACGGGAAAAAATGTTACTTACGCGGAATATGCCGGGGAGATTGATTTGATAGTTATTTAGGAGAGTTATAAGGGTAGGTTGATTCAAACCGTCCGTAAACTAAACAGCGCTCGTTAAATATTCTATTCTGTATGGAATGACACGTTTCACGAAACTTCGCTCGATACAATTTAATTCCAAAGTAACCTCTAAATCGGACCTTTAATCCAACTTTACTCCAGTTTATTAGGTATATCAAGCTGCGTAAAACTAAATATAACAGAAAAATGATCCATTTTAAATGATATTTTTATAGAAATGAAAACGTGTTAAATACTAACTAAATCGGGTGTTCTGTGCGTAGCGCTTTCTCTTTCACTCGTAACACGAGTGACAGTGACGGCTGAGCTGTTGTATCCCAAGTTGATTGCACAATAACAGTGTTGTGACAATCCAAACCATCATATTGCCTTGGTTTATATTTTATTTATTTAATTATTTAAACAAAATCATCTTCGCTCTTTCAGATCCTTAAGTATGACTAGTGGTGACATCTCTTGTAGCATACTGAAGTTAGCTGCTTAACTCAACTCGTCAACCATCTGTAGTTGTGTTAGAGAAGTCGCTACTCGGCGATAGATGGCGCTGTAATACAAAAATAAGATTAAAAAAGGCAGTATTAATATCATAAATTTATTATTCATTTTTGTAGAATTAAAAGGAAATGCGGCTAAAAATATCACTAATAAAACTAATGACATGATTAACAAGCAAAAGCTTACATGAATAACTTAAAATAGAGATAAAAAAAGGTTCTTTATACCATAGATTTCTCAATGTTTGTTATTTTTCCTAATAAACTCCAATATATTTTGTCCAATACAGTTTTCCATTCCTTTCTTGTTTTCTACTATACTTTAGGTAAGTTGTACCACAATTGCTGTTTTAGTAACTAGCAAAAGTTGAAATCTTTCTGAAATAGAAATATTATCGGGTTAGTAAAGTATATTTAATATATGCCACTTTTAACAAAAGTATGGATCAGAATTCAGTGTCTTTGATAGAATCTTATTTTAATTTAGATTAAGATAAAGATATACTTGGATTACTTCTGTTATACAACTGAATCATTCAGAATCAGTTAAGTTTTGACTTATAGAATTTTCCTCGGGGACTGAATATTTTTACATTATAAAGAATCACTTATGCTGCTATGGCTATAATCTTTATAAAATAATCTCTCCTGATTTAGGACAGGGTTTATTAGAAAAGAGTGGCTTTGTACATGTTAAAGTTTTGAGCGGATATCAATGTAGATTTTTCTTAATAGATAAAGTTACTTTGAAATGAATTAGAATAAAAATACAAAATCTATATTAGACAACGGATTAAGCACTCACCTGTGAGAATGTGGGTAATACAAGTAGAGTTTACATCATTCCATGGGACATTTCCAGTGTTTCGATGTTACCATGAAATCGCACCAAGGACTGGATGAGATTTGGGATTTGGTATCTTAACCATTGTCTGAAACGTAGAATGGGTTTAACACCTAATAAAGATCTTTATTTTACACTGGAAAAGCATTCGGTATTGAAGCGTCAATTTGTCTTACATAGAATAGACATATGAAAGCGTTTTAATTATAGTAATATTTACCTTCTCAGTGAAATCTCTATAACACTATTACAAGTATTTGTCGGCTTGCCAATTGTTATGGTGGAACTCGGCTCAGGACTGGGTGTTACATTCATTTCACTTGTAATGGATCGAATTTTGCACAGTAAAAATTGAAAAGGGGTTATGTAATTTGACATATCTGATCAACTGCCTGGGTTGTTCAAAAATAAGTGTCATGCGTTTTGTTAGTGCTAAACAGTTGATTAGGCTTGTTATTTTATGCCACTATGGATTGATTTCGG
Source organism: Aethes cnicana (assembly GCA_963971205.1). Lineage (NCBI taxonomy): Eukaryota > Metazoa > Arthropoda > Insecta > Lepidoptera > Tortricidae > Aethes > Aethes cnicana. Next base: position 6,194,519 of record OZ020295.1, on the reverse strand, counting down.
ACTTTTAATGGTCTTGTGATAATTTTAAATTTAAATAATTTGCATATTTCCTTTTATTTTTTATAGAAAGTTGGCAGACTGTAAAATTTAGCCAATCAAACCCTTATATACTTCTATGATTTCAAGGAATGCACCAATAACGTCTTCGACCAATAAAAAGAGGTTATAGAATCAATGTTACTTCTAATATTGCCAGTTAATAATGTTCTACCAATTTGTAGGGAGATAAATCAATTTTATTCTATGATTCATATTCATTTAATGGCTAAAATAAATAACTGTTTTAATTAAAAATATTGATAGAGAAATTGTTCAATAAAGCGGTTGAATGTATAATAATTCAGTGTATGGGAAGTCATTATAATGAAATAAATGTACTTTATAATGAAGTTTGGAAAATGAATCTGGCAACTGGTGAGGACCGGGAGTTTTGATCTGTAAAATTTCTTATGTAATATTGCCTTATAAGGAGATAATTTTGGATATTCGCTTCCGTGACCAAATATGGTAATGGGGAGAATTTTGGAAAAAGGATATAAAAAGGGTGCTAGGATTATTTCGAGGAGTTTTTGTTTTGTCTTCGAGAGTGACCGACGCGTTGTAATAAGGCGAGATTCTGTTCAAAAGGTTTGAACTTGTGCGCTGTGGAACCGCTATCGGGCGTTCTGTATTCTAAAATTATTTAGGCAGGTCTTAAAAGTTTGCTTTAGATTTTCGGGATATATTTAAAATGTGCGATATAGGGAGTGATTTCTTAGCTAGGTGTAGTGTATGTGAAAGGGCAATTTGTGTAAATTAGTGTTATGTGTTTTAGTGTTTTTTAGGTCGGATTATTTATCTTTTCAGATAAATAAAAAGGTAAGTAGGCATGTTTTTTTACTAGGGACTGTTAGGAATCTTTAGGGAAATGTAGGACTTTTCAAGTAAAATTCTACTTGATACATTTTGGTAGGTTTATAACGTGTATTTTCTGTTTTGCTTTGCGAATGAATTTTATTTTGTGTTTTATTGCCATGTTACTGTATGGAGTGGTGTCTTTTCTCAGAAATACCTTTATAGATTGGCACTATCCATTCAGATGATATTTTACTAGCATATAATAATGTGTCTTGCAATGTTATTATTTGGATTCTATGTATTTATTTTACACAATTTATACTCACTGTATATACTACTACACTGCTGCTGCTGCGGCCTGTTCGCGTCCCGCTGCTGGGCGCGGGCCTCCTCTCGTCGCGAAATGGTTTGGGCTGGTCCCCGCGCGGCCCGGTGTGAGTTGGGGACTTCGCGCGCCTCTTTGGGTTGCTTCGTGGATGCGTGCGGGTTTCCTCATGGTGTTTTCCTTCGCCGAGGGGCTCAGTGGTGGATTCGGGTTGAGTTTCGCGCGTGGGTGAGCTTGGGGGTGCGGGCCGGAGTCGGGCCCCGACTCTCTGCGTGATGGGCGGTGGGTCGAGCCAGTGGGCCACCACGGCTTAACTCACTATATATATATATATATATTTCAAAAGAGGCCGACCTGCTACCAGTAAAATCTGTATAGTTTGGTGTCATCATATTCACTGTGTATGGCAGTAGACGGTTTTTGGTTGAGTGGTGAGCCTTGGGTGGGACTGTGTCCAGCGGTGGACGGTTTTCGGCTGAGGTGATGGTGAAGGACTGTGTACGGCAGTGGACGGTTATATCGGCCGAGATGATGATAATGTTGAGTACGTCTTTTGGCTGATATGATGATGACGGTGGAGGACTGTGTCCGGCAGTGGATGGTTTTTGGTTGAGTGGTGGGCCTTGGGAGGACTGTGTCCAGCGGTGGACGGTTTTCGGCTGGGGTGGTGGTGGTGATGGTGAAATGAGGATGATGATGAAATCTGGCTTGATTAAATCAACTGGGTGTTTCCTATGGAACATCTAGTGTTTTTACTTATTCAAATTTTAAGTTTTGTCTATAATACCATAAATTTGATTCCCAAATTGTTGGTTTGACAAGATGAGATAATTATGCACTTTAGTGCTTCAAAATATCGTGGCCATTTATTGGTCTGTTATTTATAACACATGTTATTGTGAAGTTAAGGTGGCTCGGGATGGCGGAGAAGGGTTGCTTAGATGAATGAAAATAATATTATTTTCATGGATCTCGTGATGAATTCTTTTATCATGATATAAACCTAATCATGTCCTTATGAGTAAATACCCAAACTACAATAATATTTAAATTACTTATGTTCAATGTTATTGCAAATTGAACTTTATATCGAGTTTTATCGATGCGTTCTCCATGGTATTGTGTTGGCTGAGTTTACATGTGGATGTTTGCACAAACTCGTCACTGCGTGGTTTTTCCACAACTTATTCTAAATTCTCTTATTTAAATGTTAGAAGGGCCCTTTTCCACATTTCGAGTAGTCGTGTTTCGTCCGATGAAGTGTCTTGTGTTTTACACATTTCGAGTAGTCGTGACCATCCGATGAAGTGTCTTGTGATGATGCCTTTCTGCATTTGGGTAAGAACTCTATAATATTCTTATCTTGAATAATTGCAAGGTAGTTTTGCAGAGTCGAGTAGTTATCATTCTTTGAATGCATAATGAAGTGTCTGGTGTAGACGCCTACAATTTGACAAGTGGGAATTCAACATTTACACAATTGATGTAATAATTAGTTTCGTTTTCCGAAACGGTCTAATGATTACACAACATTTCATCCATATGTAGTGCTTGGCGGTACTTTGCTGTGGAATTCTCATTGGTTGTACCAGATGTATATTTCCTGTTAATTTCTTTATGGAGTTGGGTTTTACTCACTTCTGACATATCTTTAATTTTGTAGCTTGGTGGAAGTTTGGAACCCCAGAGGGGAAGGTGGTGTGGGGTCCGGGATTCATTTGAATCCCGGTAATTCTTCTAAACTCCTTTTTCCGCCATCTTATTTCATTTTCGCACATCCATATTTTATTATATTTTTATTATATACATATATATATATTTTTGTGTTAAGGTATTTAAAATTAGATATATATATGCCTCTGATATTCACTTTGCTTAACTTCAGACATACCACATCTAAAAGAAGTTTGGATTACTAAAACAAAAAATTACACAACGTAGGAGTCCTAACTATTCTAGATGATCACAATTTAACTTGGCCAAATAAATGAATATTTTCTTTAATTATTCTTATCCTGATTTTCTTGATGGGAGAGAGGGGGGTCTGTTACAATGGTCCCATGTGACCAGGATGATGTGGTCTTATAAATGTCTTGAGGTGAGCGGGTGATTCAGAGGCGTCTTCTGTACATTATTATATTTTTTTTTGCAAACTTATAATTATATTTCTGTTTGTTTTTCACTTAGTAAAGTTATGGAATATTAGTGCGGGCTCTAAATATTGAAATGCCTAGGGGCGAACAAATAATATTTTGCATATATAGTTATTAAGTCGCACTTTAATTTCATAATTTTGTTTACATTTTGATAGTCATTAATCACTATATAAAAATAGGAAGCATGCAAGTAAATACACAGGTTTTGAATAATTTATTATGCTTTAAAAAAAAATTGCTGCGCATTAATTTAATTTCACGTCAGAGTTTATTTCTCATTTTAATTCTATAACACTGTGCATTTTTATTTCACTGTTTTATAACTAGGCGTTTTAGACAAGTTACTATATATCATTGTGTAAAATGCACAGTTGTTCTTCGTTTCATTTTCTAACATCTGTGCCAAATGCAGGAAAATTATGCGGTTTTAGGTTATAAAATAATGAGTTGGTATAAAGTTTCATGAACATGCTTGCGGAACAAGCTGAAAAGAAAAAAGAAAGTAGTGTTAAAAGCATATCAACATAATAAAATGCGGTGATAGGAAGTGAAAAGTGGTTGTTTCATATAAAATGTTAGTTACGTGATTTTGCTAAACAGTAATAGAGAAACATACTAGAGAAAGCTTGTTACGTATTATTTTACCTGTTTGTAATCCAATTTGTATTGATTCCGATATTATTCCGTGATTTACTCATCTCCTTTTTCAAATGACAAACTCTTCTTTGGTTCAGTTACCTATGTCTTGTTTTATACTTTATTCTTGCGTAAACAACAAAAAGTAGCTATTGCGCATGTTTGCATTACAATTTTACACTCCAATCGTTCTTTCTATTAACCATGTAATAATTGTTTTCCACATGGAACCTACTGTTATCATAGTTACATGACCTTTAAAACGTCACTTTGACGTCTGACTTGTCATATCGTAGACTAGAGTATTCTGTTTAGTGGCGACATCTAGCGGATATACTTATCACTCGCAAGGTTGCTGTGATACCATCGATCTAACCTAGTTAGTTAGTTCCGTAAAAACGTCATAGATGGCGATAATTCACATATCGTTGCCCTTCGTGTGGTGCGACTGGTGCGAGTTTGTTGTAATTCACTGTTAGTTGGATAGGGGGCGCGGTTCATAGATTAGGATTGAATCATTATTGAAGTTGTAGTTAGTTTCGTAAAAACGTCATAGATGGCGATAATTCACATAGACCTTCGTGTGGTGCGACTGGTGCGAGTTCGTTGTAATTCACTGTTAGTTGGATAGGGGGCGCGGTTCATAGATTAGAATTTAGTCATTATTGAATTTTGTTGAATTTTATAAATTTAACTGCAATTCAATTTAATTGTTGTTTAAATTTTTAATTTGGTTATTATTATTATTTTTAATAGTAAAAACATTTTTTCTTTTATATTTTTTTTATGATCGTCTTATCTTTACGAACCGATAGTTGTTATTTTAGATATTTTCCGGATCACTCACGTATTAGTTGAAGTATAGCTGTTGCTGTGTTATTTGAATTATATTATTTTTTTTAAAAAAGGATTTATTTTATAATCTTTACGTATATAACTGGACGGGTTAAGTGCGCTAATATTATGGGAATACTTATTTAGGGTTTATTAGGGTTTTGTGCTCGGGGGGTTGGGAGGTGGAGCTCTGTTGGTATGCCTCTGATGTTTGTCTGTCTGTTTATTCGGCTGTCTGTTACGGGGCTCTGTATCATCGGCGGGGGTGGCTGAGGTCTGAAATTTTCACAAAGGTGTTACGTATTTTTTTTTTATGAGCGTCGCTTTTACGTGCATTGGTACTAGTCTTATAAAATAAAAATAAAATAGATTTTTGACTAGAAAAAGAAAAAAAAAGGACTAAAATAAACTTTACCAAAGCTAGGTTTTGAACCCGCGTTGCGTGGAGCTGTTGACTGCTCTTGGTACCCGGGGACTATAATGAACATTGCGTTACTGACAAAATTAGGTATGTATTTGTTTCAAAGCTAATGAATCAAGAAAAATATATTTCCATCATGGGCTTGGTTCCGCGCTGTACAGTGTTTCATTTTTTTAATAGCCCAATAGACTTTATGAAGCTCAGCATAACATAAGTGCCACCTGTGGCCAGCGCCGCGAACTACGACCGATACCAGTGACTAGGTCGATAGTGTATGTATTAGTACAACGTTCTTGCCACAGCTGGCACTATTTGTAAAGAACCGCAGGCGCCCTCTATAGTTAATACGCGAAACTAGCTGTAAGTCTTTAGATATAAGATGTTATAAACGGAGCGGTCCTATTTCACCACCGACGCTCGAACCCAAAGGTTGGTTCCATAATCTCATACGGTCTCAAAGAAGGATAGAGGGTTAGACAGTGTGCTTATTTCTTGATTGCCATGAATCATCATCATTTTTAGCAGGTCATCATCATATTCAGCATTTAAGATTAATGACAATGGTAAAATTAAGTTCTATTAAATGTTAAATACTGCTTAAGTATAAGTGGTATGGAGATATTTTGGAACCGTACACGTATGTATGTATGTTTAACTTTCGATTTCACATCAGTAATGTGAACTAATGTGGAATCGATTGGTATAAGAAATAGGTCTTGTACTTAATGAGATATTTCGGGAAAATGAATATTTGGTATTTGGAGTGAAAGGAAAAATGAAAATTTGGTATTTAGCGTAGTAGGGAAGAAAAGTGTAAATTTGGTATTTTGGGAAGAAGGTAAGGTGAGAATTTGGTATTGAGTTTATTTACTGAATGTAGGACCTAAGAATAGTATAATCACAAAGTGATCACGGTTGGTGGGGAGTAGGGTGGTCATTTCCGGGGATAGGATAGGGAATAAAACTTTGTATAAATGAAAATAAAATTCTTGTTCATTGGATTTTATTAGCTTATCTTTCTTTTCTTCCCTTATAGTTATTATATATTATTTTACGGCAATAATGTTTTCTTGTATTTTGTTATGAGTAATTTATAATTACGGTAAACTTCTTTATAAATTAAGGGGCGATTGTGACAATCCAAACCATCATATTGCCTTGGTTTATATTTTATTTATTTAATTATTTAAACAAAATCATCTTCGCTCTTTCAGATCCTTAAGTATGACTAGTGGTGACATCTCTTGTAGCATACTGAAGTTAGCTGCTTAACTCAACTCGTCAACCATCTGTAGTTGTGTTAGAGAAGTCGCTACTCGGCGATAGATGGCGCTGTAATACAAAAATAAGATTAAAAAAGGCAGTATTAATATCATAAATTTATTATTCATTTTTGTAGAATTAAAAGGAAATGCGGCTAAAAATATCACTAATAAAACTAATGACATGATTAACAAGCAAAAGCTTACATGAATAACTTAAAATAGAGATAAAAAAAGGTTCTTTATACCATAGATTTCTCAATGTTTGTTATTTTTCCTAATAAACTCCAATATATTTTGTCCAATACAGTTTTCCATTCCTTTCTTGTTTTCTACTATACTTTAGGTAAGTTGTACCACAATTGCTGTTTTAGTAACTAGCAAAAGTTGAAATCTTTCTGAAATAGAAATATTATCGGGTTAGTAAAGTATATTTAATATATGCCACTTTTAACAAAAGTATGGATCAGAATTCAGTGTCTTTGATAGAATCTTATTTTAATTTAGATTAAGATAAAGATATACTTGGATTACTTCTGTTATACAACTGAATCATTCAGAATCAGTTAAGTTTTGACTTATAGAATTTTCCTCGGGGACTGAATATTTTTACATTATAAAGAATCACTTATGCTGCTATGGCTATAATCTTTATAAAATAATCTCTCCTGATTTAGGACAGGGTTTATTAGAAAAGAGTGGCTTTGTACATGTTAAAGTTTTGAGCGGATATCAATGTAGATTTTTCTTAATAGATAAAGTTACTTTGAAATGAATTAGAATAAAAATACAAAATCTATATTAGACAACGGATTAAGCACTCACCTGTGAGAATGTGGGTAATACAAGTAGAGTTTACATCATTCCATGGGACATTTCCAGTGTTTCGATGTTACCATGAAATCGCACCAAGGACTGGATGAGATTTGGGATTTGGTATCTTAACCATTGTCTGAAACGTAGAATGGGTTTAACACCTAATAAAGATCTTTATTTTACACTGGAAAAGCATTCGGTATTGAAGCGTCAATTTGTCTTACATAGAATAGACATATGAAAGCGTTTTAATTATAGTAATATTTACCTTCTCAGTGAAATCTCTATAACACTATTACAAGTATTTGTCGGCTTGCCAATTGTTATGGTGGAACTCGGCTCAGGACTGGGTGTTACATTCATTTCACTTGTAATGGATCGAATTTTGCACAGTAAAAATTGAAAAGGGGTTATGTAATTTGACATATCTGATCAACTGCCTGGGTTGTTCAAAAATAAGTGTCATGCGTTTTGTTAGTGCTAAACAGTTGATTAGGCTTGTTATTTTATGCCACTATGGATTGATTTCGGACTTTTAATGGTCTTGTGATAATTTTAAATTTAAATAATTTGCATATTTCCTTTTATTTTTTATAGAAAGTTGGCAGACTGTAAAATTTAGCCAATCAAACCCTTATATACTTCTATGATTTCAAGGAATGCACCAATAACGTCTTCGACCAATAAAAAGAGGTTATAGAATCAATGTTACTTCTAATATTGCCAGTTAATAATGTTCTACCAATTTGTAGGGAGATAAATCAATTTTATTCTATGATTCATATTCATTTAATGGCTAAAATAAATAACTGTTTTAATTAAAAATATTGATAGAGAAATTGTTCAATAAAGCGGTTGAATGTATAATAATTCAGTGTATGGGAAGTCATTATAATGAAATAAATGTACTTTATAATGAAGTTTGGAAAATGAATCTGGCAACTGGTGAGGACCGGGAGTTTTGATCTGTAAAATTTCTTATGTAATATTGCCTTATAAGGAGATAATTTTGGATATTCGCTTCCGTGACCAAATATGGTAATGGGGAGAATTTTGGAAAAAGGATATAAAAAGGGTGCTAGGATTATTTCGAGGAGTTTTTGTTTTGTCTTCGAGAGTGACCGACGCGTTGTAATAAGGCGAGATTCTGTTCAAAAGGTTTGAACTTGTGCGCTGTGGAACCGCTATCGGGCGTTCTGTATTCTAAAATTATTTAGGCAGGTCTTAAAAGTTTGCTTTAGATTTTCGGGATATATTTAAAATGTGCGATATAGGGAGTGATTTCTTAGCTAGGTGTAGTGTATGTGAAAGGGCAATTTGTGTAAATTAGTGTTATGTGTTTTAGTGTTTTTTAGGTCGGATTATTTATCTTTTCAGATAAATAAAAAGGTAAGTAGGCATGTTTTTTTACTAGGGACTGTTAGGAATCTTTAGGGAAATGTAGGACTTTTCAAGTAAAATTCTACTTGATACATTTTGGTAGGTTTATAACGTGTATTTTCTGTTTTGCTTTGCGAATGAATTTTATTTTGTGTTTTATTGCCATGTTACTGTATGGAGTGGTGTCTTTTCTCAGAAATACCTTTATAGATTGGCACTATCCATTCAGATGATATTTTACTAGCATATAATAATGTGTCTTGCAATGTTATTATTTGGATTCTATGTATTTATTTTACACAATTTATACTCACTGTATATACTACTACACTGCTGCTGCTGCGGCCTGTTCGCGTCCCGCTGCTGGGCGCGGGCCTCCTCTCGTCGCGAAATGGTTTGGGCTGGTCCCCGCGCGGCCCGGTGTGAGTTGGGGACTTCGCGCGCCTCTTTGGGTTGCTTCGTGGATGCGTGCGGGTTTCCTCATGGTGTTTTCCTTCGCCGAGGGGCTCAGTGGTGGATTCGGGTTGAGTTTCGCGCGTGGGTGAGCTTGGGGGTGCGGGCCGGAGTCGGGCCCCGACTCTCTGCGTGATGGGCGGTGGGTCGAGCCAGTGGGCCACCACGGCTTAACTCACTATATATATATATATATATTTCAAAAGAGGCCGACCTGCTACCAGTAAAATCTGTATAGTTTGGTGTCATCATATTCACTGTGTATGGCAGTAGACGGTTTTTGGTTGAGTGGTGAGCCTTGGGTGGGACTGTGTCCAGCGGTGGACGGTTTTCGGCTGAGGTGATGGTGAAGGACTGTGTACGGCAGTGGACGGTTATATCGGCCGAGATGATGATAATGTTGAGTACGTCTTTTGGCTGATATGATGATGACGGTGGAGGACTGTGTCCGGCAGTGGATGGTTTTTGGTTGAGTGGTGGGCCTTGGGAGGACTGTGTCCAGCGGTGGACGGTTTTCGGCTGGGGTGGTGGTGGTGATGGTGAAATGAGGATGATGATGAAATCTGGCTTGATTAAATCAACTGGGTGTTTCCTATGGAACATCTAGTGTTTTTACTTATTCAAATTTTAAGTTTTGTCTATAATACCATAAATTTGATTCCCAAATTGTTGGTTTGACAAGATGAGATAATTATGCACTTTAGTGCTTCAAAATATCGTGGCCATTTATTGGTCTGTTATTTATAACACATGTTATTGTGAAGTTAAGGTGGCTCGGGATGGCGGAGAAGGGTTGCTTAGATGAATGAAAATAATATTATTTTCATGGATCTCGTGATGAATTCTTTTATCATGATATAAACCTAATCATGTCCTTATGAGTAAATACCCAAACTACAATAATATTTAAATTACTTATGTTCAATGTTATTGCAAATTGAACTTTATATCGAGTTTTATCGATGCGTTCTCCATGGTATTGTGTTGGCTGAGTTTACATGTGGATGTTTGCACAAACTCGTCACTGCGTGGTTTTTCCACAACTTATTCTAAATTCTCTTATTTAAATGTTAGAAGGGCCCTTTTCCACATTTCGAGTAGTCGTGTTTCGTCCGATGAAGTGTCTTGTGTTTTACACATTTCGAGTAGTCGTGACCATCCGATGAAGTGTCTTGTGATGATGCCTTTCTGCATTTGGGTAAGAACTCTATAATATTCTTATCTTGAATAATTGCAAGGTAGTTTTGCAGAGTCGAGTAGTTATCATTCTTTGAATGCATAATGAAGTGTCTGGTGTAGACGCCTACAATTTGACAAGTGGGAATTCAACATTTACACAATTGATGTAATAATTAGTTTCGTTTTCCGAAACGGTCTAATGATTACACAACATTTCATCCATATGTAGTGCTTGGCGGTACTTTGCTGTGGAATTCTCATTGGTTGTACCAGATGTATATTTCCTGTTAATTTCTTTATGGAGTTGGGTTTTACTCACTTCTGACATATCTTTAATTTTGTAGCTTGGTGGAAGTTTGGAACCCCAGAGGGGAAGGTGGTGTGGGGTCCGGGATTCATTTGAATCCCGGTAATTCTTCTAAACTCCTTTTTCCGCCATCTTATTTCATTTTCGCACATCCATATTTTATTATATTTTTATTATATACATATATATATATTTTTGTGTTAAGGTATTTAAAATTAGATATATATATGCCTCTGATATTCACTTTGCTTAACTTCAGACATACCACATCTAAAAGAAGTTTGGATTACTAAAACAAAAAATTACACAACGTAGGAGTCCTAACTATTCTAGATGATCACAATTTAACTTGGCCAAATAAATGAATATTTTCTTTAATTATTCTTATCCTGATTTTCTTGATGGGAGAGAGGGGGGTCTGTTACAGTGTTACAAACGCGCCGCACTCATTCATTGAATCAATTCTGAATATCGTAAAAGAAATAACTCGAAAAAATCATTCCCACATCCATCGATTCGTGCTTCAACGTTTGTCCCCACGATGCTAATTGAAAAGTCAGGAGTACAATAATGCACTTTGATACTAACGTAATAAGGCCTACAGTAAAGACTCACTCCTTTTCTCCCCTACATTCTACAATTGTTTTTATGTGGTTTGTTTACTTCGATATTTGGTTAACATGTGTGCATTGACTAGCAGTCCCATTTTGAACTGTGTTGCTGAGGTATAAGGCGTGATTTGAATTGAACTTTCTCAAGGTTGTAAGATGTCACTTTGCAGCTTCTAAATGAATGTGCTTTTGACAGTTTGACTTTTTGTAGAGACGCTTCAGAAACTGTTGATGGACTTAATTAATTCTGCCATACGACGTACAATCACTAACTTCAAAAAGCTTTCAAATCGATATTTTGCTTTATTAATATACAAAGACAAGATATGTAAGTACTTTAAAAATAACACTTTAATTAGTAATGTAATAATAACCCATAACTTTGGTAGATCGATACTATCTCGTTACCTTAATAAAAAAATGCGATATATGCAACGAAATTTAGATATATTTACTGCAAAAAGCCAACTGCTAAGTACCCATAATCAGTATGTACGATATTGCAATTTGACAGCCCTGTTCAATCAACCGTCATTGATCCTCGCTCTGTCATTAAATGCATATGTAGGGTTGTCACAAAAAACACACGAGGGTTACTTAAAGGCCAGTGATGTCTTTTTTCTGAGCTAATAATAAACTTCTCATGACTCAAACGGGCTACTCATATTTTTTTGGACTTGTTTAGGTATATTGTAGATGTCATTATTATTATGGGTCGCCGTCACCATTATTAGGTATCATTTACTCACGGTTGTAATTTTAAAATGGAGAAGCAAGATAGGAGCTCTCTAGAGATCTTCTACTATCTAAAGTCCCGCGCCTTCACATTTCAAAACGCTTCAATGTTTTTAAAAAACACCACCAACACTCTCAATACATGTGTGCGAGCTGAGACAGCCATCAACTATGCGTTGAGAGTGTTGGTGGTGCTTTTTAAATAATAGTAAAATTTTGAAGCGTTTTGAAATATGAGGGCGCGGGACTTTAGATAGTAGAAGTCTCTACTTTGGTGTATTTGTTGTTATATATGAAGTAAAATTAAGTAAAGTAAAAAACATTTTCAATACATTGTCTCAAACTTTCGCGATACACACTCATACTAAACACACTATTATCGAACCACCCGCGCGACAAGAAAAATATGCTGATACCGTCACTTCAGTCTTCTCGTGACCACGGCCGTTGCATCGCGGCCGAAACGTCGAGGTAAAATACAAATAATTTTCAATACAGTTGCTCAAAAAGTGCTACTTTACGTAGCTGTTTAGCGTGCGCAAAGTTGGTTTTTGCGAACTAGTGCTTTCCTCTTTTCCATTTTTGTTAAATTTATGCTTGTTCCAGTTCATGACTATTTATTGACAAGTGTTAATATTAGTTTCCTTTAAACGTCGTAATCGACATTAAAACTTACTGTTAATGTAAGAATACGAAAACTATACATATTTCATAATTGATTACTTACCTCTTCATCATTATAACACGTTTATTTTTTAAATATTGAATATTGAATAACCGTTCTTAATAAGTTGTCTGAGTGAAACGGAACAGCTGCTGAAACGCCTGTCAGAGAGAGGCGATTTTTCTTACTGCAAGCATGTTTTATGTTTGCAAAGGCAACATACAAATTGTGTCATTAACTATTATGTAAATAAAAAATAAATAAATAAAGATAGAAGATTTTTTTTGTAGAACTTTATTATTTTTCAGTTCTATTGCAATTACAAAATTAATAATATAAACGTTTCTATCTCGCTTGCGGCTCGTGGCAAGATGTCTCGTTACTCGTGAAGTAATGACACACTTTCCGCACTAGTATCGAAATGTACTATTATTCGGCTAATTAACCTTACAAATAACTAGGTAAAATAAAATTACAACTAGCCGAAAGGATTCCAGCTCAGCTCTATGCTGGGCAGGGCCTCAGCGCTGATTTTCAGCTGGAACCCGAAGATACAGGTTGATGCCAACAAAACTCCTAAAATTAAGTTAAATTAAAACCTTATTTAACATTATCTACCTACTTACGTAGCTACTTTTTATCAAAACCCCCCACAACTGCCTATTTATTAACATCCCACTCATAGAATCCTCACCAGAGGGTTTGGGCTATTTGATGTCCCCACGCGGTTCCGGTATGTATTGGGGACGTCACATATAAGTAAAAATATTTCGCAGATATGTGGAAGTTTCGTCACCATATTTTCCTTCACTGAAAAGGTTCACTTCACTCAAATTGGTTTTCGCATACAAGCAAACCTCCCGACTCTGCATGATAGGCGAACACAGATTTTAAAAGTGCACGGACAAACAAAGTGAAAAATGCTACATAACACTGCTATTAAGACACTACCTATGTATTTAAATAGGTAGGTACTGTTAGGGCAAGAAAAGCACTCGGCATAGGAAATACTGAATTATATTATAAAAACAACGGTTGTCATTACATTAGTATCTCAATCAATTTTATAATATCACACAATTACAAGCCTAACGCTACGTGACGTTCAGGGACGCGCGAATCTATCTGACAGTTATGACAGCTAGCTATAGTGATGTTATTACACGTTTCGTTTACAATCGGAAATAGGGAGGTGAACAAAGTTGTGGCTAATAGTTCGGCCTCCTGACAAGGCCTGCGCCTCGAAGGCCAGAAATCTTCCTTCCTAAGCAGACCGACGGACGGGCCATGATCGCACGTCGCTCTAGTCGGCGCTGTCGGATCAGGAACTCGGTGCTCAGCCGACCTCCTACTTCGCAGTCGTCCGGTCGCTGCAGGCGGCACAGCGCGACCCAGTGGCAGCTCAACTGTTCAGGTTTAGCAAAGACAAAGCACAGCAGTTTTATTGTTGGAATAACTATAACATCGAAGTTAAGTTTGACATGTTCAAATCGTACTTCCGTCTGCTCTTTGCATTTAGAATATTTACACGCGGTATCGTGTCAATCTTCATATACTAGGAGTCTACACAGCATGTTTAAAACTGATTTTGAATTCTACGTATTACTAATAGTCAACTACAATTGTTAGTCACAGACAATCATTATCATTACTGTTATGATGATGCTTCAAAGTCCATAATCCACAGTTTCTCCTTTCTCCTCATACATACTTTAACTTTAAAATTAATCTAGAATAGTGTGAAAATGCGTTAAGATTAGGACTTGAAAAAATCACATCACTTAAATTGTTCTCAAATAGACTGAATCCTGAATTGAAATTTTCTTGCAACTCGAACCATGAATGCTACCTGCCGGTGCCGCCACTGTCGTACTATGGTATGTACTACCTATTAGTATTCTTAGTACTCTGCTCGATCCTAACATCATCATCAACACAATATAGCAGGTTTTGCAGTGAAGAGTCAATACATAAATTAAGGAATCAATATCACCAATACGTCCAGCAACTCCAGCGTAGCCTGAACTGATTTCCTCTGCGGCCAGTGATGGATTCACCCGGACCGAAGGCACCCAGGCAGCACTTACTCCAGTCCCCTGGCAGCCATCTTCAATTTCAAGCTATAAGAAGCTAAAGTAAAAGGATTTACATTTTGTGGCAAAGACAGCTTTTCAGCTGCTGCAACGATCCCATTTTGTACCTCTACTATATCTACACAATACGTAAGTACTCAGACAAATGATCTGTCTCTAGGCGGTCAATTTGTGGGCCCATCACGGCAGTCAGTTTGTGAGCCTTCACGGCCGTAAATTTGGGTGCCCTCCACGGCGGTCATGTTAGTGGCCTTTCGCGACCTTTACTTCGGGTGCCCTCCACGGCGATCATCATAAAGGCCCTTCTACGGCTATCATGTTAATGTCCCTTCAAGGGCTTTCATATGGCTGCCCTCCACGGCGATCATGATATAGGCCCTTCCACGGCTATCATGTTAGTGTCCCTTCAAGGGCTTTCATTCGGATGCCCTCCACGGCGTTCATGATATAGACCCTTCTACGGCTATCATGTTAGTGTCCCTTCACGGGCTTGTATTCGGATGCCCTCCACGGCGATCATGATATAGGCCCTTCCACGGCTATCATGTTAGTGTCCCTTCACGGGCTTGTATTCGGATGCCCTCCACGGCGATCATGATATAGGCCCTTCCACGGCTATCATGTTAGTGTCCCTTCACGGGCTTGTATTCGGATGCCCTCCACGGCGATCATGATATAGGCCCTTCTACGGCTATCATGTTAGTGTCCCTTCACGGGCTTGTATTCGGATGCCCTCCACGGCGATCATGATATAGGCCCTTCCACGGCTATCATGTTAGTGTCCCTTCAAGGGCTTTCATTCGGATGCCCTCCACGGCGTTCATGATATAGGCCCTTCTACGGCTATCATGTTAGTGTCCCTTCACGGGCTTGTATTCGGATGCCCTCCACGGCGATCATGATATAGGCCCTTCCACGGCTATCATGTTAGTGTCCCTTCACGGGCTTGTATTCGGATGCCCTCCACGGCGATCATGATATAGGCCCTTCCACGGCTATCATGTTAGTGTCCCTTCAAGGGCTTTCATTCGGATGCCCTCCACGGCGTTCATGATATAGGCCCTTCTACGGCTATCATGTTAGTGTCCCTTCACGGGCTTGTATTCGGATGCCCTCCACGGCGATCATGATATAGGCCCTTCCACGGCTATCATGTTAGTGTCCCTTCACGGGCTTGTATTCGGATGCCCTCCACGGCGATCATGATATAGGCCCTTCCACGGCTATCATGTTAGTGTCCCTTCACGGGCTTGTATTCGGATGCCCTCCACGGCGTTCATGATATAGGCCCTTCTACGGCTATCATGTTAGTGTCCCTTCACGGGCTTGTATTCGGATGCCCTCCACGGCGATCATGATATAGGCCCTCCACGGCTATCACGTTATGGGCCCTCCACGGCTATCGTGTTAGTTCATTGGAGTTTAGGTACTGAAAGACATTTTAACTTTAGGATTGACTGACTTCGGTTTAAATAGGGATTGACATTTCCCTTTTGTTATCGTACGGATTCAAAATTCAAACAATGCGAACTCGAATAGAGCCCTAGTGTTTCTTTATGGTTTTTAAGTTCTCTGCAATACCGTCAAATTTCGATCCATGTCACCCTATTAGCGCATCTTTCAGCAGTAGGTAATCATTTGGATCATTTTTTTTTATACTCGCAGTGAACCTACCCATCGTAATCGAGGAGTCTTTTATCATAGGCCAGTAGGATAAAAATATCATAAAATTGTACCTGCTTCACAACACTGATGTGCCCCGTGCCCTGTCGGCGCGGCGCACGCACCCTCAGCCTCGCACAACTCCTCCACTGGCCCCACATTTCTATAAGTGTTGCGCTTATGGTGCGCAAAAACAGCTCGCATCTTTAGGTACTCCTCACCTCAAGCGCCTGGAATTGTAAAATCCGGGACACAATCGTGCAACACTGCAACCATTCCTCGTTCCGTCTTTCAAGTTAAGAGGAAGAAAACCATACACGTCCGACGAGGAAATAATCGAGATATGTCAAACCATGACCTTATTTGACACATGAATTTACTGTTTCATGGTTTTCCACAAAATTGGAATCCCTAGAAAAATCGTGATGTCGTTCAGTATTCACAGGAATGTGAACAAATTGGGAATTAGATTACAACAGCGACTCCTTTTTCTTTTTCAATATTTACTGGAGTGACTACAGTCATTACTCATCCCATCATACAATAATTAAAATGGACATTCATTTTATAAACTTGGCAATCTTCACATCAATGCCATCTAGTGGGGCAATAAAGATGTAACTTCAACAACAAAGAGTCCGTTTAATTTTACGCACACTTGCAAGGTTGACTAATAATTAGTAATGATATTTACTTAACTCCATTTCGAAGTATATTTTACCATGCGTTGATGCAGCATCGAATCATCATTCTTATTTCTTACGTCATACTTCGGTCACTTTGTTGAATTTCTTATCCAATCAAGCCTCATTCTCTTGGTCTAGTCAAACCAAACATCACTGACATTGGCCTTGACATTCTCCCTGGTGATGTACAGAATAAATTTAATTTGCATAGTACTTATCACTTATCAACACCCTGTTTAGAAACAAGATATTTTATAAATAAATACTTAAGTACTTCACTAATCTGTAAGATACAATGATTTGTTCAGCATATTGCTCACATTTCAGTTGTGAATCTAATGGTGCTTTAAGAAAGATAAAAGGCTAAGAAGAAGCGCCGCAACAAACCCAGCAGTTTACCATGATACATTCGAATAACATTTATGAATGGAATATATGCTGAACTCTACATTTCCAACACATTCAAGACAGTTTTAACTTTTAAATGGGTAAAGGGTTAAGTTCAATAACATTGATCAACATCAAACGCCAGATTAGAAAAGGAGCTAAGTCCACTTTAAAAATCCAATAAACCAGAGGTAAACTTACATTTTCCAACCAGCCATACTACCTTATTGTTTCAGTTCAAATAGGTAAATACTGAAAAATATCACCAGTCATATTTGTTCCCATTGCATCATTGTCTTTTCCACATTGTTGTTCATTCATCCTTGGAAAATCATCAGTAACTGGGAACACACTTCTGTCAAGACTACTTCCTAGTGCAACATCTGGCTAGTGGTCTGTGAACATCAACATTTCTTTAGATTGTGCTCAAGTTTTATTCAACAATATGGCAACTTTAAGAAACCACTTTTGGGTAGTATCCTCTCACACATTGCCAAATTGTTCAGTTTTGTACTCACCAAAACAATCAACATGTTACCTTTGTAACCTAGGCCACAGTACCATATCAAACCACACTACCTGTACAACAACCAATGTGAACCTCAATGAAATTACCTCTTATTTAACTAAAAGGGTAGAAAACACATGTTTCTTAGTTATATTATTTCCTTCTTCAAACATTTCAATATACTCCTTAAAAATAGAACAAACAGTCAAGACTCATAATTTGCATAAAACCAATCATTAACAGATTGATTGTATCCAGGTAATGAGTTTCAAAACTTACTCAAACCTTTTATTATATCATCATTTAATTTGTACATTTTCATTTTAATATAACAATAATCTTGAACATGACACATAATGAAAGGTGGCAGTATGCATGTAGGGGCCACTCGCTGATCATCAGGCTGGAACGAATGCTTGAGACTCTAACTCAGAACAGAACTCCAGCTTGCTTCGATGTCATGTCACATGTACTATTTCCACCTCATTTCTCCAACACTGATAAGTACATCAAAACCTTAATCTGGAATCAAATTGTTATTTTATTTAACCACATGCATATTTCACTGTTAAACAAGTTAGTGAATAAATCCCGTGTTATAAAAAGATCAGTCCCCTATACCATAATGCACTAATACTGTGTTTCCCACATTACAGCATTCATTTAATTAAAAATATGTTTGATGTAATAGTTTACCTTTGAAAATAATACAACACAATGTCTGTTTCATTTGTTCAACAGGTAATAAATAATGTGAATGTGTGTCTGTCTTTACTTAAATCACCTCATATTAAACACAAATTAACTTTAAATTTCAATAATTCAACATTTACTTGTAAAACAGTTACTTTCCAAAATAACTTCTTTCATTTATCTAAAGCTTTCATACCTATATATATTTTTTAATACCTTTTTAGAATTGAAAGTAAATATATAAATCTATACAGAAATTATACCATGGATGTATGTCAAGTATAAAATTCCCTTCTTTATACAATCATGTGTTCATTGACAGACAATAACGTTCATTACTTTTGGAATTTCAAATTACTTAGAAAACTCATATAACTCAGACGGAGTGTTCTCCAAGATGTTTCACATTAATCCTACATCTACTGGCTTATGTGTATCACTGTATTACTGGCTTTTGTATAATGGTTTGAAACAACATGTATTCAAATAAAAACCTAAGCTTTCTCAGACCAATGTTAGAAGTCTACATAACCTGTGGTCAGACCAAAGTAGAGTTTTTCAAATAGAAATCTACAGTCTTAGTGGATGTTTTAACAAGTCATGCTAAATGCGTTTGGTAAGTATCTCACCATGGTTTGTCAGCCAAATAATAAATCATCACAGTGCATATAAAATCCATGTCAAAAGTACCCAAGTGTGTGTTCACTTTTAACTTCAACCCATAGCATGAAAATTCAATAGCATCCTGTCACACAATGCAGTAAAATAATTAGAACGATACCATACCAGATCCGTTTCACTTGAAACTGTAAGTTTCATCATCATTCAGCTTGTTTCCCATGAAACACACCACACAAGCAAAGCTTGCGACCAATACTTACAACCACGTCAACGCGTATTCAATGAATGTGTTTAAAAAAACCATTTAACGACAACCGTATCATGATTTCAGATTTGATTACTGTTTCTGCCATAAGCAGTGCCTTGCCCAACAAACTAGAGAAGTAACATTTTCGACAATACTAATTTCGTCAATGCGTCAGATAGGCAGGCACAGTAGGTCTTACTAATCGCACTTCTGAATTCTGTTAGGGCAAGAAAAGCACTCGGCATAGGAAATACTGAATTATATTATAAAAACAACGGTTGTCATTACATTAGTATCTCAATCAATTTTATAATATCACACAATTACAAGCCTAACGCTACGTGACGTTCAGGGACGCGCGAATCTATCTGACAGTTATGACAGCTAGCTATAGTGATGTTATTACACGTTTCGTTTACAATCGGAAATAGGGAGGTGAACAAAGTTGTGGCTAATAGTACTTATAACTATTGTTTGTCACACTGTTCTTTAGGCTGTTACACTGGATAGCAAAACGGTGACATTTTACCAAGAATTTCATCAAACCTTGGTACTTTCTAAATTAAAAAAAGACACCGTGACGAAAAACCACCTAACTATTAATAGCCAGAGTTCAAATTCCCTATCCGCTGCTCACCCTTCAAAACAAGGGTCGGTAAAACATGAGAAGCCGGGCGACATAATGAGTTGAAACCTTAAGAAACTCTAGGGGAAAATCTCGGACAGGGTATCTGTGTAAATTATTCAAAAAAAGTGACTCACTGGCTGGATGTGCCACTTATAAAGCGATTCTGTTGAGGGTCCCCCCCACTTAGAGCGAGCGTGAATGGGTCCGAAGAGCATTTTGCCGTACTTTTTTCGTTGTGGAGCGTGGTGGCCATTTTAATGAATAAAAACAAGGTTCAGTATAGTCCATATTTGTTCACTAGCTTCTGACCGCGTCTGCGCCCGCGTGGAGTTCGGTTATCGCGTTTTCCGGGATAAAAAGTAGCCTATGTCAAGAATGAAGGCTCGGGAAAGTCCGGGACTTTATCTCCATACCAAATTTCATATCAAACGGCCCAGAGCGGTAAAGAGGTAACAGATAGAAAGATCACAGACAGACAGAATAATTTCACATTTTATAGTATGGATTTGAAGACATAGTCATCATTGGTCTTCTTGGTTTTAATGGCTTCAAGTAATTGCAAAATAATTTTAGGTTTGCTTATTGGGTAACGTGATAGGTCCCTTGATCTTTTTTCCTTTACTCCTTGTACCACCTTTATTTAAATCAAATATGTATGATTATAATCTACTACTACAGCCTATTTGCGTCCCACTGCTGGGCACAGGCCTCCTCTCATCACAAGAGGGTTTGGGCTATAGTCCCCACGCGGGCCCAGTGCGGATTGGGGACTTCACACACATCTTTGAATTACTTCGCAGATGCGTGCAGGTTTCCTCACGATGTTGTCCTTCACCGAAAAGCTCAGTGGTAAATTCAAATTGAATTTCGCACATAAGTAAACTTAGAGGTGCGAGCCGGAATCGAACCGCCGACCCTCTGCATGAGAGGCGGTAGGTCGAACCACCAGGCCACCACGACTTTGATTATAATCTACCTATACTAATATTGCAAATGCGAAATAAACAGACGCACGCTATCACGGCTAATCGCATGAAATTTGGTTAGATTCTAGGGAGGACTACAGAGAAAGACATAGACTACTTTTCATCCCGAAAAAACCCATTCTTAGTGTTCGCGGAAATGCCAAATTCTACTTCGAAGTAGCGGGCAGACACTAGTAAGAAAACCTTACCTATCTCTAATATATAAAATTCTCGTGTCACAGTGTTTGTAACCAAACTCCTCCGAAACGGCTCGACCGATTCTTATGAAATTTGGAGTGTATGTTCAGTAGGTCTGAGAATAGGACGTAAGCTATTTTTCATACCAAAAAAAATATTATTATTAATGGTTTTAATGAAAGAACTGTCGCTTCTTGCGATCTCCGTCCACGCGCAGATTGTCCCCTGAAATTTCCCTGCGGATGTTTTTCACCTTTACTCTGCAAATTGCCTTGATAAGAACTTGTTGGAAACTTCTGGCGTATTTAATCTTGACTGTAACTTTCTGAAATTATGAATGTTGATAATGTTGGGACAAAGTCGAGTCTGACTCGTCTCAAAGCAAATCATTTACTTTGAATAGTCTATGCTCAATCGTTTATTGCATAGAGATCTTCTATTATCTAAAGTCCCGCGCCTTCACTTTTCATAAAGCTTCAATTTTTGTTATTATTTAAAAAAGCACCACCAACACTCTCAACGCATAGTTGATGGCTGTCTCAGCACGCACACATGTGTTGAGAGTGTTGGTGGTGCTTTTTAAATACATTGAAGCGTTTTTGAATGTGAAGGCGCGGGACTTTAGATAGATTTCTACAACATGTGTTGTTACAGTTGTTAGGTATTATACATTGTATAAGGATCAATGTGGACCCTGATGGGCACAGAAATTTTGGAGAGGCTGCTTACTATCACATTCTTTTTCTTAAAAAACATTTTGATTGCTTACTACATATCTATATTAAACTAAATTTGCAGCCACAGCATTAATAATTAAACTAGAAAAGATGCATGTTATGGCTAGCCGTCTCCGTACTCTGTATAACGAGCGAAGGTCCCATTAATTCCATTTCCTGTGGGAATTTCGGGTCCTCTCTTAGCGCTCCCCTACCCTCCTCAAGGAACCTATATGCCAATTACAGCTTTCTACGTTCAGTAGTTTTGTTGGCTGTGCTTTGATCGATCAGTCATCAGTCAGTTTCTTGTGATAGTATACAATGCCAAAAATGTATACATCGTTAACATCAAATGTAGAAAAAGAAACTAAAATTTATGCAAAACCTGTCTAAATGAGAGAGTAGTGTGTTTTTGATATGCGTTATGCGTATTACACTGTATCTCTTACTTTAACTTCTATTTGTGATTTCACTTATTTACATCATCATCATCATCATTTCAGCCAAAAGACGTCCACTGCTGGACATAGGCCTCCCCCAAAGCTCGCCAATCAGACCGGTCCTGTGCTACTTGCTTCCACCGGTTAAACCACCGGCTTATGTACATAATATATATTATTATTTAGATGATGATGAGAGTGTCATCAGATCTAATGTCACATATTTTTCAGTCCCCTCACAGTGAAATCTAATCATACTAGTTTGTATATAAACTAACGAGCGAAAACCTTAATCTATTCGCACAAATGGAATTCATCGTCAAGGACCCAGTAAAGTTTCTCTAATCGACTGCTACCACAAACTAACTTCAGTCGACTCGTCAACATTCCGATTCGAGTTTCTCGAATTGTTCGAGTTTTCAAAAGTCGCACATCACTACAGGACCCAAAAGTTTCCAAAAGGGGTGTTTTCCATTCGCCTTATCCGAGAGATTATTTAGAGTTATTTTTGCTGAAGTTGTTTTAGTTGACTACTGAAGTTGAGTTGTCGTGAAAAAATCTTCAGTGTTTTTAGAAAATTTCAACTCGAGCACGTATTACTTCTTGACGTGCTGTGGTTTCTACATACTCCAACGGAATACAGACGTGAGTTTATGTATTAAAACATTGTAATGAAATAATCGTCATATTTAATTAATTTAATATCGACACACGGTTCATTTATTTCAAGCTACCGACTTTTAGTCGCCTCTTTTCAGTTCACATTGATTTAGCGTGAATGCGCTCCCAAATAAAGTTGAAGTGATAAGTCGTAGCGAAGAACAATGTAACGGTCAGAGCAAACAAACCCGCAAACTGTCCAGCCCCAGCCTTGTTCAGAATGGCCTGCGCAAATTAAGAGAGATCAACTTCAAGTTCAAGGTTATTAAAAAGGTATAAAAATTTATTAGAAAAAAGGACATGGTTTTCACTATCATCAACTTCATCAACGTCAACATCGGCTTCGTTGTCGTCGTTGTCATCGTCACCATTATCACCATCATCATCGTCGTCATCATTGTCGACGTCGTCGTCGTCGTCGTCGTTGTCGTCGGCGTCGTCGTCGTCGTCCGGGGTGGTACTACCGTCTTTCCCCGCTAACCTGCCGCCAAATAGCAGTGCCCGCACTGTTGTATTCCGTTAGGGGGTTAAGGCAGCCGGTGAAATTTCTGGCAGAGGCATTCCATCTTAGGCCTCAGGGTAGGCAACGCATACGAGATCTTATGGTTTCTTAATGGGGGTTCATAAGATTTTAGTGTCCATGGGCCGCTGTGACCACCTACCATCAGGCGTGGGCTGCTCGCTTGTTTGCCATTGGTACAAAAAAATATGTAAAAAAACTCGCGTCATTCCGCAACTTGCACCAATCAAAAAGAGAGAATTTAAACTGTAGTCGTGAGTGAAACGTCGAAAAGTTGTAGCATTTCGCGGCAGTGTCACAACTATTGTTTGCCCAGCTGCTGCGGCGCTAAAAGGCACTGGATTTACTTAGAACTGTTTATTTTTAAACTGGAACACTTTGTGTTCAACGTTGCTGATTGCTTTTGTTCTCTTCTGATTTGTAGATAGTGGGTTTTTGTTCTATAATTGTTGGTAATGGTTTGTAATAATGGTTCGTAGTTTTCGAGGACCACTTCAGCAAGTTGCTTTTAGAATTGAAAATTATGTTGCTCTTTTTGTTTCAAGAAGAGTTCAAATATTATTCTTATAGTAGAAAAAATATCAAAGTAAAAATAATAAAAGAACAAGGTTTAGATACTCTGTGAAAATAATTGATGTTATGGCAACGTAATTTAAAGTTAGAGTAAGCATACAAAATCATGAAGTACATAATTGACATCAAAAAACCTTTTCAGAAATGCCACTTTATGACAACGAATCTTTAAATCTCCAAGATTTCGCAAAGGTCTTTATAAACGGACCTATAAAAACATCAGCAACAAGTAAGAAAGAAATCTCTCATAAACACCAAACCGAAGCCATAAATCTGAGAGTCCTCTCCTAATAAGATAAACCTGCAGGGTTATTGCGTTAGGCGATTGGTTTTAACAGTTAGCCGGAATGGCTTACTGGAAAATTCACGGAACGAAATCTTCACAACCACTTGATTTTATTTTTACGTCATAAAAAATTTAATATTATTTAATGATGAGATACCTAATTTTTTAATGTTGAATTGGTGTGATGAACAATCGATCAAAGTCTTATATCTCTGTTCAGTTCAGACATAAACCATTGCATTAAGAACGCTGACGATGACAAGCGCACACGTTCGATTTCGTAAAGAAGGGCTAGTCGGAATCGAGATCGTTCATGGATGGCCAAACGAAATACGTAACCTGGAGTGGATAAATAATTTTCCTTGCTGCCCCCAGTGCGACGTGAGTAGAACTGCCAATGAAAAATCTTGTACTTAGGGTTCTTATGGCGAACACGGATGGCCATCCGTCGTGCTTAGGTGTAACTATGGTTGATTTAGATTCGTGCGCAAACAATATTTTAAGAGACGTAATAAATACTATTCTTAAGATAGTACGAAAGCAAATAACTCTCGTCTTATAAATATTTTGAGGGAGGCCTATGTCCCGACAGTCGACGTATAGCACTAAGAAAGGATTTTCCCGAAATTCTTACGGGTATGGGAAAAAATGGGACACGGGTCATACAGCGGAAAACGGCTAGTAGGTTTCTATATTTCTATACGCTTCTGTGACCACTTTCCAGGTCTATTTGACTGTCTTTGCCATAAAATATCCGTAGGACTCTAATTTCTACGGAACCATTCCTTCAGTAAGACCCCTTGTTGTTGTTGGCCAGTTTTTGTCAAATGTTTGCTCACTTGATTGGCGGGTGCGTTCCCGGCGTCAGGATTGTGTGCATTGTTGTTTTTATTGTTAACGTAAATATGGGTTGTTTTTCCTATTAAATTCAGGTCAATTCTATACTCACTCTGTTGAGATTCGTTTTCTCAATCGCCCTAAGGTTCTTGTCCAAAGGGTTCGTAGAGATTGACGCGCAAATGTTTGTGTTCAGTATATTGGAAACATCAAAGTTTATATTGTAAACTTTTGGTTTTTACAACAAACTTATCTCATATTTTATTTACGTTTATGGCATAGTTATTTTTAATCGAATTATTCACCTTTGTAGTAGCGTCCGAATCCCTAAGCGATGATGTTTGATTACCTGTAATGAAAATAACAATTATTATCGTACCTATACAGGGTGAAACATTGAACGTAATACTACTACTACTACAGCCTATTTGCGTCCCACTGCTGGGCACAAGCCTCCCCTCATCATGAGAGATTTTGAGCTATAGTCCCAACGCGGGCCCAGTGCGGATTGGGGACTTCACACACATCTTTAAATTAATTCGCAGATGCGTGCAGGTTTCCTCACGATGTTTTCCTTCCTCCGAAGAGCTCAGTTGTAAATTCAAATTGAATTTAGCACATAACTAAACTTAAGAGGTGCGAGCCGGAATCGAACCCCCGGCCCTCTGATTGAGAGGCGGTAGGTCGAACCACTAGGCCACCATGGCACTTGAAATACTGCGCAATACTTACAAATTATCGATTCTAAATACCTAAGAGACTATCAATTTATTGAAACTTCTAAAATCTGAAATTGACAGACAATTAAGCCGTACAAAAGTAGCAAATTTTCACAACACCGTTACTCTAAACAAAAGGATTAATTTTCCAATAACCAAAACTAAACGGCAAAATCTGCTGCGACCCTTTTAGTGACCATCAGGAAACTAACTTTGCACTTAATTCCGTTTTCCTATTAAATCCGTAGTTGAAAGCATGTCCGCGTGGGCGTCGGGCTAAAATATCATAACTGTTATCTTAAATAGATTAGGGCGGGGAAGTCAAGCGTTTGTGGAAACTTCGAGAATGTACGAGATTTTGTTTCGGTCGTTTGGACATCAGCTTTGTTGGTGTTTGGGAGCGGACGCTGATTAAAGTAAAATTTAACGAGACGTGCCTATTTAATCGGTTTAGTAATGTAGTTTTAAAAACGTAAGCACAAACTTTAAAATAAGTAATAGGAACGGGTTCTAACCTTCCCCTATTTAACGGTTTCCACAGTTTTAACGGCGAATAGTTGACCTTTTACCAACTCAAACGACCACCTCACTTTTGGTTCCGTTATGACAGTGGGGAAAAGTAGTCGTTATTGTTCCCTAGCCACATATTTATATAGGCTAGGTAGGTACTACTAAGTATTATATTAACAAGAATTTTATCAAAACTGACGATGAATGAATTTTTTCAAAGGCATCTGACAACTTTTATATCAGTAAAACGGTATGGAGAATGTGATTTTTCTATATGGAATATATCGGATTACTGATCAGTGTGTATTTCAAAGTCGATCTATACTTCACTCTACAAAATAAGTTTAGCATGACCCAACTTAGAAGGCGCGCGGATTAAGCAATAACAGACTCAAGCCGTGGTGGCCTAGTGATTCGACCTACCGCCTCTCATGCAGAGGGACGGGGGTTCGACTCCGGCTCGCACCTCTTAGTTTACTTATGTGCGAAATTCAATTTGAATTTACCACTGAGCTTTTCGGTGAAGGAAAACATCGTGAGGAAACCTGCATGCATCTGCAAAGTAATTCAAAGATGTGTGTGAAGTCCCCAATCCGCACTGGGCCCGCGTGGGGACTATAGCCCAAACCCTCTCGTGATGAGAGGAGGCCTGTGCCCAGCAGTGGGACGGAAATATAGGCTGCAGTAGTAGTAGTAGACTCTGCGTCAACGGCTTAAGTGCATCGCCGCGCGCCTTCTAAGTTGTGTCCTGCTATACGTAAGGTGTGAGTGAAACAAGACCGGTCTGAGTAACGCGCCTTAAGGAAGAAATAAATCAGCCTATTGTTAACTTTCACTTCACCATTTTAAAGGGTATGAAACCCCAATAATGGACTTTGCCTCGTCGGATGAATAATATCACAACTTTGGGGTTAATTACGATTCAACTAGAGATCCCTTTAGATTTGTATAAACCATATTTTTGAGCTTAAACTTTTAATGGAGACTGGGAAAATGGAAGTCGCCTTTAAGTAGTCTCTAGTGCAGAGGGTTGTGGGTTCAAATTGTGGCTGCATCATTATCATCATCATCATTTCAGCCGAAAGACGTCCACAGCTGGACATAGGCCTTCCCCAAGGCTCGCTACTTGCTTCCACCGGTCCTGTGCTACTTGCTTCCACCGGTTTCCCGCGACCTTCACGAGGTCGTCGCGCCATCTTCTTGGAGGGCTACCGACAGTTCCCCTCGTTTCCCGGTTCGCGGACGCCACTCGAGAACTTTCCGGCCCCATCGGCCATCAGTCCTGCGAGCAATGTGCCCCGCCCACTGCCACTTGAGGTTCGCAATTCTTCGGGCTATGTCGGTGACCCCAGTTCTACTGCGGATATCCTCATTTCTGATTCTATCACGCAGAGAAACCCCGAACCTATCCCTTTCCATTGCCCTCTGAGTGACTTTGAGCCTTCTTATGAGACCCATCGTAAGCGCCCATGTCTCGGAACCATAAGTCATCACTGGCAACACACACTGGTCGAAGACTTTCGACTTGAGACACTGCGGTAATTTGGACGAAAAGACACTGCGAAGCTTCCCGAACGCTGCCCAGCCGAGACAATTGTGGCTTGCAGCTCTGAATTTGCTTACATGTGAAAATTAAACTGATATCTTTGGCGAAGAAAAACATCGTAAGGAAACCTGCAAGAAACTGCTTTTTGCACCGTATATTTACTATTACACCGCGACGTCAATTTTATATTTGTTTATCTGGCAGAGAATATAATTAAGGCATCAATTCCTTTTTGTTACTTATTACACTAATGGAATTGGCAATAAAGTATGAATAAATAAATTTTGACACCTTCGTAGTTGTTTTAGATTATGAGTAAAATCCTTATAAAATTAATAATAATGAAAATCGTAAACATTTCTTCCCGGCTCTTTTTTCAGCGCAGAACTTTAAAACCAACTGAAACCGCAAGTACCTCAATCAGAAACACAGTTGACGTTCAACACACTATGAAATACGCTTATAACACTTGTAACTTCAGACGAGTAATCTGTATATGGACTCATTTAGCAATATTTATGCAAAAGCAACATAACTCCCTAGACCTTAATTTTCAGCTTTACACTAATCCGTATGGCCTAGGGAGTTAACTAGGTTCGGAATATGAAATATTACTTCTAGAATAAGGCCGCGTAAAAACCAATCCGCACTAAATTATAATGAAAAAACCGGCCAAGTGCGTGTCGGGCCACGCGCAAATTATAGGGTTCCGAAGTTGACGATGCCCACAGTACCTTTCTAAGACTTATTAGCATCTAGCTAGCCTGTGGTGTGACGTGCCCGCCCGACTCCCCTGCTGCTCGAGAAAAATCATCATTATAAGTTCGTCGACTATTACTCGTAAGTTTGTACAGCCTACTTAGCTCTGATAGTTTTCCTTTCAACTACGTTATATATGCCACAACCGTGATTTTTTTCAGCCATCCAAATACCACCATTTAGCTGGCAGGGGGGGGACGGACACGTGACTCTAACAAAAAATAGCATTTTAAAGCTTAATATTTCACAAACGCATCACTTAATCAAAAAATGGTTTTAACAAACCCACAATATTTTTTTAAGACCTATTCAACGATATGCCGCACTATGGGGTACGCAAGAAAAAAAAATTACATCCCCACTTTACGAGTAGGGGAGGTACCCTATAAAAAAATATATTTCAAAATTTTATTGTACTACTTTGTCAGCGTAACTAATATGTATATTCATGCCAAATTACAGCTTTCTAGAACTAAGCATCTCCGAGCAATAGTGCGGACAGACGGACGGACGGACGGACGGACGGACATGGCGAAACTATAAGGGTTCCTAGTGGACTTCGGAACCCTAAAAAGTAGCTCGCTCTGTTTGTTTGTCGGTGTGTCTGTTTATCTGTAGTATAGTTCTCGCGGGAACGCTTTATCCGAATTCAACGTGGACGAAATCGCAAGCAGAATCTAGTAACGAAAATTGGAATATAAGAACAAGAATTCTATGATAAATTTTATCAAAATCCATTCAATAGATCAAACGCGATTGAATAACTAACATAAATCTACCCATCTACTAAGACAAACAGGCTTTTATGTTGATTTTAATATAACTAGGATAAGATTTCATCAAAATCCGTTTAGCATTTTTTGCGTGATAGATAATAAAAAAGAAAATACGTTATTGCTACTAGTTGGGACTGATTTACTACTAATACTAAACTAAAACCAATCTGAATGGTTCCTTAGTAAGACTCTTTAGATTGAAAGCAAATAAATTATTTATTGACAGCAACCGAGCGTAGAGGGTAATACTTAACGAAGCAAAACTTAATTATTCATGGAGAAAATTGGAGTAGGTAGACTAGATAATAGAGCTAGCGAGCTAAAAATACGAGTTAGTCGTAATGACCCAAACAACAAGTTCTTTGAAGTGGCAGTGGGCCGGTCACATCGCGAGGACTGCGGATAATCCTTGGACTAGACGCGTTATGTCGACAAACGATATTATACCTACCTACCTGTCTAAGGTCCCGATTTAGGTGGTTTCTGGGAAAAGTCGGTTATAGCAAAGAAATAGTTTTACTAATGCTGCAACCTTATTTTCGGAAAATTGGCTATTAGATCAGAACTTGAATTAAATACATTACAAAATAACTTGTCTCTTAGAATCCAAAAAAGACAATCGAATTTGTGATTCATGTGAAATAAACATTATTATACTAATAGCCTTCGTCCCGCGTAGAACTACAATTGGCGTACCCGATGATACTAATACATAATAGTGAGTTATAGTTATATAAGTATTGAAAAAATTGGTTTGACTCGTAGAAAACCTGTTCCCGTGGATATATCGGGATAAAAAGTATCCTTTGTTATGCCCAGGGTCTCAAACTATCTCCATACAAAATTTCATACAAATAGGTCCAGTCGTAGCGACGTGAAGGAAGGACAAACAAACAAACACACCTTCACATTTTATAATATTAGTTTGGAAGTATGGATTCATACGAGAATTAACTCACTTTTGAATATTATAGTCCCTTTTTGGTAACGCAAAATGAAATTATTCCAAGCCAAAACTGGTTTGGTTTACTCGCCTCATTTGAAGCGAATTCGGGAGTGTATTGGGAAACATGTCAAGGTTTTCGTTAATAATGGCTCAGTTAATTATTAACGAGCAGGTAATTCTCAATTTGGCGAAGCTTTTTATTAATAAATAGGTATGAAAATGCGTTCGTGGTTTTGACGGCTCAATTTTGTTAATGGTATACGTATGCTTTTTACCATTTCTAGGTATATTCTGTGCTTTTGTATCAGATATGTTATTATGGATAGGCGTCCGTATTAATAGAAGACTATAATTTTCAAATTCGCATTTGTCATGACATTATCCATATTTTAAATTAACCGCCCCCCGCGTTACTACCGGTTATACCGTTCCAGTAGGTACGTCGGAAAATGCTCCCTTAGACCCTATCCACAAAACGCTTCTTTTTTGCTGCAGGTGGTTAAAATTTGACATTTGCCCCATAATGAATCTGTCAAGCCGTAGCCAAATCGAGGCGTTTTGTGGGTTGGAACCGGGTGTTAGTGCTCCTCCACAGTCACCAAGGAACTTATGGCACGACACTTAGGCAAGGAACTTAGAAGGCACGCGGCGAAACACTTAAGCCGTTGATGCAGAGTCCGCTATCTTTTAATCCGCGCCTTCTAAGTTGTGTAAGCCTTTACTCGGTGTATTGTTCACAGGTGAACCACCGATCAGATCTCGCTACGCTCGGCTTGTGGTGCTGGTGCCTCCCGAGGCCCCCAGGATCCTGCAGGCCCCCGTACTCCTGGCTGTCGAGGACCGGGAGGTCAATCTCGAGTGCGTGTCGGTCGGGGGAAAACCCGCTGCTGAGGTTGGTTTCACTAATTACGTTTTATTTATTTGTGCGAAAAACGATCTAGTCTTGTCTCATATCTTATCTTATTCGAAAAGTTATATTGTTCCCCGTTTAGAGGGAGCACAATGCGATTTTGCTCTTCTTCATTTGTGCCCCTCTAACAGGGAGCAAAGTACGATTTTTCTCCCTAGGGTGCAAAGTACGATTTTGCTCCCCGCTACTGCTGGTTTTCTCATAGAAGGAGTGAAAAGCAGAGTGTTCAACAAGGTATGAAAATTATTTACACCTTGAGTGACAGCTTGAATCTCTCGCTAGCTCAAGATTATCAACCGTTACAATACCTCGCTCCGTTCGGGATTCTATTCTAGAATCTTTCACGTCGCTCTGGATTCATCCCGTCACCCTACTAGATATAAGCAAAGCTCGGTCGCCTAGGTTGTTAATCTTCACAATAACGTGACTTGATTTTCTTTTTCGACTTCAAATCTTCCCAATATTGTGCAATAGCTAATCATGGTGTTTTTCAGATTACGTGGGTAGATCACGACGGAGGGGTTCTCACTCAAGGGGTGACGTACACCACAGAGCAAATGTCAAGCGGGAGCAAGCACACTGCCAGGTAACTATGGTCCAAATGTCATCATCATCATGTCAGCCGATAGACGTACACTGCGACTGTTTTAATGAATTAATAGGCCTTAAAACACTCGTGCGATATTATTATTAAATTCGCCTAACGGCTCGTTTCATAAAACCCCACTCGTGTTTTAAGGACCTTAATTATGTAGCAGTTAGATGAACAGTTGCATACGGGAGACGAGCTGTCGCAAGGCCTCCAACAAGATGGAGCGACGACCTCGTGAATGTCGCGGGAAACCGCTGGAAGTAGCACAGAACCGGTCTGAGTGGCGAGCCTTGGGGGAGGCCTATGTCCAGCAGTGGATTCGGTTGAAATGATGATGATGATGAGTTGCATAAAATACTATGATTACCTAGTACGAATTGGCATGGTGGTACGAATTGGAGGTAGAAAATATTTTCAGAACATGACCTTCTCTTCAGCACCATGTTAACTCGAAACTGTTCACCAGGTCAATTCTCCGTCTGCGACCTAGAAGATATCACCACAACCAGACTTTCAGCTGTCAAGCACAGAACACGGCCGATAGGGCGTACAGAGCTGCTACCATCAAGCTTCAGGTTAGTTCTATCTTCTTCTTTTTTACTGAGCACCTCTTGATCTCTCTTTTAGCGTGCCTCTTCAGTCCTGAAGGTTGGCCGCTAGCTTCTTGTATGCCTCTCGATCTATCGCGACACGAAACAGCAGCTCGACGGGTGGAACCCCGGTCCACTCGCGAATGTTTCGCAGCTACGACTTCTTTCTGCGGCCAGCGCGTCTTCTGCCTATTGAGTACCTGACTACAGATAATAGACAATAATTTAATAGGTACCTTACCTACGTTCAGAGAATTAGAGAAGACTTTCATGTGGTAGTGCACGAGAACAGCGCCAACTAGCGGATGCGAAGTCGGCGGCGCAATATACAAATATACTCCTTTTTCGACGGACTATCTTTGAGTATATAGCCACTGGAGATGCCATAACGTCAACTCGCCGAACAAATTTTTTCGCCACTTTTAGCGGGGGGCGAGGTAAACACGTACAGCACACCACCAAACGACGCAGAACTCAACAGACACAAATTTTGCTGTTGCGATAAACGCACACTACAAAAAAAATCAACACATCAAAAAATACACGTAAACAGATAGAGTTTTCACGTAACTATGCAGCATACATATGCACAAGACTAGTGATGGGACACATCTGAAGAATGAGTTAAATGAGATAAGTAGATGAATGAACTGAATTATTTTATAATAAAATTGCTAAAGTGGAAATTCTGTACGTTGAAGATACCCAAAAACATATTAGTTTGTATGTATGTATGTCTGTAAGTATCTGTATTTGTGTCCTTAGCCCACACACAGTTTTTTAACTGTGGAATGAACTGTTGTCAGCAGCTTCCGGGCGGATACATATGTAAAAAAATTAAAGTAGATTGGTATTTGTAAGAGCCTACGTACATGAAATCTATATATATATATATATAAAACAAGAAACTGACTTACTGACTGACTGATCGATCAACGCAGAACCGAATCTACTGGTCGTAGAAAGCTGAAATTTGGCATGCAGATTCCATAGGGAATATAGGGGAGCAATCTAAGAAAGGATTTCCTGAAATTTCCATAGGAACAGAAAAATCGGGATTTTACATTTTAATATTTCTGCGCATATGAAGTTGCGGGGAAAAGCTACTTATGTTATAACTACCCTTTTACCCGCGACTTCGTCCGTATGTACGGACGAGTTCTCCAATATATACACACTTTTACACCTTGCTCTCTTGTAATAAGGTCCAAAAGTGATCATATATTTATGAACTTGACTGTACTAAGAATTCAGGCAGCTAATGGTTCTATACATAGCGATAGTTATAGGAAACCAAAAACAAAACAATGGATTTTCCCATGGGAATAAGATGTTTTCCCGTGGTAAAAAGTAGCCTATGTCACTCTCCAGCCTCCCAACTAACCCTAAACAAATCACGACATAAAACCTCTCCGTTGCGACGTGAAAGAAGGACAAACAAATGAACTTTCCCATTTATATAATACCAGCTTCTGTCCGCGACTTCGCCCGCGTGGAATTCGGTTATCGCGTTCCCTCGGGAACTATGCGTTTTTTCGAGATGAAAAGTAGCCTATGTCCTTTCCTATCCTAACTATCTCCATGCCAGATTTCATCTCAAGCGGTCCAGCGGTTGAAGCGTGAAGAGGTAAGTAACAGACAGACAGACAGAGTTACTTTCGCATTTATAATATTAATATGGATACTTAGTACTCGTATGGTAGTATGGGCCCGTGTGGGGACTATAGCCCAAACCCTCTCATGATGAGGGGAGGCCTGTGCCCAGCAGTGGGACGCAAATAGGCTGTAGTAGTAGTAGTATGGATAAGGGTCGTCAGCAAAATGCTCCAAACAGATAACACGTGTCAGTTTCCAAGAATTCTCCTATATGGATCTTTTGGAAATTTAAAAGGATTATATGAAATAATGTATATAAATAATAGTACAATATGCATTACACATCACTCGTAGTCCCGAACTAAATATTGTATTCCTTTTACCTAGATCTATATATTTGCCAACATTTCTTTTCAAGATCAGAATAAAATTCAACATCGATGTCCAGAGAAAAGTAATATTCACCTTCCAGGATTTAAATGTAACAAACATCTATACTTTTCTACTAATTAATGGAATATGCAATAAAAAACTTACTATTAAATAAACCTCATTGATTGAATGAATGAATGATTCACTCAAAAGTTGAGTCGCTTTTTTGACTTTAGTCACATCCCTAGACCGATTCGCTCCCATTCATGTTTACATTTTTCTGACGTTTACGTATCGCAAAATCTTTTCTTTAAATAGAGATTTTACTTCAATAAAAGTTAGTAAAAATACTTATCTATGATAGGAAATGCGATTTTGTTGCGAATTTGAGCGATCAGATCGCCTTTTACACGAGAATACCGCACAAGACACCATTTTTCAGGAGAAACGTCTCGCGTCACGGAACGGTGTAAAATGGCGGTGAAGTGACCTTCAAGTGGGTTTATATAAAGAGTTTGAACAGTTGAACCATGTACTTTGCCGGAGGGGATCGCCCATGCATGGCATCTCCAGTGGCTATATACTCAAAGCGGACTATGGATCATCTAATAAGTGGAACTGACTCCGTGATGAAAATATGTGGCGTAAAAGGCTTGTATGTCTCTTTATCTAACCTCATAACGAGAGATAAAGACAAAAGGAGCCTCGGATGACATTACTCGCTCCAGATGTACTTAATACAATGCAAATAACTACGCAGCAGTGACAGTAGTGGTTCGACCTACCGCCTCTCATGCAGAGGGTCGCGGGTTCGAGTCCGGCTCGCACCTCTAAGTTTACTTATGTGCGAAATTCAATTTGAATTTACCGCTGAGCTTTACGGTAAAGGAAAACATCACGAGAAATCCTGCACGCATCTGCGAAGTAATTCAAAGATGTGTGTGAAGTCCCCAATCCGCACAGGGCCCGCCCAAACCCAAACCCTCTCGTGATGAGAGGAGGCCTGTGCCCAGCAATGGGACGCAAATAGGCTGTAGTAGTAGTGACAGTTCACTTTACTGGTGTCCGTCAGAAATTATTTGGCCATGTGACACGCTGCGATCGTTTTCGTACCCCCCACCACTGACTATGCACACAGCGAATAAGTCGTGCTAGCTAGTGGTTTGACCTACCGCCTCTCATGCAGTCGGTGGTTCGAATCTGGCTCACATCCTCTAGTTTACTTACGTCCGAAACTCTACTTATTTGAATTTGCCATTTAGCTTTTCGGCGAAAGAAAACATCGCGAGGTAACCTGCACGCGTCTGCGGAGTAAGTAATTCAGGGATGTGTGTGTACTCCCCAATGCGCACTGGACCCACGTGGGGACTGTGGCCTAAACCCGTGATGAGAGGAGGGCAGTGAACAGCAGTGGCACTCGAATAGGATATTGTGGTGGCGGTGGTGGCGGTGCATATGTTTCAAAAATCTATATCGTTCAAGATTTTAAATAAGTATAACTTTTCTGTAACATCCCCCAATTCGTCTAGATTTCTCACATACATAGCACCCTATGTCCAAAATAATAACTCGATTTTTGAAAAAATAATATACCCGACTGCAAACAAACTTTTGATGTCACATTACATATTTTTGTAATCCATTCATTAAACCCTTTAATTTGATACCCCACTCGATAGGCTTTGACAAAGAAATATTTTTGGAAACATTTAAAATGCCTCCAAAAGTCAGCCATTTTGTTTTTTTCAAATTTTGATATACCGAGTGCCACTCTCACAATTAAGACGAATCTAACGAAATATACATAAATACATACACTCGAAAAACATAACCCGTAAATAGGACAAGCTGAAGCGAAGTTATCAAGGAAACTATGTATACGGAAATTCAACCTGTCAAATTGTCATACACATCAGCGGCAGAGGAAATTACTTCCTCTACTAAAGGCGTAAATCTGTTAATAATGTCAAAGTAAATTCTCAAGAACGCCCTGAGAACACTCCGGTCCTCAAACACAAATAAATGATCAGTTCAAATTAATTAAACGTATTAATCACCCGAAACCAAATACACCTCCATAAGCCCCGCGACAAATTATAAATTATGACCAATAATTTATTCCCAATATAATTCCGCCTTTATTCCGAATTCGTGTCCGGCATTTATTAAGGATAATTACAAGGTAATTATCAATTCATTAAAGTGGAAAATGTTTGCAATCTCCGTTAGGGTAAGGGGAATGTTCCCGATTTCGGTAAAGGGTTAGGGTGTGTTAATTAAGACTTAATAAATAAGAAAATGGGTGAAACAAAACTATAAATTACTCAACTTAACTGGTTGTTGAAGCCGTAGCAGCCTAGTGACGTGATCTATCTTTCGTAAGGGGTTCAAATCCGGCTCACACCTCGGTGTATTTTATACGTGAATGTAACGTATGGAATAAGTTTGCATTATACCTACTTACTTAAAAGTCTATAACTTTTAAAATGCCTCCAAAAGTCAGCCATTTTGTTTCAGGGTCACTCTCACAATTAAGACATATCCAACAACACCTCGCATGCTAAAATCCATAAAGCCAAAGAAATATACATACATTAATACACTCGAAAACATAACCCTTCTTCTAGCGCAGTCGGGTAAAAAGATACTTAAAATAGAGGTTTACGGAGGTTTCAAATATATCTAGATAAGCCTCATATAGCATACCTAAGCACTATATTGAAAAACTAATTATAACTAGATTTTCAGTGAAGAAGAACTTAAATGTATTCTGTCCCGTTTTCCAGGGGACAAAATGAGAGGGGTTTCTTAGAAAACCTGTTACAATATAGAATTCTAAGACGCTTAGAAAGTGATTCATTAGGGAAGGGGTTGAAAATGGCAAAGAAACCCCACATTTAGTGTATGTAAACCCACAGAATAGCAGTTTTAAAAGTGGCCCAGGGGACAGTAACCATGGCAACTATTGACATAAAAAAGTTGATTCACCCAAATACATGTGTCTAAAGTCTGCTTCCGATCTTGCGTTAGGGACGGTGTATAAAATTTTAAAACTGCGCAAGTTATGGGATAGGTATTCAATTCAATCATTTATTCAGCAAATTGGCCACATAAAGGCACTTTTACACGACAGAAAATTAATTTACCAGATACACATCTATCGGAAAAAATAACGAATTTTGATTAATAAAAGGAACAGTGTGAACCCCCTTTTTCACCCCTATATCGTTACGGGCTCTTTATTTCCATAAAAGCCCTTTAACTTCTCCAAAAACGAGATAATTTGCCACGCAGATTAGTCCGCCGTTTATTTAAGATTTTATGGGAAAACTTAACATCTAAGCGTATCCTTGAATAATTTTTATATAAAACGTGGGGCAAAATGAAATTTTCTCCATATTACTTTTGCTAAATGACTTATTCCGGTTTTTTCTGAATTGTCCGTAGAACGACGGTATGGCGACGCTCAAATATTTGCGAGGGCTGTTTGAGCTTTCTCTCTCTAATTAAAGACGTGTTTGTTAAGTTAATTGAGTTTTTTTAGTTTAGCCTAAGGTAAGGTCTGGAAGTCTTTCAGGCTAATGTTATTAATGTTTGAAAGAATTTAATTAAGAACACAAATATTCGAATCTCTGATTGACCGTTAGTTACCGTTGACGATAGAGAAATGATACAAGAAGAGTGGCAGAGCCCATACTGTAGTGTGTGCTCCGAAACTCGAGTAACTAGATCAACATCTAGCGTCCACTGGCTGAACCCCGATTACCCGACCGTTTAGCAGTTGCTACCGCTACTTGAAGATAGATGGCGAGCCGAACGCAAAGCATATTTTATTGCTGAACAGTTTACAACTTACAACCGGAAGTATCTGTGTAATAAGAGGATGTCGATCTAGTGTTAACCCGTGTTTCGGAGCACGCACTACAGTATGTGCTCTGACACTCTTCTTGTATCATTTCTCCATGCCGTTGACAAACAATCCAGGATGAATGCATAGGTGGTTTCCGTATAATAGGACGCATACGACGAAGTCGCGGACAGAAGCTATAACAAAATATTTTTTACTTAAACACTAACGATTTCGTTCAAGAAGACATCCATTAGTTTTTCATTCCAGAATTCCAGATTATGTTTGAAACCTTGTCAAAGTACCTAAGCCGGCTCAAAATGGATCCCAAGAAAAAGAAACGTGAAAGCTACTTACGTGTAAGCTAAAAGTAAAAGCCTTTGCGTTAGTATTTTTATAAATGTTACTACGATTAATCCGATTTACTCGTACCTTCTTCAACCAAAATAAATCCTAATAATAATAATTAGAGCGTACATTTAATTTATACGTGTTATAAATTACTCCGCTATGCTCCAGCCAATATACGAAAGGGAGCGGCAACAAAAAATAAAACTACCCACAATTTTGTACGTCCCAAGAATTCGCAGATTCGATCCCAACCACCTACCCTAACCTGACCTGCGTAACACGATAGAATTACCCCCTAGTGGTTCCACAAACGCAAGACTACAAGGGGCAGGGGGATCAGCTTTCAATGGTGGTGAGCGGAAAAGTGAAAATAACAGACGTATAAAGCTCTAATTTTGTGACGTGGCGGAAATTCACTGTATCAGCAGAGTGGAATTATTTTTTGCTCGATTTCTATGCGGGTTTGTTAGATATTGGGACTGAATACCTGTTCACTAAAAAGTTGGGAAAATTGCAGCGCGCTGAAAAGAAGTTTGCATTCTGATTAGAAAACTATAAATATAAAATTAAATTAAACCTCCTAACGGTTTAAGCATCAAGGTATTTTTGAAGCAAAAATGGCAATTAAGTAAGATCTTCCTTCCGATATCATTTGTTTTATCGATTCTTATTTCGAATCACTATCGATGTTTTACATTATTAAGTCAATATAAATAAATAAAATATTATTGCAAAACATCACAGTCGCAGAAAACGATTTTGAATGTCATTCCTCGGACAATCGAGAAAAATATTGTAAAATGACAATTAAAAGTTGATTGACCTATTCAATCGATCAGGTTACCCTCCAAATAGACGTAAATAGCCATGTTTATATCGTTTATATCCAACAAAGGCTTTTTATTGTCACTTGCAGCTTAGTTTAACTCCCTCTAAGGCTTCGTCTAGACTGCCTACGGTCACCAAGGATTACGTACCTGTCCTTATGTATTCACAATGAATTCAGAAACAATACAAACACTAGTAGAAAAGAAATGAAACATTTATTCGGCTAAAAAACAAAAGCACAGCTAGTTACAAAAAAAGATAACAAAACAAAACACAATATACACCACACAGACAGATTAAAATATTGTATTGAATACAAAAAAAACATACAACAGACAAAGAGACAAAAATTCTAAAAACTGATAGAATGTGTCCTGTTATTGATTCTAAATATCCCTAGGCAACTTGTTTCTTGTTCTCTCTTCCATTACAGACTTTCCACCCTTTTTAGCTTTATTATATGTGTAGAAGATAGATATAGATAGATAGAAGATGTGTTCATGAAATAACTGGACAGGAATACAAAGTCGCGGACAGAAGCTAGTTTAGACTATAGCCCAGACCCTCTCGTGATGAGAGGAGGCCTGTGCCCAGCTGTGGAACGCAAATAGGCTGTAGTAGTAAGCACATTGTTCGTGGTCTGGCTCCAGATGGTTATTCACGAAGGTTTTGTTCGCTGTGCGTTTAAAAAATATACTTCCGTATCCGATTAGTCGTGGTTAAATATGTAACAGTTTCAACGGATTAATGGTACTGATGCCTGATGCTGGGCAAAGGTCTCCTGTCATCGCAAAGACATTTGCATTATAGTCCCCTAAGGTCTGATTGGGGACTCCAAATGACTCTGTAATCATGTTATCCAAAAGACAGTAATAGGTAGTACCTAAATTCCAAAAGTTGTCGATTCTTCTGCACAAACCTATTATGAGAATTCCTAATAATTACCTATCTGTGATACCCTAAACCGTAATGCTCCTAAAATCCGATAATTTCCTCGTGAAAATAATAAATAGGATTATTTTAAATACCAAAGGAATAAAATGCTTTTCTTGAAATTGTGATTTCTCTGAAGATCACGATTCCGGTATCTTATACAAAAAATTTCTTCGAAAAACGGACGGTAAAAATAAGCAAGCGTTTATCTAAGTCTCAGACACTCTCAAATAGCATTATTACGTTCCCACTGCTGGGCTTACGCCACTTATCGTAACCATTGGGTAGAAGACACGAGATCATGAGGGATTCAGGTATCACACCCATCTTTGAAAGGTACTCAGCTGTCTGCAGTTTTCCTTACTATGCTTTCTTTCACCGAATATTGCCGACTTTTGGCAGTGTCCACGACGACAGCGCCAACTGACGGGTGGCGTATGAACCATAGAAGTCGTAACTTATGTAAGTGGAATTACCACTGAGACCAAAATTTGTGTCAGGTGCGCGGGGTGAGGGCGTGAAAGGCTTGTATCTCTCTTTATCTAACCTCATAACCAGAGGTAAAGACAAAGGAAGTTTTGGATGACATAACTCACTCCAGGTGTAATTTGTTTAATATCTTGTTCTAATTTTAATTTAATTTCAATAATGCGTCTGTATGATACGGATGTAAATTTGAAATAAAAACTTATTATTATATACCTACTTTAGACAGATTTTCTAACGCAAGAATAATAACAGTGTTGAAATGTTTAAAATGACGTGCGATAAATCCCTATTTCATTTGCCGATTCATTATAAAACGGTTTGTGTGTCAGCCGGTGTAGGTAATCCCTCTTAATATTCATAACGTTCCTGCAGGGGAGAAAAGTGCCTATAATCCCGACAAGGTAGCATCAGCACAAAAACACAACGATGGGGAGTTTATTTTATGAATTGTTTGTTGCAAAAGACGAACAAACAGGCTGCTTAGATCTTCCTGGAAATTGGCAACATTGTGACATTTTCACCGACCACTGCGTGCAATAATAAAAAAGTAATACATTTATAAGATACATATTCCTCATCATACACATCCATTCATTATGTAGGTACTTAATATAATTTATCTACACTTATATCATAAACCTGATGCGTTCAAAAACCGCAAATTATGACCAGCATTAAGATGATCTGTTTAGTTAGAACAGATTTCTTATCTGTGAAAATGTTCTAATAGCTGTATTAGACCATCAAATTCGATGGTCTAATAGCATTCAAATTTCGAACATCTTCGAACATAGGCGGGCGCCTATATTCTTCAGTCAGACAGAGTGAAAGTTCGTTCCAA
Source organism: Aethes cnicana (assembly GCA_963971205.1). Taxonomy (NCBI): domain Eukaryota; kingdom Metazoa; phylum Arthropoda; class Insecta; order Lepidoptera; family Tortricidae; genus Aethes; species Aethes cnicana. Next base: position 6,152,578 of record OZ020295.1, on the reverse strand, counting down.
ATTCAAATGTTGGCTCTATTTTAGCCTTTGCTTTTTGAACATCGAATGTGGGACACTGATGTATTCGAATTGCCGCCATTGTGGACAGATTTTGAAGCATCTTAGAGGTTTTATAAAATGAGTGTAAATAAAGTTGTGTATGCAACTGTACATAATTAGGCCTTAAAACACTCGTGCAATATTATTATGGAACTCGCCTGACGGCTCGTTTCATAAAACCTCACTCTTGTTTTAAGGACCTTTATTATGTATCAGTTACATAAACTACTATTACTTTTTCCTTTCAAAAACACGCAAAACATAATCATTTACTAGCTTCTGCTCACTACTTCGCTCTCGTGGAATTCGGTTATCGCGTGTTTTTCCAAAAGAGCTCTTGTCCTTTCTCGGGCATCGAACTATCTCTATGGCAAATTTCATCAGAATCTTAATAGGTCCAGCGGTTGAACAGTGAAGAAGTAACAGGAAGATAGACAGACAGGAAGGATTACTTTCGCATTTATAATATTAGTATGGAGTGATATGGATTAGCAAACTTTCTTTCCGACCCTACATAATGTGGAACCAATGACTTGTATTTTGAATACGCCCAAACAATTAGATCGTGATCGACATTTTAAAAACGAAAACGGGATAATCGACGTAATCCTTAGTATAAATGCGACGTTTTGTCAATGGCTCCAAACGTTTCGTGAGATATTTTGATACATTTTAAGGTCACAATGGATTTTGTGGGAATCGAGGAAAAATAAATACTTGGTTTGTGGTAAGCTCTTTTTTATTCATACATTCGTGTTTTTGCGGTCTTTAAGTTAGATTGTAAAGATTACATAAAGTAAATATTGTTATGATCGAGAGCAGTGGAAAAAGTGGAGGGAGGCCTTTGCCCAGCAGTGGGACAGAACGGGCTCATAATAATAATAATAATTCCCATCTCACATTTCTAGTAAAAGGTACCAAAAGCCTCCTCATGTTGGCTTCGGCCCCATGAATGCGAATGACCGGGTCCCCATGGGCCCGTGACATGAAAATGTACCAACAAATTCAATTCAATCATTTATTCAGCAAACTGGCCACATAGCGACACTTTTACACGTCAGAAAAAGAATGTACCAGCGCTTAAATAATAATAATGATTTATTAGTACGTACGTGGCGTACGCGTACCTAAGTGTTGCATTTGTAACCTTTAGACACAGTACTGTAACAGGGTGCAATAAAAAAAGAAAATACAAAATACGACCTTCTTAAAAGAGTGCAATAGATTCTTCACTTTATTCTGGAAAAACTATTTTTAAGGTTTTCAGTGGGTTATGTGTATACATAATTATGTATGCTGATTTGGGACCACTGGGACCCCACCTTTATTTTATTAGATACTTGTGACACAAAATGTCACTGGAAAAAATCGATTTTTAACATCTATCTATACTATAAAAAAGGGTATTTTTTCTGTCTCTTCCTTTCTGTCTGTCTGTCTGTTTGTTAGAGTTAATCTCCGGAACTACTGAACCAATTTGAGTGCTGTTTTCAATGGAAGATACCTAGATAACTCGGAGCTACATATAAGTTTCATTAAAATCTGATATCAGAAAAAGAAATGTTATCTTCAATTTTATATTTCACGCAGACGAAATCGCGGGGCACGACTAGTAAATCATAAATATATACTTAGCCATGAAGGGGGTCAGGTGTTCGGAACCGGCTCGCAATAAGGATGACGACAACTTTTTTTTCCTTAGTCTATCAGGAAGATTATTGAAAAGTATTGGACACGTATTTTTTCTTTTTTCACGTAATCAAACTTATACGGAGATAATTATGTTGAGTTGAAATGTCGCGTGACGTCACGGTTAGGTACGATTTATACCTAACGGTGACGTAGTTAGCCCCCACTCTCCAACTTTAATGCGTTTTAACTTAGTCATTCTTTGTTAATTTGATAAAACAAAAAATACGTGTCTAATATTGTTTTACTACCTGACTGGCGGACTAATTAGAATTTCGATTTCTTCATCCTGTCGTCATCCCTATTCAGAGTTTACCTTTCTGTGTAATTCACCTACCTAGGTGCTACATCCACTATCTACATCCCTGACACGGCTTAACGCATTCACTGCCACTTCTGTTTTACGAACTTTCGCCAGGTGCCACATCTGTCATTAAGGGAACATTGCAACGTACATGTGCGTTTAAGGCTGCGGGAACGTCACCAAAACGCATATATGCGTCGGTGGCAGTGAATGCATTAAAAAAATTTTTAAATAAAAAAATAAAAACCGCCTTCAAACTCCGACAGACTGCGATGTCAATGTCAAGTTCACTATATGATTACCATTTCTTTGGGTCGGTTCACTTGACACCGACTTCGCAGTCTGTCGGAGTTTGAAGGCGGTTTTTATTTTTTTATTTAAAAATTTTTTTTCGGCTACAGTTTCCAAACATTACTATAGAAGTACATAAGTAACTCTGAAGTCCTCGAAATTGACACCAAAATCATCTACGTGCTAGCAAATTTGGAGGAGTTCCCTCATTTTCTCATGGATCCCATCATCAAAACTGAACCAAATTAATATGGGACCAACTTGGAAGTACCACCTTTCGAACAAAAAAAGAATCATCGAAATCGGTTCACGTTTACTATTTATTTTTGGTGAACATACATAAAAAAAAAAAAAAAAAAGATTCCGACGAATTGAGAACCTCCTACTTTTTTTGAAGTCGGTTAAAAATACGTCTCACCGAAGAATTGCGAACCTTAAGTGGCAGTGGGCAGGGCACATTGCTCGCAGGACTGATGGCCGATGGGGCAAGAAAGTCCTGGAGTGGCGTCCACGAACCGGTAGACGAGCTGTCGGTAGGCCTCCAACAAGATGGAGTGACGACCTTGTAAAGGTCGCGGGAACGCGGTGGATGCGAGTGGCACAGGACCGGTCTGAGTGGCGCGCCTTGGGGGAGGCCTATGTCCAGCAGTGGACGTATATCGGCTGAAATGATGATGATGATGATGACGTCTCACCACTCTCACCTTTACAAAACCCATCTCGATGCATTATAATCGAGTTCCGAGCGAGAATACGACGAGTTCCCTCAGTTTTCCCACTGGTTTAATCCAGTTACACAGTTACCCCGGCTAGTGTAATTCACTACAGAAATGGTCCCTTTACTGGATAAACGGAACCCCATTCTGCTGTGGTATAGTTTCCAAACTAAATTTCGACAGTTTCGAGGGTGGCGATTAGTGAAATGCGTATGTTAGTGTGTTTTAAACCATAGTTGGAGTAAAGGTTAAATTTCCATTTCGTTAAAATTATGCAACAGTAGCTTTTGCTCGCGACTTCGTATGCGCATGTATTTATTATTGTTTATTACTAGCTTCTGCCCGCGAATTCGCCCGCATGGAATTCGGTTATCGCGTTACCGCGGCAACTGTGCATTTTTCCGGGATGAAAAGTAGCCTTTGTCCTTTCCCAGGACCCCAACTATTTCAGTACCAAATTTCATCTCGATCGGTCCAGAGCGGTTGAAGCGTGAAGAGGTAACAGACAGACAGACAGACAGAGTTACTTTCGAATTTATAATATTACCAGCTTCTGCCCGCGACTTCGCCCGCGAGGAATGCAGTTATCGCGTTCCCGCGGGAACACTCATGTGTTTTTCCGGGATGAAAAATAGCCTATGTCCTCTCCTGGGACTCCAACTATCTCCATACTAAATATCATCCAATTCGGAAATAACAGACAGACAAACAGACAGAGTTACATAGACATAAATAATACTTCGTATGGACCCGGCCTAACGTAGATACATGTCATGTTTCCCCACTTCATTGGTGTCCAATCCAAAGTTAAACTTGTATCGTGACACTAAAGCTGGGTCACATTTTTCCAACAACGAGACGAGTTTTTAGATACTGAGAAACAGTTTCGAAAAAAGTTTAGAACTTTGGATTGGACACCGTGGAAGTGGGGACCTATCACGTGTACGTTAGACCGGGTCTATATTATTTACGTCTATGCAGAGATACCTTTGCAGTTATAATATCAGTATGGATGTGTCATGTGTGCAGCGAACTATCATCTCATTTTTTTCCAGGTCCAATACGCGCCAAAAGTGCGCATTTTCATCAAAACCGGCTCAGCCAATGGCAGGATACAGGAGGGCGACACACTGGCAGTAGGTAAGTCAAAAACATCTTTATTTAAATATTATTAAAATTAGTATGTAGTAATAATCAGAGGTATCCCGAAGACTAGTGAAAGTTTACATAAGTCGTAATGGACAGGTAGTGCCTACCTATCCGAAAACGATCTTTCGGCAGAGATAAAAATCCTCATAGGTGATATGCCATAACTTTGTCTTTTTCTACAATTTTTTTATATTGTGGCCCTTGAATGTCAATGGTTGCCGACCTCTGAAACAGAACTGGTCTGAGTGTCGAGCCTAAGAGGAGGCCTGTGTCCAGCAGTGGACGTCTTTCGGCTGAAATGATGATATAGATACGAGGGGCGTTCAAAATATTCTCGGTATTGATATCTTATAACCTCTTTTTGAATTTGTTTTGTTACTGGCTGGTAAGGTTCATTCTTTGACATTAAAAAAAGTATAATTCAAACCGAGATGTTCTTTTGTTTTTCTGCAATTTCTGAACAAACACGAACACAATGAGTGAATTAACAATGTTAACGAAATTAGAACATCGTTCCGTAATAAAATTCTTGACGAAACAGGGTAAAAACCAAAAAACCATAAAAGAGGAAATGGATTGTGTTTACCGTGCTCCTTCTTTATCTACAATTCAAAAGTGGTCAAGCGAATTCAAACGTGGCAGGGAGAGTATTGAAGATGACCCTAGACCTAGCCGGCCTGTAGTAGCTACTTCACAAGAAAATATTGATCAGGTGGAAAACCTTATATTGGAAGATGGTCGAGTGAAGATAAAATCAATAGCTCAAGTAACCAATCTTTCTATTGGTACCGTACATGACATTATCCATGACCATCTTAATATGTCAAAGGTCAGTGCAAGATGGGTTCCGCGAATGCTGACTCGACTTCAAAAAGATGTGCGTGCAGCTTGCTGTTCCGATTTTATTGACCTGTGTGGTGAAAATCCTGATGAGGTGCTGCAAAAGATAGTTACTGGAGATGAAACCTGGGTTCATCATTATGACCCAGAGAGTAAACAGGAGTCCATGCAGTGGCACATTAAGGGTTCAGCTCATCCCAAGAAGTTCAAGGTCGTCCCTTCCGCTGGCAAGGTCATGGCAACAATATTTTGGGATTGTGAAGGAGTATTGTTGATCGATTATTAAGAAAAAGGTGTAAATATCACGGGACAGTACTACGCGAATATTCTACATCAATTAAGGGACGCAATAAAAGAAAAAAGGCGAGGAAAGTTGTCTAAAGGTATTCTGCTTCTGCATGACAACGCCCCTGTCCATACTGCTCATATTGCCAAGGCAGCTATTGCTGAATGTGGGTTCGGAACTATAACTCATCCACCGTATAGTCCGGACTAATTAGCCCCCAGCGACTTCTTTTTGTTCCCCAATCTCAAAAAGGATCTGCGTGGAAATCGATTTTTTGACGATGAGGCGTTGAAGGCGGCAGTAGAGGAGCACTTTTATACCAAGGATAAAAAATATTTTTATGAGGGATTAAAAAAAAAAATTGATCGATCTTTTAAGTGTATTAACATAGGGGGGGAGTAAATTGAAAAATAAAAAATATCAAACTGTTCATACTTGTTTGTTTTCATTCCAATACCGAGAATATTTTGAACGCCCCTCGTAGATCTCGAAAATAATTTGTTATTTTTTTATAAATAAAAAAATAAAAAAGTTAATGTTTGTTACAGGTTGTCAAGCAAGTGCAAACCCTAACGAGTTAACGTACAGGTGGTTTTTGAACAACGAACAAATTCCAGATGCTGTTAGAAACGAACTGGTAAGTCATTAATCATGAATAATATTATTTTTTTAGTAATTGCATATTGGTGGAAAACGGCTGCACCTCGTCCAAGCTTCCATAGTCTGTATCGTTTTGAAGTATTTATTTTACACGCTAGATGACTGCAAAAATCACAATTGAAATGTTCTGGTATATATTTTCTCAATGGGGACTATCGTTTCTTTTCTCACCAGTTGGCGCCACTGTAGACTAAGGTCCAGAGGTATAGCTGTCATAGGCGACTTTATAAGATCGGTGCCGAAACAAAGTTTTCAATCTTGAATCTCATTAAGTTTATTAATTATAAATAACTATCATCATATCGAGTAGCTATGCTGCAATGTTGTGCAGTTCCGTTTTGTTTGGAAAAAATTTTTTTTTTCAAAGCGTTTACATTCATAGCCAAATAATCCATATTTGCGATAATTTCACGAAGGAGATCACTTATCAACAGGTAAATTAAAGAAATTATGATTTATATCACGAAGCCCGCCAAAACCAGTGAAAACTGAATGTTATTGGACCTCACGCGACACTAGCGCCTCTAGTGGCAAATTCACACGCGATAGCCCCCATTCTAACGTCACGACCTCCCACTCTCAAGTTGAGATACCTACGTTTTACCTTTCTCAATATTAAATGA